>JAMZAV010000498.1:0-187500 GCA_024449915.1 Sweltsa coloradensis
TTTCAGCTTTACTTCCGAAACAAAATCCATTAAAAATATAAGCATTTTGTTGAATATATACTATATTCTATAAATCATACAAGAAACGGCATTTTTAAATAAAGAATATAGTTCCTACAGAGTTTATAAAACGTAAAATATCATAGGTCGTTTTATTGATATCGTGTGCATAACGAAAATACTTACACCAGTATGAATTTAAAAACTCTCAAACATGTACAGCGCGTACAAGGCTGAAACAATACAGAAGCATCACAAATTAGAATGGTTAATGCCGCGATCTGGATGGATCGCTACTGGTTTATTATAAAATTGTAGAATTTTGACCGTTTGATGAAACGTGGAGGTAAGTTTTTAATGGCCAACTAAAGTAAAATATAAAAAAATGATTGTTTTTTTTACTTATTCATCAAAGAAACATCCCCAATAAGAAATTTTGTTTGAAACTTTTTCTGTTTTTGGAGTATTGTAGATATTTTTTAAATTTTGAATTTTGATTATGTACCGCAATTACCAACTTTTTTATTTTTTTAAAAAATTTCTGTTCAAGAACAAGCACCTTTATTAATCAAAAACAAATATTGAAAATCGGATAAAAACTGGCAAATTTACAATTGATTTTTATACTATTATTTTAAAAATCCACTATTTTCAATTTTTTACACAAAAAGTGTTTAAAAATTATGTGCAAGGCGTAAATATTATCCTATGTGAATGTTCGATAGCTCAATGTGCTCAGGAGCAGTGGGACTGAAACGTCCCGTCAGGCTTATAGAGCTATGATCCTCAATAAAACTGAGGGACTTGAGATTCTCGTCGGTCATTAAAGGGTTAACAATAGGACGGTCACAGTGTTCTAACACCCCACGAAGAAAGGTAAATCAAGGTTGACGGACACGGATCTTTAATCTACCACAACTCTCCCGCACATAACTTGATGTCAAATACTGCTGCTTATTATTGTTACTTGTACATTTTGTACCTAGCCTCTTGAGTATTGACTCATCGATAGGGGTAGCCGGAGAACTGGCCCCTGGAGAAGTGCCCCCCCCCCCCCTATAATTAAAACCAAGGGCGGAGAAGTGGGCCCCTACCCCGGAGAAGTGGTCTCCTCTTGATATTCTGTCGTGGCTGCCCAACATTGTTAGTCTATATTCTTAAACTAGCGTATTACGCGATTTTTTTTTTTTAAGTAGCGAGAAGTAAATACCTATTTAATAGGTAGCTGTAGCGTAAAATTAACACTACACCAATTATTTTGTGATTTGGACTCAAGTCCATCAGTTGTTGGCTTAGGAATTTGTAAACTGTGACTTTGGAGCATTCCTAGCAAGAGGCACGTGATAAATCCCAAGGATTGTTCCGAATCAGCCTTGTTGATTCTGGTGCTGTCTGTGAATGGAATCGTCCCGTGACCTTGGAGAACTTTGATCCAAAGAAATATTGGCCATTATTGACGTACGCAATTACATTTTCTGTAAATCCGCTATATATATATTTTTTTTTATTTGGGCACATGGTTCGGTCACAATATGCTGATTACCAATTGAAGGGGTGTTAGTTTGTAATGCACTTTTTTTGTGTTTAAGCGTATATTTGTGCAGAGTTTCAAGATGAAATATAGGGCCATTTTAGATTGGTACGATGTTCTACGTGAAAAAATTAAATATGAACTTTATAGAATATGAAGTTTTTGCTTTTTGCTCATAGACCAGCTCCCAAATAGGAACCTCCCCCCAACCATGCGGAGAAATGGAGTCCAATATATGATAGGCTGGTTATTTTGGAGTAGAAAAACACTTGTTTGCCAGTTGGCCAGAGGTGGATGCGGGAGATCAAACTGGCAATTTGGGCCCATTTGGGCTTCTTTATTGGGAAAGTCAAAATCAATATTTCCAGGAAATACAAGAAAATGAAAATGTGGATAAAATTATATCTGCGGTTAATTATTGTTATTCTAATTAAAAATTTGTGAATATCGATCGATAAGTTGTCACTTGTGTTAGTAAATAGACCCCTATTCGATACAAGCGACAACTCGACATTTCGATATTGTAACAGTTTTAAAGCGAAGAAAAATAATAGGACATTACACTGTTCATATTATTTTATGCAATTAAATAAACTTATTAAATATTATATAAAACAGAGTAATTTCAAATAACGTTTATTATAATTACAATGAACTGTTTACGTGGTTACAACGTAATGGTATTTTATAACATCCACGTCTTTCTGGAACTTTGTTCTGTGTGGATACATAAATAGGCCTAAATAAACAAACAAACTAATTGAAATCGATCAAATAATAATGCTCAGTATTAGATTGAATGACAAGCTCAATGTTGGTAATAAAGACTATCTAGTAAATTTTGGGCATTATTTAGACAAGGAGGCCACTACTCCGGGGTGTGGTGGTGCAGATAGGATTGAGACTAGACAAAAATAACAAAGGTGCAAAAAAGAAATTGTATGGCACAGAAGTCTGACCCAGACGTCCGACCATTCGACCAGTAGTCTACTATTGTCTGTGTCTGTACAAAGTATGTGTCGAATTAGTATTTAGCTTAATATAGTGTTCCGGGCCAATGCGCAATATCATATAGAATGTTTATTTTAAATCCAGTTGAATTTTCATTATTGCCTTCTTATTATGTTAACATGAAATATACAAATGTTTCTCATCGAACATAATTCAAATAGTGTACCTACGTTAAATTTTGGTAGATATTTATAACAGAACAGTATACAAAAGGTAAACGGCACCATGTGCGTCTCTCAAATGAAATTTTCATTGATTAACAAAATGATTAAATCCAAGTAAATCCATAATTTAAGTTAATCTACTATTGAGTGCATAAAATAGTTTCCATCCCACGAATTCGACATTTAGAATAATTGAATCAAGTTTGTAATTTAATCAGCTTTGATTGGTAATTAATTGAAAGGATATAGCAATTTGATTACAGTGTTCTGCTGCTTATTGTTATTGCAACCGATGCATATAGCGATGAGTTACTGATTTCTACATTTCCTCGCTCACAGTCACAATCCTTGTTTTACGTTTGGTTGGATTGGCCATTTTTAAAATTAGTTTAGCAGTATATTTTGTGCTGAATCAGTTACTCACGGATTGCTGTGCCTACACATACGACACTAGATAAATAGTACTGACGTTGACGCAAAACCAGTACTCATTAGCGCCTATGTAAGAAGCCGTGTTGGTTACACCATCATTATTTTTCTTATAAGTTGCACGAACAATCTTCTTGACGACGTTTGAACTTGAATGATTTTCGATTCGCCAAAATCTTTAGTCAACTTTTTACAAAAGGTTAAATAAAACATTTTACGGTCACGGAAAACTATTTGCCAAAAACAATAATAATTGTAACATGAGGCAGAGTAAATTAAGAAACACTTACGCAATCAACATCGTTGGAGGTGAGGCGACTCGTGCGTGACGCGGAGTCTGATACGGGAGATACTCGCGACCGCCTCAGAGATTTCCTGGCGGATTCTTCAGGGGACCGAGTCCTCGCAAACACCCATTGGATATTCCTTAACAATTACCCTAAAACCAAATTCCTAGTTGGTCCACATGGCCCCGATTCCTGCACCATTTTCTACTTTCAACCCTTTATCCCCTTGCTATACCCAACCAATCACCAGTCACCAAGAGCCATCATTGCACAGAAATGCGGTTCCAGAAGACAGAAATGCCCCTGTACATTTTTAAAAGTTGAAAGAAACATAATACCAACACTGATTAGCATGTTACAACATGATTCAACATACAATGTGTCAAGAGGAGTCGCTGAGGCTGGAGCGGAGACGAGTTTAGGCGCTCAGCTTTCTGTTTTTTTTTTCTTTCGGGTAAACGGATTACAACACCGTTATCAAAGTTTACACAAACTTTAGTAAAGAATACATCTATGCAATCCAGTACGCGTATTCCTAAATTAATTCATTGAATTTAAAATTTGTGAAATCATTGAAATTTAGAAATTTACTCCATTTTGGTCATATCCGGGAATTTAATCCAAGTGTACAGATTTTTTAACTCTAATTTGCAAACTGGATATCACACGTTTGAATAAATGTGAACGCGCAGGTTAATTTGGTTTCATCGTAATTGATGAACGGTTTGGAGGGAATTTCCAGAATTGGAATCCATGTTTTGGATTTCACATTTTTCACGTTTTGGACTTGTGTGTCTCGCAATGGATCTTAGACGCATTTGAGTTGGACCTTAGACGCCAGTCTTACGCTTCAGGTTTCCACCTGATTAAGCACTGCTCGGTCATAAGACGAATGCGGGGAATGATGCCAAGAAAATCATTCTCTCGCATCACTCAATAAACCTACATGCTAACTACTTACCAATGAGCGTATAATCCAAGGTGATTTAAAGCACAACCAAGCACCACACAAGCTCTTGTGAACGCAAGGAAGGTTTGACTGCGACCGGCCAGTGTCTAGAAGCTTCTAGTTCTAAGTAACCCCTTGCACTCTCCCCTCCTTTCAAATGTTGCGAGAAACATCTGAGAATTGCGTTTTGTGCAGAGTAAGTATATGATTTGTGCTTCTTAAATGTTGTGATACATTTTATGTTCTCGTGGTGTTGATGGAAATCTCAAGCGTAGACATGTTCAACTTTACCTCTACCTTTCATAGTTTAATTACTGTACACAATACGAACAACACTTCTTATCATTTTGTGTAGTCATGATGTTGATGTTGATCTACTTAAGAATGGCTGAATCAACAAAACACGATTTCAAATCGTTTGGTCAGTACTTTGTTTACTAGAAAGAAAAAACAAAAACAATTCATTGCATTGCTATCACAAAGAGTATAAACAACAGATCATCGGAACAGAATTGTTTCTTGATGTACAAGAATAACGATATATTAATATTTGGCGCATTGATACTAAAACGCAAGCAACCGTGAGAAAAGTATGAAGAAGAGACCAAAGTAGATGCGTCAGGTAAATAAATAGCCCAAGTCACGTGGCTAATGAGGCTAGTCCATTTGTTTCGAAATGGAGAATGATGGAAACAAAATAAAAACAATGGAATTTTTAATAGACTGATTTCAATAACAGTGTTTTACCCAATATTTACTCTATCTTTGCAATCTTGCAGAGCAGACAAAGCACTAGCAGTTAATCAAGTCACCATCTTTCGGCAGCTACGCTCGGGTGCTAGACAAAACAGGCAACACAGGCCTATACTAGCGACAGTGTTGGCTCGGGCGCCAAGCGCTCGACTCTTATTCGGGAAGTCCCGGCTTTGAATCCCGCCGAGACCGGCAATCCTGAATGAAGTTTTTTTCAGAGGTTTTCCTCAGTCGTTGATGCGAATGCAAGTGAACGAGTCCTCTTAAACAGCCCTCTGATATACCTTCACAATTGTCATATCCGCAACATACCTAGTTCACCTGAAGAGGGGCATTTTCCACCCTAAAACAGGTTTAATTCCCACAATATTTTTTTTCTTTTTAAATTAGCGACATTTGGTTTGGAAAACAACTACGTGACGTTACTTGTGAAATTCTAGGTGCGCGGAAGCGCACCGGGCCAAGCCACGCGCGGCTCCGCTTCTACCAAGCGCCTATTATACCGCACGCCTACATTGGCACTTGACACGGTGTTGTCGACGCAAAACCATTGGGAGATGGAAACCTGCAACTTGCTTCAATCGATGGGCTTTTACTATGAGATGACCCATTTCAAGTTTCGTCCCGATCTGCTGATGCGTCTAGAAATTATTGAGACGTCAAGATTGTTCAAAAATACCTTCTTCAGCTGGGTGGGTGGCTGGCTGGCCAAGGACGTATCAGTTTGTGGGGCCTCAATGGATAATGTTGGAGAAGCCAAAATTTGCACCAATGTTACCCATCTCTGTGGCCAATTGTTTTACAAAGAGTAATTGGATTAGATTACTGAAAGCTTGGATAATGCAAAAATAACAAATTATTTAATTCGTGGTTTGGTAAGAAACGGATTGGCATAGAGTTACAGAATGATTGTCGGTTTGTGGGGCCTCAATGGATAATGTTTGAGAAGCCAAAATTTGCGCCGATGTCACCCATCTCAGTGGCCATTTGCTTTACAAACGGCAATTGGATTAGATGACCGGAAGCTGAGATAATGGAAATGTAACAATATATTTAATTCGTGAATTGTTGGGAAACGGATTGGCGTGGGCCCCCAATGGATAAAGTTTGAGAAGCCAAAATAACAAAGCTTAACTAATTTGATCTTAATTTTAGATCTTTCTTTCTTTCTTTCTTTTTTTTTTAGCTTGGTCGATGGATTTGGATCAGTTATGTGTTGGTTAGTCAGTAACGACAACTAAGTTAAAAATACATCGACCATGCAAGCTTTTAATTTTGAATGGCGTCTGTTAATTTTGATATTTCCACATGTAAAGGTAACAATAAAGTTATTTAATGTTTTATGTTATTTTTGTTTATATATTTATTTCATAATTATAGTTAGATAATAATATGGATATTGATATATTAGTAGTTTATTATATAATTAATAAATATATTTATTATTTTAAACAAAATAATGGGCTTGGCCACACTTTAGATCTCACCACTTTATGCAGTTGAGCCACTTGTATCTTCCTCGTTTTCGGCTTGGCCCCTTTTTTGCAAGTTTTTGCATTTTTGTGTGGTTAAAATGACCAGGCTAGCGGAAAAAGAAAACCTCAGACGCATCCTGACAAGCGTGTAAGCTTTCACACGTGTATACATAAAACTACAAATCATAGAGGAACTTTGTTACTTTTGTCGTCTAAATCGTATCTTTGGATCAATGCACAAAATACGTAGGCAACATAGTCATCTTTCTGGGCCCGAGGTAGTATTCGACCAAAAGTATAATGTGTTTCAGCTAATAGCAAAAGGTAACGAAACAGCAACTGCCATCACATCAATCACATCACCGCGCATAGTCATAGCACATCGTCTCGGTTAGCGCAAGCGCATAAATATGAAAGCCCAATATCAATCAATCAGTCGTTAGATAAAAAGGTAAGAAAATTCACACAAACGTCCTTGGAATAAAGTTGTATGCACATCCTAAACCAAGTTAATCGAGGGTCGGACATTTTTACACAAATATATTTTCTCATCTCAATCCATCTCTGACCCATAAGGTTACACTCAGAGACGAGTGCAAAGAACAGCGGCCGTTTTGAAAGAGTGAAAAGTTTATCGTCATTCTCTTGATTTACTATTGTCCCCGCGTGTACGACCCTAAATTAATGCAGTTGTCGGAAAGTGTCACATGTATTTATCAGGACAAAAGACAAAATATAATTTGTAAAGAATGCTAGGCCAGTTAGTTTCATAAAATTTTAATATGTGGTGTGAACTTCTCGTTGTCTTTCCATTTTCCCGGGAGTGGATAACAATATTTTCTATTATAATATTAAAAGAAAATATTAAGTTAAAAACAGGTATTTCTCTAGACAATATTGCATTATAATAGTTGCAAATGAAAACGTGTATTGTATAAAAGGGATTAGGCTACATGTTTTATAAACAAATGTAGATGCCTTAGTTAAAACATAGAGTGTAAAGATGAATCTGCATGATTTAAGTAAATAAAAAAATCGCGCTAAGCGAACTAATATTAAATACGTGAAATATGGTTGTATGTTTATACATGATACTCTTGGGAGGACATCTTCGAGTACTTTCTTCGATTGCAGCTCTCCACAGCAAAAATACCAATTGCGCCAAACATTTGGATGCGGGAGGGGACGAACAGCACAACAAGGCCAACTCTGGGTCCTCGGCACTCACAAAATAAACAACTTTTTAATCAATGTAGTAAGTATTAATAAAATTCACCAACAAGTAATTAAATTAATATCAAAAGCTTTGCAACATTGTTTCAGAATTGAAGTCAGTTTCAACATCAGTCGTATTCCACTCCAGACTATTTCATCAACTCACCTGGAAATTATTTATATCAAACAAAAAAAGTACTTCCGTACTGCGAGCACCCGCTAACAATACGACAGTCTCAGCCGCCTTGGCTCGCATCGGTTAGCAACACATCTCATGGCGCCATCTCTTTAGTCTGCTTTTTTTAGATACAAGAAAAAACTAAACTTATTAACCATCAATAATTCAACCAAACCTGCTAAATACTTTTACTTCCAAGACATAAAAACAGCTGAGAATCTAAACTTGTGCTTTGAGTATGCTAGATGACCGACATGGGCATCGGAGCGCAGCGTGTTGTATAGTGCGTTTACTTGCGAGTTGGACACATTGTTCTCTTTGAGAGCAGAGTTCTTTTGTATGTTAGGTAATTGAAATCTATACAATTTCAGATTCCGAGGAGCATCACGTCCGATGATTGACAACAGGATTAGACTAGAATGTCTTAAAAATATTGTGTATACTTGCTCCAACGAAAGAATGCAGATACTTTGTAGTGGTGGGGGTAGAATGAATGCGCGGTAAATGGAATGTCGCCTTTGTGTATGAAAGAGAAATATCTTTTACCAACGCAAGCAAAAATTATCTATGCTAGATCACAGAGTTCCTCCGTGTGCAAGATTCACGCTGAGCTAGCGTGAATCGAGTTGACAAAGTTGTTATGTTGGGAAAAAAAGTTTCGAGCTATCTGCATTCTTTCGTTGGGAGCACTATAGCAAAGGGAACGCAGCCTATATTCCGCTCTCCCACGGTCATGTCGGACAACACGAATCCTCGGGAACGGGAGTAACCAAGGGAACGAGATCGTTGGAGAGGAATAGATCGTTTCTTTGCAGCATTCAGCCTCGTTGTTGGTGCAGGCGCCGAGTACCAAGAGGGATTCTTCGTCCTCTCTTGTTCCAGTCTTCACTCATGGTGGAGGTGCCGGGGAAAGAAATATTTCAAACACCAGGGACAAAACAAAAATGCATATGTTGGAAATTGAGATTATTACCAAATTCAACTCTATAGTGATTTTGTTAGGTTTCACAAATGTTTTAGGATGTCGTACTCTTTCTGGTACCACAGTATTCGTCGGAAATATCAACAATAACAAGAATTTTAGTAATATTGAGATATTTATAACAATTACGTTGTTATAGTTTCCACACAAATAATTAAAGCTGTTGATAGAATCAACTTCAAATTTACTTGTAATCTTAAATGAAAACAAAATGTTGTTTACAAATAAACATTTATTTTAACCACGGTACATTAATTGAAATCAACTTTACAATAAATCAAGAAATGTGGCTAAACCAAAGTATGAAAACATGAATTTTAATGATTTTATCCAATGTGAATTGTGACAAAAAACGGGGAAATTTGTGCGTATTTAAAGATAAATGAAATCACAAATAATTTTGTTGCCATTAAAGCTACGAAAAATGTACCTGAATTATTTAATAATTAATTTTCATTTGACACAAGTGGCGAACCAAAAATACAAAATAAAAAAGCATTAGGTCATTCAAGAAATTTGTTTATGAACTTGTTGGCAGCAAAACGTTTCACCTTGAGAGGGGCGTCCGGTGCGGGTGGAGCAAGATGCTTAGCTCTGATGCAGACAGCTCTGGTGCTGTCAACTGTGGCGATCTCAACTTGGGATGTGAAGGCTATGTGGTAGGTGCCAGCTTTGGATCTGCCAGTTATGGAGGTACCAGCTTGGGTTTTGCTAGCTATGGAGGAGCGAGTTGGGGTTTTGCTAGCTATGGAGGTGCTAGTTTGAGTTTTGCCAGCTATTGTGGTGCTAGTTTGGATTTTGCCAGCTACGAAGGTGCTAGTTTGGGCTCTGCCAGATATGGAGGTGCCATCTTTGGATCTGCGAGCTTCGGAAATGACAGAATAAAAGCCACCGTCCTTGGCTTCTGTCTGGGATTCTTTCTTAACGAAGGGAACTCGGAAAACTTTCCATTTGATAAGAGCCTTCATGGCCGTATTATCAGTATGTGCCGTCGCCATCAAGTCTCCATATTGTCGTTTATATTGCTCTCCCTTTATCAAAGCGCATAAACAGCGAGCTATCTCAAGCTCTTCTCGCAGGCGGAGTTGGTAGAAGAGTGTGAATGCTTCGTGCATGTACCTACTAGCTTCTACAAGTTGATGCTGACCCCAATGAAAGCGGCCTAATAAGAGACAGGCCTCTGCTTTATGAACATTTTTATCGTGGCTATTTGCCAGGCACTTGTACCTGATCATGTACTCAAATGCTTCCTCGGTTTCTCCCATGGCGACTAAACACGTGCACAACTCCCTGTATCCATTGCACATGCTCTCGAAATCCTTGAGCTGTCTGGTACCAATGACGTACTCTTGTAGTAATGGAATTGCTTCAATGAGGTTTTTGTCTGCTATGTAGGCACGAGCCAGGTTGAAGGTAGCTCCTAGGGTTGCTGGCTTACGTTCCGCACGTGTTGCCCACTTCAGAGCCCTCTTAGCCATCAAAATAGCCTTAGCAGGATCGCAGTGTTCCAAAGCTGCTTTGCTTCGTTCGATGTAGATCTGGACGAGCAAATGACTAGACTCGTGGAAGATGGTGTCTTGATTATCACATAGCACCGTGGCTTTCCACGACTTCCCTTTGGAGTATTCGATCGCTAAACAGAGGTGTTCCTCCGCTTCGTCTCGGATATGCATGTGTTTATAAAGAAACATACCAAAGACGTATCGGGCCATCTGGAATTAGAAGCAACAAAATGTATTGCATTCATGAACCGCAACAATAATTTCTTTCATTTCTGAAAGTGTATTAAATTTTACGTTATTTGTAATCGTGTAATTGTTACGTTATAGAGTAGATGTTGGTGATAAATATCGGTAAAAAAAATCTCGTACTTTTAGTGAAAAAACAACAGAGGGTGACGTGAAAATGACATTGGTTCACAGAAAAATCATTGATTGAAATACACGTTTTGACTATTTTCTTACTTACACGATCACATATTTAATCAAATTTGTTAACGTGTCATTGTCATTGAATTGTATACATCAATTAAAATCTTAAAATGACACATTAACATAATTTTAATACAGTGGAAAATACACGGCCACTTTAAATGTTTCCATTTTTTTTCGGTATCCAGCAATTTATGAAAACAGAACTAGAAAGTTTCGTACTCAAGTTACATCACACAAAATACACTACCATCCAATGGCTAGAGTGCAGGAACTAAAATACACTTTCTGACCTATGCGAGTTCTTAAATGTAAAAAAGAATTTAAAAATATGTTATTTTGATTTCATATATTTTAATGAAGCATTGCTAGAGCGAGCGCGTCATTGTAAAGGTACTCCAACGAGTATAAATGATGATTTTTGGCAGTTAGTGTACAGGAAGATTGCAATATCCCTGAGCTACTCATTAAACAAATACCCATGACATAAGAAGAACCCTTCCGCGTACAAATTCTCAAGTTAACTAGATGGCATTTGAATAGTTGGAATGGTATGCATAAGTAAAACCTATTTGAATAAATGAGCCAGAAGAATTGAAATTTGTTCATCACGTACCATGATTTAATCACACAAAGCATATAAACGGATTATTCAAATTTTGTGACAATGATCGGTTTGAAGGTATAAAGCCTTATAACAAGAAATTAAACTTTGTAATATCTAAAGACGAATAATCGGAGATTCTTTGCTATTATATTACTTATTAAATTAAAAAAGTGTAATACAAAATATTACAAACATGGTATGACTCAGCTAGCTGCAAAGCAGTCGAAACTCTTTTTATATTTCATAAATAATATTTTTCATCGAAATGTGATTTTTCCCCGATAGGTCCATTGGAGCTTTGAAAACACATTCAGTTCAAGAAATGACTATACTCGATGATAAAACTGTTTTAGACTTGGATTTAGACACAAACGTAAGAAAAATAATTGTTTACAAGTGATTTCTAGCAACATTACAACGTGGAGATATACTGTGGCAGGAACATGGCACATCAAAACTTGGACCACAGAATAATATGTTATACTACCTGTGCTTGGCTAAATTGGCTCGTGTATTCACCAATATAAGCCCACGTTACCCAACTGGGAATATCAACTGTTGTCTGTGCAAGTCCATAAAGGCAGATCTTAATGCTGTATGTTAGGACAAGTCTTATGCAATACTTTGCAACTTGCATTTAACTATTGTGACTACACTGTACAAAGCTGGGCGTTCTAGATACCTACCAATTTAAGTGAAGATGACTTGCATTGTAATAAGTTATCTTGCGATTTAAACACATGAATGTAAAGGATTGTTAAGGTGATTACTTCTAAAGTTTAAAACTTAGAGGTAGCATAATCATAACAATTAAAAATATGAAATTAGTACTCATGGATAGGTTTGTAGAAACTGCCCTCATTGCATAAGATGCCGTCAGACATCATATTTAAATAGTCTGCACTAAATTAAGAATAACAAATTTGTACTGTGAGGCTTACCGCTTCATGTTTTGCTAGATTGTCACGAATCTTCTCACCAAACATGATGCTCACGTCGAACAGCTGCTGTGACAGCCACCACCCCTCAACACTCTGCATGAAGACCACTGCCATGCGAAGAAATATCTCGGATGCAAATCCATAGCGTCCTTCTTCACAAGCGACAGCAGACTCTCGTAGACCTTTATCCAATCTATCCAAATAGACTCTGTGGTTCGTAAGTAATTTACCAAAGCGAACACCTTGGGCATCTTTCCTTCTGTCCGAGTCATATTTTACTAATTTCTTAATAAACATTGAAGCATCCTTTAAACCATCATCTTCGAGTTTGTCACAAACGTATTGATCATAGGATTTTCGCATTCTTTGCAAGTCGTCGGTTGTATACAACGGTAAACCCTTCACCAAATCTCGGCGATATTTTTCAAGCTGTTGTTTATTCATATTGGCTAACCCCTTCATTTTTGGACGAGTATAATCTATACCACCTGTGAGCACACAACTAGATGGTGAGAGAATGAGGTGCGAGGAACTAGAACTCAGCAAAGGAAGGAGTGCTGGATTTCTTTTAAGTTTATACACAGATTCTATTGAGTCATTTTTTTCAATTGCTAGATCAGTACACGCCGATGAGCTCAATCGACCTTTCAAGGACGTTGGTGAAATGTCTACATTCTTTGACAATTGATTATCAACAGTAAGAGGACACAGTGAGTCCACTCGACCAATCAAGAGCGCTGATAAACTGTTTGTACGACTTCTTATAGTGGTGTTGGATTCCGTGTCCAGTTGAAAGTCTTCATTCTTTGATAATTGATCATCAACAGTTTGTGGACGCGATGAGTCCAATCGACCTATCAAGGACGTTGGTGAACTGTCTTGACGACTTCTAATAATGGCATTGGATTCCGTGTCCATCTTAAAGTCTTCATTTTTTGATAATTCACCAGTTTGTAGTGAACCTTGTAAACAGAATCTTGATGCCCGTCTAACTGAGTTTGGAAGAAAGAATTCTTCTGATGTCAATTCTCGTTCATTTTCCATGAACAGTAAATTACCACTTTCACGATCATCTGTCAACATTGTGTCGGATAAGGTACAACTATATGAATTATTAGATCCCTGTAGGTGAACTTGGAAATGTTCAGAAACATGATCCAATGTCGATGCTTCATACAACTGCTTCAATGAAGCATGATGATGATGATGATGACCTCGATGTGCGCCTGCTATGGTTTTCTCCTCTAAATTGCAGGTGAACCAGTTGAAGCATTTGATCGTCTTCCATGTAGGGGAGCATGATGATGATGATGACCCTGATGTGCGCCTGCTATGGTTTTCTCCTCTACAATTGCAGGTGAACCAGTTGAAGCATTTGATCGTCTTCCATGTAGGGGAACTGACGGAGATCCTAAAGGAAACTCTAATGACAATTCATGAGGCAACGGCTTAGATGTTTGATGCTCCCGTTGTGCGTGTGTGCTAGTGCGTGCCTTACCAGATGAACCTTTAGAACGTCTTCCATGTTGGGGAACTGAAGGAGATACTGGAGGAGATTCTAACGACAAATCATTAGGCAACAAGTTAGATTTGTATTTCTCCTTATGTGCACTTACGATAAACGGCTGTGTAATGCCACTCATATATCGTCTTCCATACGGTTGACCTATTGTTCCTCTATCACTGCCATAACTCATGTTAACTTCAGTTTTACATTTTTCGCCACTGTTTGCCACAGGAGAGGAAGTACCTCTGATATGATCAAGCCATGAATCTCGAACGGTATTCTTCATCACATCTGAACGAAGATGTTTACGATGGTTATATTTGTCCTTTTCTGAAAGTTCGTGCAAGTTCATTGGTGCACGGTATTTTGGCCAAATATTGGCGTTAGTTCCAATAAAGTTCGATCTGGGCATACCTCTCACTGACCGAGTGTCTTTATTTGGTTCATTGCTGATTGTTTCTGACATAAGTTCAGTTACTATTGGGGGCTCAATGCCACTTGGGATCTCGTTCTTACGCATACCAAAGTCAGAACGCTTTGCATATTTTATCTCGTCCTCTAAACGTTTCCTCGTTTGAGCACGTTCTCTTACTACAGACTTGGCGCTACATCGCATCTTCCTTAATAGATCGTCCGTTGTAAGAACCATGGTTTCTTTGAGCTTGCTTTTACTGGTATTTAGGTGAGAAGAATGGTTAACTTTAGGCCGATGTGGACCAAACCCTATAAAAACATGTCTTTTAATTCGTAACTGATAGTCATCAATATCTTCATAACATACGTCCATGTGTTTGCCTTTTATTGGTTTGAAATTGGACTTTAACCGTATTTTTTTCGAGATTTTTATTGATGGTTCACTTCGGTGTATATGGATAATTTTTTTCGCTGGTTCACGAGTGAAGTCGCCAATCCGTAAATTTCTACATAAAGAAAATTTGGGTGATGTAGTGTTATCCAACGCCGATCTTTGCTCAAAGTTGCCCTCTCCATTGAACGACATTCTTTTCGACATGCATGATACAATAGAATCAGACGACTGGTCGATTAAGAGACTTGGCGTGGATAGGTTTTCCGATGACCACCTTAGCATGTCAGGTGCCTTCAACTTCTTGCTGTTTAAAGGACGTTTTGTTAGTAGGTAAGCCGATTGTCTTTGCATTGCCAGTGCCGTCAAGTCCTGGCTGTTTAAAGAACAACGTAATGGTAGTTTAACCGAAAGTTGTCTTTGCATTGCCGGTGCCTTCAACTCCTTGATGTTTAAATAACTTTGTGATGATAGGTTAACCGATGATTGTCCTTGCATCGCCGGTGCCTTCAACTCCTTGATGTTTAAATAACTTTGTGATGATAGGTTAACCGACGATTGTCTTTGCATTGCCGGTGCCTTCAACTCCTTCCTGTTTAAAGGACTTTGAGTTGGTAAGTTAACCGATGATTGTCTTTGCATTGCCGGTGCCTTCAACTCCTTGCGATTTCATGGACTTGTGGTTGGTGCGTTAACCGATGACTGACTTTGATTTGTAACTGATTTGGTCCCTTCACCCTCGGTAGGAATAGAGTTCGATACACTTCTTAGTGGACGAACACGCAGTTCAGTAAATTACAACTTTTCACCGTCGGACTCCCTCCCAAGTTCTTAGATACTCCTCTCATCACGCTACATTTCAGGCCCAAACTCGGACTTTCGGTCAAGCCTCGTTTCAGGCTGTGTCGGCAATTTGTTCTTCTAGAGCTCCACCTGTCAACAAAATGTACACAAATGCTAAAACCAAGTCATAATGATCATTATAACGATGATACGTAGTTCAACCAACTCACAGACATACTTAAAATATAAATGTATGCAATGCAAATAGGAATGTGCAAATGATATCGTCAACTGATGACGTGTGAGATCTGCAGCTAACAGGTATTTAACTTGGCTCAGCTCGTTCCCTGGTTGCTAAGGTCAATAGATGGACCTCTATAGATATAAGCTAGCTACCTTGGTAGCTTAACATTAAAGTTGTTGACATGCTACTTTGTTGTTGGTGTTTAACTCTGTTTGAAGTTTAAAATTTTTAATCTACTTGGTAATGCCAAATGTCATTCTGGCGAAACGTTGTGATGTTGCACCGGCGCAGTCTCTGGTGTGAGTACCGGTGACCTCGCATGTGGTGCTGCATGGTTAGGTTCCTTACGGTATGAATATAGCAGGGCCAGGGCCTTATTATTCTAGTTTGTTAGTACTCCCCTCTAACTTTTCCTTAGTCCGGCTTCTCGTGGTAGGCCCACTTTGTAGTCCACCTTGAGTTACATGAGCAGAACGAAACGAAGGAGCATCATCCACAGCAATCAGATTTCTGTCATGAATGGGAGGAGTTTGACTGACCCTCACTGACCTTAGATGTATGGTACTGGTAGGTAGAGTAGCTGTTATTCTATGGTGCCACACGTGTTTGCCTGAACTACTAGCGGAGAATTAAAACTCCGTCCAACACGAACGTGGGCAAACCAGGCTTTAATGAACGCAGGGATTTAGTCTGGGTCACTTTGGAGTTGAAGTTTCAAGTATTAGGGTTTGCACCATCATTATGTCAACTTAGAATGTGTTCTTGGCGAGATCAGAGCACATTTCCAAAATATTGCCTAGTTTTCTCGTAAAATAGGATAACAAAGAGTTAATTGTTTAGTTATTTCTAAAGCTTCCGTATAACACACAATTATTTGAAATGATGAAATAATCTCTCTGATTTCGCAGTCGTACACCTCACATTTGTGACAAAAACGTTATTGTTGTAGATGATGCTCCTACTCATGTTAACGTAACGGGAAAACCTGGAGAGAAGTACTAACTTTGCACCAGAAGAGTCAGCTACTGCTTTTACAGATGAAATGCCAACGGGAAACCTCCCAGCCCCGGACCTCTGTAACATGCCACGCAGCGGGAGGCCAAGAACTCAACAACCAATAAGTAGTATCTAGTGAGTGTTCAGCCTGGCAACTGCTCGACATCGTCAATACTGGCGAAACGTGGCAATCGCCTCGGAATAAGACAGCAATAGCAAGTTACGTAGTATAACCGTGAGAAACATGCATGACATCACAACTCAACCACGATCTCTAGAAACTCATATATATTTGTTGATTTGGTTAGTCGGGATTCGGAAAACACTCCAGTAGATGGAATTGATGATATAAAATCCCGGTCGGATTGGATTCTGTAGTTTTTTGATTGCATTAAATAATATTACATGGAATAAGTTCTTAGGTTTTCGTGGCTATTTGTGTGTGTTGACACCTTTAAATTTTAAATTATATTATTCTTTATCGGTCGGTCTTTTTACTAACGTACGGTATGAGATTTATGTGTGGTCTTATAGGTGGTACATCGAAAATAAATAATGTTATTATTTATAAAGATGACATATTATTCTTTATATATACCTATAGCCTATATACAAAATCACCAACTTTCTCCAAACCTATAACTATCACTTAATCGGATGGCATTATGAGGTTCGTAAGTATCGTAAGTAATTTACAGCTTTAAAAGCTGGAGATTCTGGGTTCGATACCCAGTCGGGGTGAACTTTTATGACAATTGCATCAATCAATAATTCTGTTCTTAAAGCGGGCCTTTGAAATAGAACCCTGCATAGTATGGGTGTTTCAGATTAGAGTCACACTCACAGCCAGTCAGGGTGGGTATAGGTATCGGTGGGCAAAATATGTCGTTTCTCGTTACGCCCTCTCAACATATGTTTATGTTTTTTAAGTACACATTATGGAAGATTCCTCACACCTTCATAGCATTCGGAAGTGCGAATCAATCAAATACGGATTCTTCTATTGTAAGGCAGGAATTAGAAACTCTGTCTCGGGAGGTCCCGGTTACGACACCCACATCCGAAAATCGGTTGTTGATTGTATTGATATTCGCTGTTATACTTGAACTGACAAAAGTGTTTTCTGTAACATTATGTACAAGCGCGTAGGAAATGGAGGAGGATTCCCCCCCCCCCACTTTTTCCTGTGACTCCCCCAATTGACGACTGGTGATGGGCGGAGCGCTAAGTCACGTGACGAGAAGGTGGGATAAATCCTCATTTCGCAAGTTGACGCCTGCTGAACGGCGCAACACTTATCACGTTCTAACTTTGTTTCCATTCGACATTTGGACAAAACCTTTAGAATAATATGTAGCAAACATATCATTTCTTCTCATAGTGATTATCTCGAATTTTTAGACACATCCCTAAATTTGGTATATCGATGTACGTATTATACATGAAAAAAATATTAAAGATTATAACTTTTCTCATCTTCAATTGACAAAAAACTACTGTTCGGATTTCGACATGATATCCTTTTAAATATGCATCAGACTATTTAACAAAGAAATAAATCAACTTTCTAGATAGAAAGTGCACTGAACGAAAATTTACAGCATAGAGTTATATGAAGAGTGTTGTTTTTCACGGCTCACCCGCACGTCAAAAGTGCGTATTTGTTATGAAAACACACACCTTGCATATAAGTCTATGCTGTGAATTTTCGTTCAGTGCACTTTCTATCTAGAAAGTTAATTTATTTATTGTCTTAAGAGTCAGATGCATACTTTGAATGAGGTCTTGTTGAAATCCGATTGAAAGTTATTTGTCAAATAGAAGTTGACAAAACTTATAATTTTTAATATTTTTTCCATGTATAATACGTACATCGATATAACAAGTTTACGGCTGTGTCTAAAAATTCGAGATCATCACTTTTAGAAGGAATTATATGTTTACTACGTATTATTCCAAAGGTTTCTTCTAAATTATGAATAGAATAAAAGTTAGAGCGTGATAAGTGTTGCGCCGTTCAGCAGGCGTCATCTTGCTGAATGAGGATCTATCCCACATCATTCCGCCACGTTGCTTCGTGACGTCAGGGGGCGGGTAAATCACTAGTCGTCAATTCAGAATGTTAAACATCCAGACACGCCGTTTACCACCAAGCTACTGAAATGCTAGTTGCAGCCAGAATACTATAAGGTGTGTCGACTTAAGGCTAGTTGTGTCAAGCATACTATAAGGTGTGTCGACTTAAGGCTAGTTGTGTCAAGCATACTATAAGGTGTGTCGACTTAAGGCTAGTTGTGTCAAGCATACTATAAGGTGTGTCGACTTAAGGCTAGTTGTGTCAAGCATACTATAAGGTGTGTCGACTTAAGGCTAGTTGTGTCAAGCATACTATAAGGTGTGTCGACTTAAGGCTAGTTGTGTCAAGCATACTATAAGGTGTGTCGACTTAAGGCTAGTTGTGTCAAGTAACTACTATAAGGTGTGTCGACTTAAGGCTAGTTGTGTCAAGCATGCGAAGGACAAAAACAAGCTCGTCGCTACCCACCCCCATCTCCACTCGAAATAGTGTTTGTAGTCTAACTAAATCCTCTTCACTTGAAGAGGGGCATGTAGTTGACCCTGGGCAAGTTTTGCGCGATAAATTAAATACAAACTGACAGTCTAACTATATGCCTGTCATACCGTACACCAAGAAATAAAATCTCTACGATAGTTATGATAGGTTACTTTGTGTTTTGGCACAGCAAGTAACTGCCTCACATTATTTACCCAATATTCCACGCTAGGTATATGTTAGGTCTGGCGTAAATTCATGTTTGCCTGTCTGATGGATGTAGCTCAAGCACCTCGGGATCGAATCCCGACCCCAACAACGGGACTGAAAGTTTGATGCAAGGTTCACTTAAATCGTTAATGGAAATGCAAGGAATTGAGTCCTCTTAAACAGCCTTCGGAAAGCCCTTCACAATAATTGTCCTAGTTCAAAATACCTAGTTAGACCCAAACAGAGGGATATGCATTGCACCCTGGTCAGGTTTCCCACGAGAAATCAGAAATGTAAATTTTTAAATCAATCATTGTATCATTAGAACCGTGTCTAACTAATTTAGAAGTCAATAAGAGGGATATGGGAAAGTGTAATAAACTCGTTCCATCATTTTAACAGCAGAGAAAAATGCAAATTGTTACATAAATCAAAGTGAAAAAACAACAATGAAAATCCCACCTATGACATTATAATAAAACACAAAAATATACAAAACCTTAACAACATTGACAAGAACGTTATGTGAATCCTGGAGCGCAATAACTCAATAATGCAAGCACAGACTGTAGCGGCGCGCATCGTGACCGGGAGGGGGGGGGGGGCAGCTAAGCAAAGATTCTTCAATAATAATAAATAATAATAAAACAATTTTACAATAAACATATTAAATTCGCTTATTAGCCCAAAGATGTTGTTCATCGACCAACACCCCCATTGAATAGTGCGTCAACGGTCAAGTCATCTTCGACACTGTATTATTTGTCTGGATTATTTTGATAACTTCCCCCGAAATATATTCCCGGATACACCACTTACATTCTGGGCCAATGCAGCATCTGCATAGCTAAACCTGAAGTGTTTTAGCGCTTGGCTTTATCTTAGTACCTACATGTTGAACTTTCTTACCATAACTTGACCTAGGCCTACAAGTTTGTTACAATATCGCGTCACAACACAAACATAATTTACCATAACCTTACATCTCAAGTAAGGTCGCATTTCTGTTTTAAAAAATATTATTACTTTCAATGATATTCCACTTTTCAAACGGGTTGTTTCTTTGTAATGGTAGTCAAGTTTCACTCTAAAGACAAAATTCTGTTACATATTGTAAAGCACTGTCCTTTTCGACAGCAAGTTTGCATCCTCCAAATACACCACTAACACACAACAGCCAAGCAAAGCAGGTGTAAAATCGCTCTAATAAAAATCGTTTAATTTCGAGTCTTTCAGCCATTGATATGCCAGGCTTGTTTATGATACCTCGAAGTATTAGGGCCTATATTTCAAACTGACACTAGCATAGACCTAGACTTTAGGCCTGAGGTGACTTTGAGCCCTTATTGGTCTCTTGGGACTGTTGGCATAATAAAGCGTAAAAACTTGGTAAAAAACTTTTTCGTGTATACATCACATCAGATTTACCCGGTGCGACCCTCTTCAGGTTGAAACTAGAACGTTACGGTGTGTAGTGTAGGGTATTTGGTTGAGGATTGTCCGAGGACTCACTCCTAGCACTCGCCTTCACAACTGAAGAAAACCTTGGGAAAAGTTTGCTCAGGATTGCCCGTGGCGGGACTCGACCTACCTGCATGAGCCACCACTGTCGGTTCAACACGGTAGTGGATATTGTTGATTGAATTGTGATGAATGATTGATTTGATATTGATACAGTGATATTTAAGTAGGTCTTAACCTACCCAGGGCCTGGTCATAAAAAGCTAATGGAGTTGAAACTTACTGTTAGACCTTCCG
Source organism: Sweltsa coloradensis (assembly GCA_024449915.1). NCBI lineage: Eukaryota > Metazoa > Arthropoda > Insecta > Plecoptera > Chloroperlidae > Sweltsa > Sweltsa coloradensis. The sequence goes on from JAMZAV010000498.1 coordinate 21,311, forward strand.
TCATGCCAATAACATTTGCATTGTTAGAACTGATTTGCAATTATTGTGGGTAATTTGTTATGAAACATAATTTATATCAGACAAGAAATTTCAAATGTTTACTAAAAAACTAAAAATAAAAACTGCACTTATTTACATTTAATTATTTCAAAGATTGGTATCTTGACAGATTTTGCTGTCCATGCTACAACAGCTTCTCAAATATTGTCCCCGGACTTTGGTTTAAAATTTCGGCAAAATCAGTTCAAGTTTTGACCTGCGAGGGGCGAATTCCCATGGCTAATATTAATAACAACGGATCGCGTTCCATCTCAGTACATACATCGATTTCAATATTGTGGTTTTTACGCTGGCTATATTACCAAGCCAATCCAGTTTTTCATCCACTTGACACGGGAACTACCATCGTATTCGAAGCTAAGTATAGATAATCTACTTCCGACGAGATCGCCTATGGTGATGTAAAATAAATAGGTCCTGACAGAACTGGTAGGCCGGCCTCGGTAGCTCGTGCGACTGGGGCGCATCAGGGGACGCGGGGTCGAGTCCTGACAGAACTGGTAGGCCGGCCGCGGTAGCTCGTGCGACTGGGGCGCATCAGGGGACGCGGGTTCGAGTCCAACATTAAGCATGGGATTTTGTAATTGTCCTACATTCTCCGAGAATAAATGTGTTGAGCATCAAAAAATCAAAACAGCGGAAGGGTTTTATATCACCACTAGCAAATACAAAAACAACAACAGAAGTTGCAGAATTGATTTGATTACAAACATGCTATGTATTTTGAACTTCAATAACCAAACCATGATTACAGCAACCAACGTCGCAGAATAAGGTTGCGTTCAAAGATATTATGGTCAGGTTATTTTAAATGTAGGCCTTTAGGCTGAGGCGCAACAATAATCAACGTAGCCAACTTCATGCAATCACACTTTTAATTTACAAAGGCTCCAGGGTTATGCGAGTAGGGTAACCCTCCAAACTCCCCGTGTGTTTGATTTTCTTACCACAGTAGTCGGTCGGAAGCAGCCGCTCAAGGTTCGTACACGTAAGGTACTCGCGCAACTACAGCTACCCGCGCAATGTGCAAGTGATGAACACGATGACTGCATGGGCTCTCGCGTAGGGTACTAGTACTAGGTGTCAAAGTGCGGGAGTGCGCGGGGTTTATGATTTGATATTTGAAAATTGTTGTACAATGTTTAGACCCTAGGGCTGATGGGCCTAGAGAAAAAATCACATCGAAATATTAACGGCCAACGGCTGCCGTTGCAGAGGCACTGCTTGTACCCAGCCAGGGCTAGGGTAAACTTATGACTTTCCGGGATTTTGGCCTAGGACTTAAGCTTTAAATCTTGCAAAGTGTAAGCCCTAAACTATATTCTACCTATGTGTGACATTGAAAATGTTGTCTAACCCTAGGGCTAGTTGGCCTAGGCTATTATAGATCTGCCAGGGGCACACATGTTGTCAAAGGCTACGTACCGGTACCTACAGCTCAAATTTATTTTTAAAACTTACAGAGATAACGTTTATATTTCCTCACTAACTTAAAAAAAAAATCAAATATAACACCGTGTACATAATTATTTATTAAACACACAAAAGTACCGGCAAACTGTTGTAAAAAGACAGCCGCTCACAAGGGCAATGAAAAAGTAGGTGCATGCCTGGCCCTAGGTGGCACAAAACGTGTGGCAAAAGTAATACGCGGGAATTTATGAATACAAAACACCTCAAGTTGTAACAATGTCAAATTAACAGACACATCGGCTTGTTCTTAGAACTGCGTGAGTAAAATTGCTATATAATGCAGGCCTACGCCTAGCCTAGTCTAGGGGAAAAAGCACTGATCGAAAACGGGCTACGGCTACCGTTGGCGGAGTCACTGCCGGTACCCAGCCATGGCAAGGGAATTGGCTACTGAAGGCCTGAGATTGTACGGCCTAGGGCCTATATGCTAGGCCACCCCTAGGACCTACACCATAGACTTTTAATCTAGCAAAGTTAGCAAGTCCAAGGCTTAGACCATAAGTAATGGCATTGGAAATGTTGCCTTTACCCTAGGCCTGCCAATGGCACACAATTGTTATGCATAATGCATCTAGGCTATAGTTAAATTTGGTTAAATAATGGCGTTAACTTACAGATATACGATGATATGTCCTCATAAACGTAACATTGTATAAATAAAAATATTAAATAACACAGTGTAAATATTATTTATAAAACACATAAAACGTGACGCCAAACTGCTGTAAAACGGCAGCCATTACACAACAATGAAAAGTCACCGCCTGTTAAAAAGCAACTGTTTAGTAGGTGCGCGCACTGCTTGCTAGAGGTGGCTCAATAAAACGCTGTGGCATAAGAAATACGCGGGAATTACAAATACAAATAACGTGTGCGCTAGATTAGCGACAGCTTCATCTTGATAAGATGATGACTTACGCTAGGTATTCTTCTAGGCTATTTTATGTCTATATTGTCTGGTTGCTGTCCAATGGAAAACATCTTGTGTTTCGGTTCTGAATCATTTGTGATTAGATTAGCTTGACTTGTTTAATTGTATACATTGTATTGAGAATTTAGTCAAGAGTATTTATAGTCAATGCTGTTTTCGAGATTTTAACTGAAGGAAAAAAAATACGTTGTGTTTTTCCGTGAATATTTTCCCGATTGCAGTTTAATTTTTTTTACAACAATGCTCATATTCGTTTGAGAAGGGAACGTCTAACAAACTAAATTTTATTTCTTACTTTCCACTGTTTTTGTTTATTGCATGTTTTTATTCTATAGGGATAGGCCCTATTAATGATTTTTTTAAAATTTTAAGTGTGTTCATATTACTTAGATTAAATTTAATTACATCCATTTTGATCAATTTGAATTTACATATTATTACTGCATGCATTTTAAACATTAAATAATTATCGTACATGTTTTTCTAAGTAGTATTGATAATGATTTTATTTATTTTGAAAATTGATCAATCAGCACTCATTAATATTTTGAATCAATATGTATTCCCAAGTTAATAATTATTTATTCTTTAGTCAAAGAACTGAAAAGGATAGACTTCAAATAATAAATCAATAAAAACAAATCAAGAGTAAACAGAAACCTTCTTTATTCTAACAACTCCTGCACAATACAATACGACTGCTTGTTGTGAGTTGTGATTTGTGAGCTATTGGTTCATAAAGATTACATTGAGCGTAAGAAAAGTACCAGATTAGTACATATTATTATGTCCGCGGGTGTACGTTATGTCAATGGAATAGCAAAGTTTGAATAGTGCGTTCGGACAGAGAAAGAACTCCCGAGGGCCGTACGGGAGAGTTGGGATCGTACTTTCTCAAATCTACCTTCTGGGACCGGTCGTCAAGGAACAATATTAAGCAGAGATTAAATATCTTAATCGCAAAACCGATCTATTTAAACGAAATTCACGATTAAAAATCGTTTATTATAATAATGTAGCTACATCTACTCAAGAAGAGCTATCCAATCTTACCACCGCATTCGAATTAATTGGTTGGTTGATGATTTAATCTATTTCCTTCCCCTTATAGCTAACACTTGAGATTCGAGAGCTAGATTGATCCATGTCACCCCCCTCCCCCCCCCCCTCTTTCCCACTTCTCTTCCCGGGGCATATCCCCCACATCAACAGTACCCGGCGCAAGAATTTATGTGTAGGCTTACTCGGCTTTGGAAACTTTCCTTAATTTCTAATTGTTGAAACAATGTTAAACTTCACCATGCAGCCTTCAAATTAAAGAGGGATGTGCATGGTAGCGCCCAATTTCCTTCGCCCTCTCTCATCATCCATCATTTCACTCACGCCCCATTCTCGTGCGGAAGTGCGGAAGTTACAGACGTGTTTCTGGAACCTGATTGGATTTACATAGGATTACTATGTTTTAATCTTCGAACTAACACTGTCAAGCTCATAGGAAAATGATCTTCGAAAACTTGCAAAACAACATAGTCTTCTTTCTCAGCATCATGGGAAAACACATTTTATATTTCGACACGTTTTTCTTTTGTTTGTGTTAAATTCTCAATTGCTAGATTAATAATTTTGAGAGATTCAAACGGTGCGTCATGCGCAAGACTATGAGAATACTGTTTCTCATAATCAGTCCTGTACCATTTTATAGAAATCTATCCAGAAATGACAAAATCCATCTCAGCGGGGTCGGGCTGACAGTTCGGCACCTCCACCATTATTGAATATAAGAACAAGCAATACACATTGTTAATGGTGAGCTTTGTCTTAAGTCTTAACCACCCGGCACCGCCACCAACAAGATAAACGCAAGGCGAATTAGTATTTTGTATTCATCGACGACCGCTTCCTATGTTTAGTTTTACCGACCCATGCTTGTTGTAACGTCACCATAGCCATCAGGCACAAGATATATTGTATTGTCTCCTCAATGTAAATCAGATTTATTGACAAAAACTAGTATTGCAAACAGAATATAATATATCACGCAGATTTTCTTTCCTTCTTCACTTTGTTACATAGGTAAAATAAAGTACCGGTACATAGGAATAGACAAATATTTATTTGATTCATATTATGTACTATGACAGAGCATGTATACCCGGAGACAAAAGTATATTTTTTACGATAACACGGTTTAAATATGACTCTACATAACAATTCTCATGTACCGTATGTTTACGTCCAACGTGGCTTCGTGATGTTGTTAATATTGAACGTACAGAACCAGTTGATTTGATTCATCTGTGGAATAAAAAATAAAAACGTTATTAACTTATTTCACTTGTGAGTCTTAAAGGTTAAGACGTTCTAGTTCAACTGCTGTCCGCCGATATACATGAAATGCATGTTTGGATAGAATATAAAACCCACCCACATACAAACTTGATCGGAACCGACATGAAATGTTAATTAATTAATTAATAGCGCAAAGTAATCAAGTTAATAGAGCATACTTTCCACATAGAGACGGCAAGCCATCTTAGAGGTGGAGAAATCTTACTCTTAGCAAGCTCGTCTTGTCAATTGGTGGAAACTTATGTTGTTTATCTTGGTAATGGATTCATGTTTAGTTAGAAGGTATGAGCTACAGTGCCATCATGAATATGGAACAGTGTAGCTAGAACAAGAAGAAAAGAAGAGTACAGTATACAGAGAATTTCAATGAACTTAGGAAAATCTATACAAAAACACACAATGTAAAACAGATTGAAAATGAATCATTTATCTTAGCTCCCTCCAGTTTTGAAGTATTTTGAGTTGTCAAGTGGTTTGCCAGGAACGTGGTCTTATTATTTGAATCTCCATGTCACCCCTGCCCCCCCCCCCTCCCCCCAGCTCTTCGGCTCAACTATATCTCTTATGGTTCATCATAAAATGTATGGTATGGTATGGTATGGTATGGTATGGTATGGTATGGTATGGTATGGTATGGTATGGTATGGTATGGTATTATCGTTTGGTCAAACTTGAATTTGATCTTGTAGACTTACAAACAAACATCACAACATACAAACAACATTATATAGATTCAGGAAAAACTGTGGTCAATAGGAAAATGTAGGCCTAACTTCTTTCAGTGTTCATGATTATATGAATCACTGTCCGTCCGTCCGTACGTGCGTCACGTCTCGCGACAAAAACCGAACATGACATCGGTTTTATGTTGACATTAATGTGTTTGGCGACGCTAGGGGTAAGGGGACGGAGCTAGCCCCACCCAGAGGGAGGAATATCAATGCTGGAAGAAACGTTGTGACACCACACCACACACTGCTCAACCCCATTTTAGTGTATTAATTACTTAACTTTGTATGTATTACTACTTTTGTGACTATTATTGTGTAAACACTACTGGTACTGCTAAGGCGTTACACACGAGACTAGTTCGGGGGATGTAGAGGAGTAGACTAAAAGTGTTTCCAAGGTTTTTCACGAGAATTGTAGGATTGAGTCAATTAAAATATTCCTTGTGGACATTCCATCCCAAGTCCTCCTAAAAAAAAATATACAAAAAAACAATGCTTATGACTGACCCGTATCGTAGAGAAAAATTCAACCACACTAATGTATGTGCGGGACGTCAAAACACCAAGTGTTCGCAGAGCAAAAAAACTCGGACGCAGCAGCTAATCGAGTAGCCAACGCGACGGACAGACAACAACATGAAGAAAATGACAACAGGACCAGTGGACTGCAGACAGACAGACAGACAGACAGACAGACAGACAGACCGGCTTGTAACAAAACAAAACGTTACCCAGGGCAATAGACATTGTTTATTACATTTGGACTTACTTATTGTGTTAACAAGGCATAACTCCCTACCTACATAGACAGCACATTGGTTATACCGGTACGCAAGTAGGCCTATCTCAATTCGTGATAGCGACGGATCGAACCCAGCCACAAGGGTAGGAGCAAGGCCGTCTCTATATATCGTGGTAGGATACTATCCAGAAAGCCAACAGGTGAAATGCATGTGTATTGTGTATAGGCATTCCTACAAAGCGCTCCGTCAGGCAGCCTAATTTGCCAGGGCCTGAAATAAAATAATTTCTTCAGGTTAAATATATGTTTAAACTTCTGTCTCAATACAAAGCTAATTTGGATCTAACTTTCTTGTGACTGAACACTAAACTCATTCCCAAAATACCTCATCCATCTACACTCCACCATTAGATTCATGGAATTGAAGGTATCGGTACATAAAACATTCAGCGTCACATTCCTATCAATAGGTCACTAATCACAAATAAAATATACTTTATTATTCATAATCATTTTTCTATATTTAACAGTAGACTTTTGAAATAAGAACAATTTAACAGGAAAATATCATCATGATCATGCATGATACACTTATTATGCTGGGTAACGAGAAATTATGGTGGAGGAATGAAGTAAGTGGGATAGTTAAACCAAAGATTGTGGTTAAACCTTCCGCCTCTTTGTATAAACTTGCTACTAAGACTATGTTATATGAAACATTTATGCACTTACCGAGTACCGGTACATAATATAATAATGAGTTGCTTGACAAATGAAAGGAATAAATTAAAAGTTTTCTTTAAACTTTGACATGTGTGTTTTATTATAAAGTTTTATTTATTACAATATTTAAAAGCATACGGTACAAATAAATATCATATAACAATTACATATTTCATATTATAATACACAATGCACTAGTCTGCTTATGCACTGCATGTGTAGTGACTTACCATAACAAGGTTCCTACAAGTGCCTATACACCTATGAAAGATGACTATTTTTTTTTTACATTTACAATATTTAAAATCGATATTTTCAAGAAACTTCGGAGACCAAAATGGCCATTAGGTAGCTGATAATAGTGATTTGTTGAATGGCATTCATTGTACTAAGACCAAAATATCGAACCATTCTTTATCAAATTGCTTTTATACAAAATAAAAACCAACAATTTGTAATAGCTTGTTGTAAAATGTAAAGAAAAAATACATGAACATCATCTGCTACTTTTTCCATACCACAATGAAAATGTAATACATACATTGTTTGTATTTTCTATTTATAAGGCAAACAAAGGTTAATTTCACAACTTAGCACTCTATGATTTGACATATCCGGATACTACTATGTAAATGGTTGAGGCAAATAAAGAACGCTTTTCATAAGAGATCTAGTTGAGCAAGACAGTGTATTTAAGTACAGTTTGTCATTTTACAAAATATCAGAAATTCAAATGATTTGATAATGTTGATTAATTAATTTAACAAGTGAAAGCATAATATCCAGGTCAGTATTCACTGTTCTCTGAATACTTGTTGAAACGCCATTTGACTGTGTGGTAGAGAACAGTTGAACTCTTGTTTTATCTCACCAGTCCTTCCAGTAGTTTCAGGCAAATGATGATGATTGGCATGTTCTTCGTTCTAAATACATTCAACATACCTACGTTAATTACACAGCGGCATATAAATCCATTTCAATAAGAAAATCTACAAGTCTGAGAGTGCCAGTACTACAAGCAGCAATTAATAATTGATTTCTTCTTTTTGCAATTATTCATTGACAGGGAATGAGATACCTATTTAAATTATGGGCAGAAGAAGGCAACATGCATACCACACTGTAGTTAGCAGGCACAACCATAGTTCTATAGATCCACAGATAACATGGTTTGAGAAGGAAATCAGCAGTTTTGGGCAAGAACACATTAATAGGAATGCATCCCTTTTAAACATAAACATATATATATGATATAGTAGTTTGTGGGAACTTAGAATGAAATTTATGTAGTACCTTCAAAAGTTCTTTATGCTGTTGTAAGTTCATAAAGTCAGAAGTGAAGATTGAAATTATGAACTCAACAGGCTATTTGCATACATTTTTAAGTATTTTTCCAACAAGCACTAATGATTTTATATTTTTACGTTTCAAATCCAAATTTGAAGTCCTAAATGAATTTAATAAAAAATTATTAAAAATCTTGTTTCATAAACAAAGTTTATACCCCGCACCAAACGTGTGATGAAATGAGGCCCTATATTTGCAAAGGTCTTACTTATGCTGTGCAGTATAACGCAAAAATAATATCTTTGGAATATCAAGGGATTTGGATTATTATATTCGACAACAATAAAAAAACGCTGAGGTGGCGCAGTTGTTACAAGCTCTGGGACACACTCTAAGCCATAGAGACTTGCTTTTATAGGGTAAGGTTTTGTGTTTTATTGGTATAAACTAAAATCTTCATTCTTGATTGTGACTTTTCGAATTCGATAACAAGTAATGTAAGATCCCATATTCAATCAATTTGCACAGTCTAGTGCAATGCAGTTGTATGAAATCTTGATTAAAATTGAGCCAAAATCACGTCTTAAGATGTCAGCATTGCCCCGATTGCGTCATAATGGAATGCTTTATGACAGTGCGTTTTACAGTATGTTCCAAAATAAAAAAAAGCCACAATATTTAAATCAATCTTTTTTTAAATATTAAATAAAGTCAATACCCTATTTGGATTTGGGATGTTTTATTCTATATCAAATTTAAATCTAAAATTCATGCAAATATCATATTTCATGTTTAGCCTACATATACATTTTACTTCCTGAAATACAAAATTAATATTTATGTCTTTTGTAATTTTTCATTCTTTTAAGAATGGCAAGTAAGTTTGTGTTTTTGACTTTTTTTAATAGATCGGTTATTTTAAGTTCCTATATCTTAAAAGGAATTAGAACGCAAATTAGTTAAAGTAACTAAACATTTCAAAATTCCTTATTTTTAGAAAATTTCCCAAGACTGAAAAGTGAAACGTAAACAGTAGGTACCAGTAGCGTATAAAATGTTAATTGTACGTGCTGCTACATTCGAGCTGAAAATGTATACTTAGAAACCTGGTTACTATTGGGAGCTGTTATTCCTAGAAACCTTGTAATTTTGTTGTTATTTGTTCAAAAACATTCAAGTTAAAAAAAATCTAATTCAATACTATTGTCTATCTATAATAATAGCAAAAACAATTATTGAAGAATATTTTCATATGCTTCCAAAATAAAAAAGCTAAAGCACTATTTTGTACTGAATAAAAAGATCTGGCCTATACTTAGACCTATTCTAAGCATTAAGGTACAAATCCAAATAACCATAAATAACTTCTGAGCCAGTCAACATAAAACTTACTCTCAGACAAAAAATATTACTTTCATTCATTGTTGGCATTTGCTTATACATCAACACGAGACTTATACTAAGGAAACATATCTTATATTGATGAAAACATGAAGTTTATAAGTGATCGATGTTGCAATTCTTGGATTTGTCCTATTATAGAACAAAACCAACCACATGCAGCTTGGGCTCAGTTAAATAGTATGCTGATTCAGGAATTAATACAGTAGTCCGAGTCCTGCTCAAGCATAGGCCGTTAGTGAAATGGCGCCTACCCGAGTCTATAGCTCAAGCACAGATAATAGATGAGAGCAATAAGCAAAGCGTTGGAGAAGATTGAATACTTTAGAGAAAGGAAGGTGGTGATACTAACAGACTCAAGAGCATCTATCCAGGCTATAGTGAGTAGAGAAGAAACAGAAGCAGAAATAAGAAACTGCAAGATAAGAATCCTGAGGTTGATGAATGCAGGTAGCACAGTAATGCTACAGTGGATACCGGCACACTGCGGCATAAACGGAAACGAGAAGGCTGATTTCCTCGCTAAAATGGGAAGTAAAACCAAGCAATTCATAAACAACATTTCATACAGATCAGCTAAATCACATCTGAAATCAGCCAGCAACTTGGAGGTAAAGAAAGCATGGAAGGAGAAAGGCAAGAATAAAATGTGGAGTGAGCTAGTTAATACAAGGAAAGGAAGAAATGATAGGACAAACCATTATAGGAGAAGAACTACAACAGCACAGTTTAGACTAGATACCGGCCATGACTTGCTAGCAAAGCACTTACATAGAATAGGTGTGATGGAGAGCAGCATGTGTAAACTCTGTGGTGATGGAACACAGGACAGACAACATCTATTTAGATGCGCTACATTGAAAGGACACTATGGGGAAATGCCAGGGGGTATGGACAGGAGGGAACAGGAGTCCTATCTTTACTGGTTGTCAAGACTCATGATGACAAAGATATGTCAATGTGGGCATAAGAGAAGAAGAAGAGAGTACACTACGTGGTTCAAGCATAGGCTCCTTAGTGTTAAGAAACTTTACATTTCATTTTAATTTTGCCAGACACGCCCAACCATTCCGACATAATGTGCATGTGATTAGGAATAATTTCCAGCGCAAAAGCATGAAACTTCCGATTTCAGAAAACCAGTAAATTAATTATTCCCAAATTGCTCATCTGTTATATGTATGTATGTACTTATAATTTTAGTTCGCCAAGAAATTAATAATAATAAACATTGTCACCTTATAACTACTTTGAGCAGGAGAATCTCATCTCATCATCAAATCAGTTGCAATGGGTTTCTAAAATGTTTAGTGCAAACATGGCAAGTAATGCACCCAATGTTATATCTAATATTAATGGATTATTTTCTATAAAGTATAGGATGTGTTTATTTTTCTATTGTATAGTTTGTTTTACAAATTCTTACTGGCAAAATGAAAAAATATATATTTTATTGTAAAAACTAGTGATGTTTCAGAAACAGCATATTTAGGCCTACTTTTATTACTAAACTAACAGTAAAAAGAAGATTTATTTCATGATTTGATGACCTACTGACACCCTCAAAACATAAAGAATTTGATATGAATTGTAATTTTGAGATAATTTAATGCAATGTAGGCATTACTATCTCCAATAGAGAAAAAAGTCCCCAAAATCATATTTTTTATTTTCTATTCCTAGCTGCACTTCTTAAGACAATCTGACAACTTGATCTATTCTATGCCTACTATAATTTGACAAAATGAATGCTTAAAACTAGTGTTAAGTGGTCAGGTAAGAGGTAATATCTCAATTCTTGTCAGTGGTTAATTTCTAAAATAATGAGTGGGCGGACGCTCGACGCTGGGCCCCGTGAAACAATTGTTTCGGGAAAAGTATGTATCCTCGTACAATGTGTGGGGGGGGAGGATATGGGGATGACGCCCCTCCAAGTAGTGTGGGTCTGGGGCACATAGCCCCAGAATTTTTATGATTTTTAACATTCCAAATGGTGGAATTTTACATGTTTTTAGCGTGCTTTCGTTGATAATTTAAATGTAAAGATCCACTTATTGTTAGTTTACGAAATCTTGTCACTTTTAAGTAATCTATTCTTTTCATTCACAAGAAGATTGGGTAAATGGAAGGATTTTTCCAACCCATACATTGCATTTTTGTAAATACTAGTATTGTACAATGTATTGACTTTATAATGATGAGATTTTGAAAAGCAAATTACGCACCAATTCTTGTATAAAATGGTTGCATTACGTTTGTTAAACCTTATCAAAAACCTCACTATACCTATTGTAAGAAAGGAAACGGACATAGAAAGAAAACAAGATTCCTGAAGCTGTTTCACATTGTTTCAAATGCATTTGCCTGAGTTAATGTCTGACCAGATAGAGATAAAGATACATGATACAGTAAGTTAAACCTAGCAAATCAAGGCAAGGAAAATCTGCTGGTTTAGTCAGAGATTCATACCACGACGGTTTGCATACCCCTAATACAATCCGTTTGACAGAAAACGAGAGGGTTACAGGGGTGTAAGTAATACTCCAAGCACATGCTACTGGGATGAAATTGTATTGTATTACAATATTTTTAGAAGCTCATATCAGTTTGACATTTACATGTATATGTACTGAAGGTTAAGCAGTAAAACATACTTGAATTGACAAACAAAGAGGACTAAATTATAAGAGGTAATATGTAAAAAAGATAATAGTCTCAACACATTATTGCTGTAGATTAACAAGAAAGATGTATTGCCAGATAAAAATTATAAATAAGTAGGGTTGCCGTTTGATATGAATTTAATATCAATAATAGACTAATAGTGTACTATGTGAAATTGTTTAATGATTAGAATCAATATTTTCTACATCGATCAATAATCAAATCAATATTATGCTTATTCACATACGAGTTGGACTGCAGATCTTTTGTTCCTTCTATGCATTCACTATTCCCAGGCGTTCGGCGTTCCATTCAAGACGAGCCATATGGTAGACAATATTCGGGGTCATTACCCATCACCCTCTTTAGATCCACACGAACTCGTACCGACAGTCCCAACACTCAAGTTTGGCAGTGTCATAGTGAAGGAAGTTGTTCTGCCCGGCAACACTTGCATTCAATGCAAGTTAATATGTGACACTATATCCCGTGCCAAACACAAGTTTTAGGTTTTGCAGTGGATAGATTGTGAGGAAATATAATTGGATGAGCGTAGCGAGCGAAGCGAAGATTCCATTTCACTACACTGAAGAAAAAAATCCGGAATGTTTTTCTTTTTTTTTCTTTTTTATCTGTTTGTATTATTGTGTGTTTGTTAACACGATTCCGGCTAAACCGATTCTCCAATTACGATGAAATTTTATGGAGGCCTTCAAATCTCTGAACTTAGAACTGCCACGTTTTTTAGCGTAATCGAAAAATTATTTCTCATTAAAATCGACATTTTACGATTTTTTTTGGTTTTTAAAAAATTTCTTCGACTTATAATAACATTTTTTATTTGATTGTAATGATTTTTTCACAGAACCTTAATTTTATAAATTAATATATTCGTGTGAAACTTGAGCGCAATCAAAAAATGTTTTATTATGAAAATCACAATTTTACGATTTTTTTTTATTTTCAAAACATTTCTTCGATTTATAACACCTACATGCATTATCTGATTGCAATGATTTTTTCATAGAACCTTAATTTTACGAATTCATATATTTGGGTGAAATTTGAACGCAATCGAAATATAATTTCTCGTGAAAATCACAATTTTACCCTTTTTTCATTAAAAAAATAAATTCTTCGACTTATAACACCTACTTGCTTCATCCGATTGAATGATTTTTTTACAGAACCTTATATTGGTGTGAAATTTGAGTGCAATCGAAAAATAATTTCTCATGAAAATTGCAATTTTTCGCTTTTTTCGTTTAAAAAAAAATTATGCTCATCCAACAACGCGCCTGAAAAAGCGTTTGCGAAGCTTCCTAGTATATTCATTTCATTCGTTACAATCAGAGCGCAGATTAAATTTGTTATTTTAAAAAAAAATCAAGGTTCTTTATTGTAGTAATGTCTTGACTGGAAATATTTGGAGTTTGGTTTTTCAATGAATCCATTATCATGCTTTGTTAGATTTCCAGATTGCTATCTGAACACCAAGAAGGCAAGAATGGATTTGAGCGGGAATTTTGTTATTGACGCATAATAATAAGTCTAAAATAATATGATACCACTAAAATCAAAGTAAATTAACAATTCATACACAGCTAATCAAATATTCAGTTGATTGTGGTCACTGTAAAATGGCATAATATGCTGTATGTGGCCAATTCATAAATAAATAAAAATAAAATAAACCATTGGCAGGTATTGGGCTTATGTCTTGTGCCAGGAACTAGTAGTTTCTAGGTTAAGGTTGTCTACCCTATGACTATGAGAATGCCATTGGTATTTTCTTTACGTTAGGGCAGATATAAAACTTGTTAATTCTTCTGCATATAGATAACATAATGGTCTACTAAATCTGCTGTCAGACACAATATTGGGCCATACTTTTGCAGGTTACGTCATCTTTGATCTGCTCTGTAAATCTGAAATGAAATCCCGAGCATTGCGAGCTGGCTCCATTGTTATGAGGGACTCCCGTTTGGACCCGGGGAAGAGTTTGGCCCAGAGCATTAATTGATTGATTAAAAGGCCAGACTGCATTAAAAAACACACTCTAGATAACATTCTTCCGAACGAGCGGTTAATCTAAAACACTGGGCGGGGGAGCTATTCAATTATTGATCCGGGAGGATTGAATCGATTATCAATTGTTTTGGGAAATAATCATATTGATCGATATATTGATCCTCAAACGGCAACCCTATAAACAAGATTGCATAAATTTATCTGGCAGTTAAAAGTTGCCTGAGTCACAAGAGCCAACTTAAAAAATTAGGCAGCAACAGTTGCCATCATTGCTACTATATGATAAACATAGTCTCCAATCCCAAGTAAGAAAATATTAACATACACAGTTCATGAATTATGCAGTTACATCTTTAGTTGCTTATTTATAGAATAACTAGCTGCTCTACTGGAATCTATAAGTTACAGTAAATTCAATATGCTGGAATAGCAGCTAGTGTAATACAATTTACATGATCATAATATAAAAAATTCAGAATCTTCATAATGTTTTTACTTACAAATTCTTGTTATACAAATATGGAGCATACATATATATATATATATATATATACATTTTACCCAGCAGAACATGGATCAAGAGTGGGAGAACAACATAAATAATACTTGCGATGACATCGGGTACTCGGATCCTGAACTTAAATGCAGCCATTTTTAAGATCAGCTTCTTCTTTCGGGTCAGTACAATTATAAACTTTACGCGACGTTATTCTGTGCAGGTCATTTTTGCAGAGCCTGATATAACATAGCTGGCAGCTGTCTATCTCTAACCCCTTGGAGTCGGCCCACCTATCAACCACTCCGCTAGTTGTATGCTACCTAGTGTCAATAGAGCTAGTTGCCAGCGAGCGTATGTTGTACGGAACAATGCATTGCACAACTACTGTCAACTGTAAGCTCAGACGTAATAACACTGCACAACTGTCATAATGTAAGTAGTCGTTAATCGAGATGTACTTTCACATGTTATAATGCGCAGTATTGGGCCTTTTAATATAAAATATAATTAATAATAATGTCAATATAAATAAGAAAAGGTGGAGAGATGGAATGTAGTTGCAACAGAATTTGGGTTAAGTATTAGTCAGAATAAAAGTGAATGTTAAGTTATGAAAAAGGATATAAAAGGCATGCCTAAGAATCAAAAAAAGTTAAGACTTCCTAGAAAAGTATTAGAAGAAAAGGAAGAATTTAAGTACTTACTATCTTGACAAAAGATGCTTCAGTTAATAGAGAAGTGACAGCTAGGGTACAAAAAGCCGAAGGATTTTATCAACTGGTGTGAAAGCTGCTTCGGAACGAGCTGTTTCCACAGAGATGCCAAGTTCTTTTCTATAAAGCATACTTCATACCTATACTTACACACGGTGCATTAACCTGGACAGTTGGAGCAAAGGAAGAGAGCCAGTTGGAAGCAGCAGAGATGAAGTTTTTAAGGAGTATCAAGGGGGTTACAAAACTGGACAAGATTAGAAGTGAGGTTATAAGAAAGGAATTAGGTCTGGAGAAATTGAGGTTTAAATTAGGAAGGGAACGTTTAAGATGGTTTGGGCATATGAAGAGGATGGAGATGGATAGGATCCCAAGACGAGACTTTGAAGTGGAGAAGGAAGGTAAAAGAAAAGTAGGAAGACCGAGAGAAAGATGGGGAAGATTGATTGAAAGAGACGTAGAGCGAGGTGAATCGTGGAACCAGGTGATGGAATTGAAGCTGTGGGAGGACAGGAAAGAGTGGGGAAAATTGGTGGAGAAGCAGATGCAGGATGAAGATGATGATGAAGATGTTGATGATAAAGAAACGCTAAGCCCGGCAATCTCGGCAAACAATTGTTTCGTGCCCTAGATATCGGTGTGAAGAACACCACTCAACCTGACGTTGTTGGAAATGAGTTTGATTATTATTATCGACCGTGTACTGACCGTAATATGGGGGGGCGCGGCAGAATACACTCCAGACAATTGGAATTCTATATCAAACGTAATATAAAATAATGTTGAATTGATCGAATATAATGTGCTTCTATATCAAAAACTTCAAAATCGACTGTCTGGATGATATAACGTCATACTTAATAATATAATTTAAAACATATAAGTGCTGTTCAGTTTCAAATATTGCTTAAACAAATACGTATACTACTATTTGGTCAATTACAATGATTGAACTAATATGGATAAACAATTTTTCTCTGATGTGATTACCACCGAGCGTTGATATGCACATCGTGGCTACCAGCTACAAGCGTTGTCACATGCTACCTCACGCCAACATCACATTAATACGCAGCAAACTATCAAACATCTTGTTATGAAGAAACAGGGTCAAGGTACCCAAATCTCAGAAAGGTTGGGGGCTAGAAGTTAGAACCAGTTCCGAATGCTGATACCCGATGTCATCCCTAAATAATACATGAGTTAACATAAAGAAGTGCTCGTTCAACAGGAGAAATGACTTGTGTTAGTCATCATTTGATAACACAATCTAGGTAACTTAACACAATAAGAATTTAGAATAGAATACATATAATTTACAAAAACAATTCATACTGGGATATCATCACCTGCAATATTACATACCATCTATAAGTAATAATAAATTAAAAGAAACATAAATATATCTAGTCTAATCAACATTGATTCCACATGCATACATCAATTTAGGATGAAAGAATTATTGCATGACATTTGTTTTTGACATATTTAAAAGATTGGTAAAGTCAACTCACAAAATTTGGGAAATTACCCCAATTGAAATTTATTTTTATTTGTTGGATTTCATTTCATTAGATGTGTGTAACCAAATTTATTATATTTTGGTCACTTGGGTGGTTAACCTGCTTCAGTTATTGGGCTGGGCCATAAAAAACTGTTTTTTGTCCCTATTTTCAACTTGAATTTAAACAGTTTCTATTTAGTGTACGGTGGGCCTTTATGATAAGAGGTTGCAGAACTTGGTTTAAGTAAGAGACATAGATGCATCCAAAAACAGTCAGTAAATATTATGCACAACCAGCCTTACACCACAAATGCATCTAGTAGTGTACAGTGTTGTCACGAGAACAGTTGACTTATTGGAACTACGATAAAATCAGCTAATGCCCACAAGTTCACACAAAGCACATCCCTATTGACCACATGAGTAACAAAACCCCAAACTTTTACTGCTGCTGGTGCTGGTAAGTAAGAAATGATTGACTATGTTCCACATCAAACCAAATCTAACTAAATAAAAAGTGTAATGAAGTATGATATAAGGCCAAATGGCTACGTTACTAAGATTGGTGAAGAGTCTAGAGAATGGGAAAAAGTAGACAACATAAAACACAACCTATAGGGAACCTAAGTGGGCGTTGTCCGGTTCTCTCCGGTCAGCGTGGTATAGGCGATTAACCCGTGCTAAATGTTTCGTAAGTGATAGCGCGAGAACCCGACCACGGACCGGAATTATATTCATACTGTAAGAAACTATAATCTTTGCGTGGATATACATAACTCTGCTCTATCACAAATATTAATGACATTTGTTTTGAGTTGAAGTGAACTCTACATTAACACTGTTGCCAAAACCTTCCAAACTGCTCATGAAAAAGCACATACAAACATTTTGTCCGTGGCATCAGCATAATATTTGGTATCCGACTTGCTTTGTGGCTACTGTGAGGTCACTGGGTTGTACTAGATTATACATTACTAATAAAATATCCTTTAATGTGCCAACAAAATCTTGAACGCGAAGTACATTTAGCAACCATGGACAGGCGCGTGGTATGCGAGGATGCCACAGCTGCATACAACGTGGCTGCGTCTCGCTTAGGTTGCCGCTCAGTCAGAGTGCATTTGCGACAACGCGCAAACATGAGTCCATTTAACTCATAATAGTTTGAATTTAGGAAGCGTCATCGAGCAAAGTAGAATGCCATCATCTTCTTCACAAAATTATGTATCTTGTGATGTCATTGGTTTAGATTTCTTTTGCGCGAGTCAAAAGATACGGCGAGTTACATTTTCGTACCATGCTAATTCTTATGGGCGCTGAGACCAGAGAGAACCAATTTCCTTCCCGCCTTCAAAACTTAGGTTCCCTATAGGGCTGGGTACAACAAATTGTCACCTGCTTTTGATGACTGCAGTAGGCGGGACTCATCAGGTGGACACTGACAGTGGCTACCAAAACTAAACTACTATAGCTACACATGAACAAAACCCATGTAATTGTATGTTACTTTGCTGCTGATGACAAGCTACAGAATGTACTTCTTGTGTGGCCCTACCACCGGTTTGTTTGTATGTAGCTAGCTGATTTTTAGTAGCCGCCATCCGCCTGATGAGTCGCAGAAAGATGAAAATATGTTGTCATACCCAAACCTTCGGCTATGTTTGATGTTCTCTATTCATTCTCATCCTAAAAACTATCCACCAATCCAAGTAAATTAAGCCTTTTATTTATATTTTATTCCATCCCATGCCCATTCCAGATAACATTGTCGGTCAGTTTCCAGATCTTGATATTTGCAAAAGTAGGATTCAATCATAATATCCACTATGGGCTTTAGTATAAATTTGACGACATGTTAATTCTCAAGTCTATGTACATTACTAGTCATTCTGTTCTCTAAGGGTGAATTTTGTAAACATAAATTTAATAGCAGGTTAACCCTTTCGGGTTGTTTTTCAAATTATTATTTAGAAGGCCGTAGAATTGCTTACTATAGAATATACATTAAAGCACTTAAATTAGTTTGCAATATATACAAAATTTCATCAGAGAAAAAAAAGTCATATTCTTTTTTTTTTAATTTTGCAAACATTTTCATGGGGGTGTAGTATAGTGTGCAAAACACCCTTGTCAGCCGACAATTAATAAATAAAAATCAGTGTTTTATTGCCACCAAAAATAATTGCTATTTCTATTTACTATTTAGGCCTAAGCTTTCTATTATGTACCAAGACAGTCATTTGATTCCCAAGAGTAAAATTGAGCATACGTGCGATTTGATTAAAAAAAAAGACAAATTGATTCATGCCAAGGCTTCAACATACTGTGCACCTTTGATCATAGGATGATTAACTTTACCTCCACATTTCTGAGGTACTGGTTTAGACATAGTTTGCAAATTCGTATGCATTACACATTAAATAGTAAATAATGTTACTGTAATAATTTAAATATAATCTATAATAAGCATTCAACTGATTCTGTCAGTTTGAAACTTATTTGCAAGAAAATATGATTTCTCTTCAGTCTTATTAGATATACTTTTTTATTAGGGCATGGCAGAAATGTTGCCCTTATGTACGTGTTTAAAAAAAATCAAGTTAAGGTGAATTTTTAAGAAAAAGTTGATGAAAGGATCATATCTATAAAAAGAGATACCCAACACCATCTTTCAAAATATGACAGTGTTGACTCTTTATCACAAAAAAGAACTTTGTTATGAAGGGTAGAGATTTCTTCTTAGGAACGCAAGTTCTTACTTCTTCTTCCCTCATACAAATGTAAATCTGAAAAATATAATTACATTGTGTTAATTGAATACTTTTATGTAGGCCAGATACAAGAAGTAACAAAAAATATAAACTATAGGGGTGTCCTAAAGAAGTAGGCAGTGGTGTGGCGAACAACTTACAGTGATCGGTGCCTACAATACATATTAAAATATACCCACCCACCCCGGAGTTGTGTGGGCATCAAGGGGTCTAGAGCGTGCTCCCAGTTTAGCCCCGCAGGGAATTTTTTACATTTTGGTGATTCTAGAATGGATTTGATGCGTTATATCAGCAATTAATCTGATTTATTAAATTTTGATTGACCAATTTTTATGTAATGAAATTTAAAATGTAATGGCCGAAAGTATAATGCTTTCTTGTTGAACTCATAAAGCCAACGGTTTGTTATTATTTTCGCCTTCCTCGTAGTGGCAGGATTTGAAAAAAGAACACATTGTGAAAGCAATACAAAGAAAGAAAGAATATTGGGGCCTTGCAACTTTAAAAAAAAGGTATATTCAAGGTCGTTTGATAGAAATCTGTGCATTTTGGAGCAACACTTTGTGAACAAACCTTTGTCTTTATATTTAAAACACCCTTCTTCAAGATCAATTTCGTTATTATTTTCGTGTTCTTCATTTTGACAGAGCCATTATTTGGGATTTAAGAAAACTACAAAAACGTATAATATATACTTAAATAAATATATATATACTATGTGAAAACGAGGGGATCCTGGAGCTTGCCCCCAGGAAAATGGATATTCAAGGTAATTTGGTACAAATCGGTGCGTTTTGGAGAAACACTTTGTAAACAAACCCAAATCATTCAAATTATTTTAACTGTTAACTTAAGTTAATGAATCTGAATTCGATATTTCAAGAGAATATATTATAATTTAATTCTTTTCCCGCATTTAGGGGCGGTACTATGGTGGCCTGTGAAAAGCTTTGTATGCAAAGCCTAATTGAGGTGCATTTTTTTAGTTAATTAATCACGAGATGTTAGCTCATGAGTAAAAAGTAAAAACTAACATTTTGTAATGGCAAAATATTTAGTTTTAGCACACAAGACCACCAAACTGGCAAAACACATGTTTTCGGGCCCCAAAAAGAGTTGAAAACGAAAACAATATTGATCTCACATTTCAAGACTTAAGTCTCCAGGTCATTGGAATTGTATTCCTATCCATACTAATGGATATGTCCCATCTATTGAGAAAGGATTAAAGATTCAACTGGGAAATCAACATAGGTAATAAAGAAACTACAATAAAGCCTGGACATCACTAGTAATTAATTTAGCCTAAGGGTGCAGCTAACAAACACAATATTTTTTCTCCTTTGCAATGGGTTTCAGGACCCACAAGTGCCAAACATTATACACATAATATACGTATATATAAATTTTAAAACAAGAAAGATTAAACATCAAAATACATTCAGTAGGCCTATCCGAAGTTAGATAAACAATCGTTAAATCATGACATGGATTACAAAAATGCAAATAGTATAAAAAAACTAAATTAAATACACAGCTGTAACACTTAAAAAACTGAACTAATACATGACAATTGCTAATGAAAATATGACTAGTGACTGGCATAACTAGGCAAAACAGTAAGAATCTCAGAGTGCAGAGAAATAGACATCTATCACAAGGAGTTACTGTTCAATGTTAACAGAACTTTGGGGTATACACAATAATCAATATTTGATAACACTTCGGTAATAGATTAATTTAATTGATAATGAAACTATTGTCAAATTGCATGTTTTGGGAAAAAAATTGTCTTTCACAAGTAATCATATTTCCTGCAATTATGCAAACCATTGCCACTCAATTCATGTCTCTTGTGAATAGTTATAATTTGATATTTTACAATAAAGGAGAGATATATTTTAGGGATGGGCAAATGTGTGTACTTACCTTAGCGTGTACACTCTTGGCTACCAGAGCGTGTATACTCTACACATGAATGTTTTAGGATAGCTGCATGCATGCATGGAAAAATATTTGCATGCTATGTTAAGTAACATCCAGCCTTGGAAGACTGCTGTTAAACATTCCGTCAACACTCTTGATTTGTTTGAAATAAGTGTACGTAAGTTTAAATATAGAGTAATTGCCACACTGGCTCTGTAATGACTCAGGAGCCTCGTGAATAGGCTACGTTGTTGTTTGTTTTTTTAATTTATGAAGTACCTATTGTCGAGTGTGTATAAATAGACTACAATTATGTTAATGCTAAAAAAATCAGGTTTTATTATATTTACACAAGTGGAGTTTCCGTATTCTGTTGTAAATAAACGCATTATCATTATTATTATTAGTGTGCAACAGAAATCACAGTAACAAAATAAGGGGTAGATCTCAGTCGCAAACTTTTGGACAGCCGGTGGTTGTTAATTGCGTTAATTGTTTTTAAAGAAAAGGTAAACGTGTAGGCCTACATGTAAACAAGTGTACAGCCGGGGTCATATATAAATCAAGAGGTCTGAAAGATACCTCTTTCACCGACATCTCGTGGTCAACTCTTGGTGCCATTATTTATATCGCCCTGTGAACTGCATTATCGATCGATGGAAGCCCCCTAGACTATTTGATGTTATTAATATTATTTAGGAGGCTTTGAAAGACTCTTGGTCAACAAAATAGTCAATATCTAGAAGGCAGTCAGAAGTGAATACAATTTTATCAAAACAAAAGCTAAAACAAACTTTAGTGGTTTGCAAATAAGACTTGACACCCAAGATAGATTATTCAAAATTAATTAAAACTAAGGCAAATATAGATCTAAGGCATAGTCTTAATGCTATGCCTAGGCCAAGGTATTGATATTAATGCTCTCTTTACCATTCCATATTATATTTCTTCTAGGCTTGATAGTTTCTCTGGTGAATAGAGAATTTTCCTTTATTACAGCATGTTTCTTATTTATGTCGAAATGCAGTTCACAGGGCATATAATAATGGCACCAAGTTGACCACGAGATTCGGTGAAAGAGGTATGCTTTCAGACCTCTGTTGAATTATGACCCTGGCTGTACATGTCATCCCTAAAGGTTTTTACAAACATTGTGAGTGAAACATTTGTGGAAACTTTTTCGAACATTCATTATGAACACCTATTGGAACGTTGTAAAGTTTTGACACCATTCTTGAAGATAAATTAAAATTACCATTCAATATTAACGATCAATAATACAGTTACTGTAACCGATTAATGATCATCTTCATCATTGTGCATCCCTAATTAGGGGTGGGATAAATCAGTTTATTGGCTAATCGATTAATCGGCAATATTAACCGGGGTTAACCAATTAACTGAAATCCCTAATGGAAAGGGGGGGGGGGGATTTTTTATATTTATTACCGGTACAGTTGAGAACGTTGTGCTTATCAGTTAGCCCGCTGCCAACCGCGGCGTCCCCCATCCCACTTCTTATGTAATGCAGCTGAGGGTGTCCGCTCTAACAGGCAAAATAACCTTCATAAAAAATACTACTACCATTGAGTGGGCCAGTATATTTCTCTATGAACAGCACGGCGCAAAATGATTGTGTTAAACTCACAACTGGATTAAATAAAGATCTTGGCTGGGACAGAAGCACGTAATCTCGTATTGACAATGACATGTAATAACATCTGGCCACAGTACCTACCATAGATTAACCAATAACCACAGCAGTAATCTCTAACTGGGAAACGTCTTGGTGATGATAAATGTGAATCAGAGGTCGTAGCTATATCCACTGACACTGTCACATGACCTTGATAATAATACAGCACTTGACAGTGACACCACTCATATTCGCCCAGCACTCGTGACACCCCATATCATTGACCCCCCCCCCCCCCCCAAGCTGGCGTGTAGCTAGACAGAACGGTATTCCTTACCTTTGTGACTTCTTACGAAATAAAACTTAATTTGTCATCAGTAGGCCTGCCATTAACATCATCAAAAACATACTCTGCGCCCAGCTGACAGCTGCACTACACTACATTCGAAAAGGAAAAACCTTTTTTTTTACACAGGCCATTGTTATGCTCACGGTAAACAGGCGAAGACAAATCACAAACCGGTTTTTCAGCCACAGGCGGTTAACCGGTTAAGGATCCCGCCCCTATCCCCGATAGGTATCGAAACAAGTTCATGGTTAACAGCTTAGGTGTAAAAGCTAAAATTAGGTACATACATAACAGTGATATATAACAAAAAATATACATACTGGTAAGTGGTAATTAGCGGTACTCCGTTTTGATTTTGTAAATCATAAGATCCATTGCAGCTTTGGCATCTTCAGTGCTGTCATGACCAAATTCTGAAAAAATATTGATTTTACATTTACTAGGTCTAATTAGATATAGCATAGAAAATGAAATTATATGGAAGCTGAATATATTAAGTTAGTACTATAAACAAATATAAAGATAGCTACAATAAGGAGGAAATAAAGTAAGATCTCTCTATCCGAGTTGGATGAGACCGGGGCACACTCGGATTTTGCGAAAAACTCGGATGGCGCGGAATCAATTGTTTATTTGCTCTCGTAGCATAGCCTGATGTGGAAAATGATATAGTACACATGTAATGGATAAAGGAACATAAAATACACACGATACACTTCATACAGGGTATACTAAATGATTTAATAGCTTGTAATTCAAGCTCACGAACACACGTACACAATTAGGCCTACATGTCGTAAAAAAAGTATGTCTAGCCTAGGCCTAGGCCTAAACTCGACGCAGTAGGCCTAGGCCCTAGGCCTACAATGCAAACATAGGCCTAGGCCTAGCTCTCTTTCTCATGTGGGAAAACCTCTCACTACTATGCCCGCGCTGAAGCTCACGACGCAAGATAAGTCTGGGAAAGAAATAAGATAAGCCCAGGAATAACAATTCAATGCGTCGTGATTACGAATTTCGTGAATCGGTTGAAACATGATTGCATCTAGTTCCACAACGACCATCTTTGAACAGCTGTGTGTGAGATGGCTGGATCGTAAGGCGCACGCGCAGGCGCGCGAACGCACACTGACCTCTATATGCTCAGTGGGTGGCACTGACGCTTACCGGCGATGGGGCCGCCGACGCACAACTGACCACTGAACTCTATATGCTCAGTAGACTGATGCACACTGCTCGAAAGTCGAGATATATCGCCGATCTACTTCTTTGCACTCACTCGTAAGGCATGCCTACAAATGTATGCGAGTTACATTTAAAAAAGTGCGGCGCGGCGTCTGTAATTATTTTATGTTTTATTTACGTATTTAAAACTTTAATTTTTTTTTTTTTTTTTTTTGGGGGCTCGGTTAACACGGAACATCGGATAAGAGGAGATCGGATAAGAGAGATCTTACTGTAATGACAATTCCTACAACTGAGAGAAACATGGCATTTTTTAAAGTCAGTAAAGAAAGGAGGAACCAAATCTTAAATAAGATATGGATCCGGGTACCCGATGTCATCCTTAGTCCACACATGAGAAGAATGGAGAAAAATTAAATCTCAAGATACGGATTTGAAGGAAAGAATAAGAGGAGAAGAAAGGGAAAACCTCAAGATAGATGGCAATACCAAGTATAGGCAGATATGAAGAAGAGTAGAGAGGAGGAGTGGATAGTATTTGAGGAGAGAGGGAGATGGTGAGAGGTCAGGAAAAAGTAAAGAGAGCTGGTGTTGCTGCAAGAGAATGATGAAGACGAGGTGCCAAGTTTGGCAGGCCAGCACTGATTCTGTGATGGCCCAATGGCAGAAAACACCTTTATTCCCAACTCAACAAAGTCTGAACAAAGTTTAGTGATACAGGCCTATTCATATTATGCAACATGAACACTGTACTCTTACATATAGAATTTAATTATCCAGGTGGTACAAGTAATATTTAACTTATGACTTACCACTTTGTTGGATGGCCCTATTGAGGTGAGCCAAAGCCAAAGTTCTCAATGCTTTCTTCTTGCTTGAGTCATTATGAGGGAATACCAGACTGGTATCGACAACCTTGTCATGATAGATCTGAAATATAACACAAATGTAAGTAGGTTTAATCACTCTTCAAAACAGGTGTAGTGTAGGCCTTCATAAAGTAGCAAACAGGGAAACTACGTTATTAGTTACTAATCTGTCAATTGCTATCATTCAATAATAATGTCCTCAAAGCAGGCTTATTCTTTTTTTAAAATTATATTCATACCACCCAACTCATGTAAGATGAGAAGTTATTGGATCTATGCATGTGTTCTTTCAGTAATGACAGCAAAATGGCAGGCTTCTGTTGGATTCTTTTCATGGTTATCAATGACCACAACAAATAGTAATTTACTGAAGGTTTGTTCTGTGTCTTAATAGCTCAATTGGTATAGCTAAGCCAGAGGTTCCAAGTTTGATCCCCAGTCGGGGCAAACTTTACGACAGTTGGTATCATTCAACAATGGTGTCCTCAAAGCGGACTTATGCTTAAAAACCTTATAGTACTCATATTAATAACTAGGAAAACGCTCAGTTGGACGCGTTGATAAGCGAGCACGTGCTATACAATTTGTTGATGGTCCAAATTTCAACCTGATTTGAATCTTCGTGCAACCGCTATCATGAGCCAAAAAAGCTCCAGCTTCGTGCGACTTTTCGTCGCCATGGTAACATTACTTTTGTTAAAATGTATTTTCCATCTACACTACTTATCGGATCAAAATAAAATTAACATATTCGTAACCGGACGGACATTCTAAATGATTTGGCTACCTCAGATTTTGTCGTCGTTTAGTTTCGCTCGCTCGCTTAATAATGATAATAATAATAATAATAATAATAATAATAATAATAATAATAATAATAATAATAATAATCAGAGCCCGCCAACAAGGGCTCGAAGATTGTCTTACAGAACACCAAGGCCTACATTGAAGAGGCAAACAGACAACTGACAGGGACACCTACAAGATCCTACAGGTTGACCCGACTGACAAACACCTACAGAAAATCAAAGAGTTTGTCAACAGTTGAGGGAAGGCTCAGAGCCTCAGTGAGGGGACGATTACTCACCTGACCCCTCAGGAACCACGAACACCCACCTTCTACATGCTCCCCAAAATTCATAAACTCAATAATCCAGGACTATTGTTGCAAGTTTTAATTCACCAACGGAGCGCATATCAGCTTTTGTTGACCGAAACCTACAGCCCCTGGTGACAGGTTTGGAGTCGCACATCAAGGACACTTACAATTTCCTTGATAAACTCGAAAGCCTAGCCATGCCTCTTCCAGTCAATGCCCTTATGGCCACCATAGATGTTACGTCCCTCTACACTAACATCCCCACCACGCAAGGGCTCTCGGCACTGGAACATTACCTCAACCGCAGACCCCCCAACACCAAACCCGACACTCCCTTCCAGTAGGACTAGCAAAAATAGTCCAATCAATGAATTACTTCAGCTTTATGGACTGGCACTACCTGCAAACAAGGTAAACGGCCATGGGCACACGGATGGCCCCATCTTACGCTAACTTATTCATGGACAAGGTTGAAATCGATTTTCTCAAAACCCAGACACTACTCCCACTCTGTTGGTTCCGCTTCATTGACGACATCTACGCTATATGGACCCACAGTGAAGAATCATTTGCCATCTTCCTAGAGGAACTCAACACCTTCCTCTCTTTACGCTTCACATGAGAAATTTCCAAACACCACGTCAACTTACTAGACGTCAACATCGAGCTCCGCAATGGACACCTCTAAACCAGCGTGCATTTCAAGCCAACCAACAGCCAACAATATCTTCCAGCTGCCACCCGAACTATACAAAACAAGTCCTACCCCACTCACTAGCCACATGAGGATGGAGGATCAGTTCCAACGAAGAGGACCTAGTGAAGTATTGCTACCGCATTGTGAATGCCTTTATTGCTCGAGGATACCCTCGCTACAAAGTCCTAGAACAGATTCACCTTCCCAGCATACAATGTACTCTACCTAGTGACCAGATCATCCCGCTTGTCACCAAGTTGCACTCAGGCCTACAGGCACAACGGGATCCTGAAACGAGGAGCGCACATCATAAAAGCATCGGCCCTCACCAATGACTTGGACCTGAACATGCCTCGCGTGTACTTTCGACGTCCACCCAACATCAGCGACCTCATTGTTAGGCACCCCCCTCCCCCCCCCCAGAAAGACCGACAAGCTTCCCCTACCACAGGGTTCACACCCTTGCAAGAGACCCCGTTGCAAAACCTGCGGAATTCACCCCCCCCCCCACTTCAACAATTACTGCCCTGATTTACCAACTACAGTTGTAGTGTACCAACTGCATTGCCCGAGTACATAGGCCTAATAACCAACTCCCTGAGCACCAGGATGCCACCGTCAGGAAACTAGACCTAAAACCAGTGACACAACATTCAGGAACCCACAACAGGGACTTGAAATAGATAAAATAGATAAAAAATATATATAAACTAGGAAAACGCTAAAGTCCCACCGCGTTGATGGATGAGCGTTTTTTTGTAAGTTTTTTGTTTGCGTTTTTTGCGTTTGTTTGCACTTTTCCTTTGCAAGTGCTTTTTGAATGCATTGTAGGTGATTGTTGTCAAGTTTCTATTGTTACTTGTAATTGGTATTATAAACCCAAAAAAACTCATATTAAAACTAGAGCTGGACCGATTCCGATACCGAGTCTTGAGACTTGGCGAGTCTTCGTAGAATCGGTAGAATCGCCGATTCCGAGTCCTGGATCAAGATTTTCGATGCCGATTCTTTGTTTGAATTTCGCGCGCGGAAGAATTAATCGAAGGTCGATAGTCGAAATTGCTCGCAAATCGACTTTCCACAGAACTCGCAAAATCTTAAAATGGCGGATTTTTCTGGACGCGTATTTTCTGGACACTTGAGATAGCAAGAAATAGTTATTTATTGTTGATGCTGGTGGATTTTCTGCAGGTGAAAAAGATTATAATGACATCGACGCGTAATTTTATCGATCTACTAATGAGTTTTCATCGGACAGTAACAGTCCAAATGTATCCCGAAAGCAGGCCTAGGCCCAGGGCTGGGCCTAGGGCCTAGGCTATTCCTAGGGCAAAACCGGTAGGGCCTAGGCCTACTAATGTTGATTTTGATGTATTGTCTTCAGGTTTGGCTATGAAAGTGGCATTGCCGCTTTATTTCATCGATCTTGTAATGATTTTTCATCGGGAAGTGATGGGGATATTGGTCCAAGTGTATCCCGTAAGCCTAGGCTAGGCCTAGGCCCCTACAGGCCTAGGCCGACCTTACCAAGACGCGTAGGCCTAGGCCAAGGCCTATTTTTTATAACAGTTTAAGATCATAAGAAACTATTATTAATGTTGATTTTGATGTTGTCTTCAGGTTTGGCTGATTTTTTTTCGGAAAGTGATGTCGTGTTGGTTGGTTTAGCCTAGGCCCTAGATCTAGCCTAAGGCTTAGGGCCTAGACCTAGGCCTACCCCTACCCCTAAAACGTTTTCCCCACATGATTAAAATAGGCTAGGCCTATATCCTAAGAATCCCAATGCGCTATATTTGATATTTGTAATATTATTATTATGAGATATACTAAGCCAGGGAACCTAGGCCCTAGCCTAGGCTAAGCCTACTTCTGGAGATGGCTTTTCCAAAATGCCTGGTTTTTGAGCTTGCACACGGAAAATGTATAATAGGTATTAGGTAGGGCCTAGACCTAATGATGGTGAATTTTTAAACATTTTTCATTATATGTTGATCGCTCAATCTCGAATCTCCCTCGAAATTTAAGCAGGAATTCTCATTGCTGCTCATTTCACTGCTGTTCTGCTGTTCACACATCCCTATGAAATCAACTACTATAGGGAATTATTAATTATTCCTTGCCATTTTAAAAAAAGAATCGGCATCGCTAAGAATCGGTGAAGAATCGTTAAATAATTGGAATCGGCATCGGAATCGGCATCGGCAAAAAAGTGGAATCGGTCCAGCTCTAATTAAAACCTTTATTTCTGTGGATTCTGACAAACTTTTTCAACTTTTTCTTTCAAAAGGTACTACATCACCATAACCTTAATGTCCATGTGAAATCTGAACGTTGTAGCCCCACCCGTTTGGTCAGAATCGGCCCAAATGTGACGAAAATATCGCACTAAAAATCGAAAAAAATCGTAAAAGTACGATATTCATGAGAAATATTTCTTCGATTGTACCCAAAAGCAATACACCTCTAAGTTCAGAGAAAACGAAGGTCCCCTCAAAATTTCATCAAGATCGCTTATGCCGTTTGCCCGGAATCCTGCTAACAAACAGACAAAAATACAAAAAAAAAAAAAAAAAAAAACATTGGAGCTAAATTTTTTGGGGGTCAGTGAGATTGAAGTTTTCGCTTCGCTCGCTACGCTCATCCAATTATTTATTATTATTTACTATTTATTTAAATCTAATTCTTCTCTAACGGTAGGTGACCCAAGGCCACGTTGGCTGAAACGTTTGACATTGTGTACCTTTGTTTGTTTTGTTTGTGTTTTAACTAGCACGCTTCATGCAGCTGCCCACCTCCTTTAAGGTAAGCTGTTGGAAGAAGAAATGCCAAAGCATAACAACAATGTTTCAAGCATTGCAGTTGTAAATTTTAATTAAGGTATCCTACCCATTAAATACCACAAAAAGGAAAAAAAAAGAAAGTGTTGAAAATACCAGGAAAGCAAACTTGTTAGTAAAAAAGAATTCCTCAGAGTGTGTACAAACTAGTGTTGCCCAACAATATATTTTCCAACATCGATATCGGCGCCAGTTTCAACGATATCGTATTGCGATATCGAAATATCAAACTCTATATCGATATCGCAATATCATTTTTTTTTCCTGCAATAAAAGCCAACACTCCACACTCCAAACAACACTCCACTGAAAAAGCAAAAATCCATAGTTTTTGCGCTACAAACACAATTTTTGGTGTGGGCAATGGAAACACCTTTAAAAATTAATCAAATGAATTTGTATTTTTGGGGGCTTATATTATGCTCCCCTTGATTTATTTCCATGTTTTTTTAAGCTCTTTGGTAGAAAACACAAAACTTTTTTCCTTTTGGACCGATTGTTGTAAAATTTTGCATTTTCCTTGTTTTGACATAACCAAAGACAATTGTGCATGGGTTTTGTTTATTTTTTCATTTTTGGCTAATTTTATGCATTTTGAATAATGAATTTTATTAATTACACTTCAGATAGAAGTTTAATATTATATTTTAGCCAAAGTTATGAATATATCTTAAAACGCATGCACAATTGTGTTTATTTATTGGATGAGCGAAGCGAAGACTTCAATTTCACCGACCTCCCAAAAAATGTAGCTCGGGTGTTTTTTTGTTTTTTTTTTTTTTTTTGTTTTTTTGTTTGTTTTTCTGTCTGTTTGTTCGCTCTCTACCGGGCAAACGGCATATGCGATCTGGATGAAAATTTGACAGGACCTTCGAAATCTCTGAACTTAGACTTGCCACGTTTTTGGGTACAATCGAAGAAATATTTCTCATGAATATCGTACTTTTACGATTTTTTTCGATTTTTTGGGCGATATTTTCGTGCCATTTGGGCCAATTCTGACCAAACGGGTGAAGCTAAAACGTTCATATTATACATGGACATTAAGGTTATGGTGATTTAGTACATTTTGAAAGAAAAAGTTGAAAAAGTTAGCCAGAATCTATAGAAATAAAGCTTTTAATATAAGATTTTTGGTTTTTTGTACGATATTTTCGTGCCATTTGGGCCAATTCTGACCAAACGGGTGGGGCTACAACGTTCATATTATACATGGACATTAAGGTTATGGTGATGTAGTACCTTTTGAAAGAAAAAGTTGAAAAAGTTAGCCAGAATCCATGGAAATAAAGCTTTTAATATAAGTTTTTTACGGTAAATAATACCAATTGACAAGAAACAAAAGAAACTTGACAACATTCACCTACAATGCGTAGGCAGCAAAACAAAGCACTTGCAAAAGTAAAGATATCCCAAGCAAACTTAAAACTTTAAAAAGCTCATCCATCAACGCGGCGGAACTTTAGCGTTTTCCTAGTGTCTAAGTAATAAAACAAAACCAAAACTAGCTCATTCGGACAAGTGGTACAGAAGGAGATAGTTTTTTAAGTTCTAAAAGTGTGATAAAAATATAATCCGCCAAAATGGGTTTAAAGATTTTTTACATGAAATTACCATAATTTTGTATAATTATAGTAATATTGCTCTCCCAGGTATGTAAGAACTATCTATTCCACAGGTTATAATAAGTAATCAAATAACCCCCCCCCCCCATAACCCCCCCCTAACCCCCCCCCCCCCCTCTAACTAACAAAATATATGTTTAGAAAATGGCAACAAAAAACCGCATTTCCGTGCGCGCAATAACTTAAAAAAAAACATTTTCAATTAAAAGGAGGCGTGTTAGCCTATTGTTGTTAGTATAATTAAAAAGTATAATACTTAAAGAGTAAATAAAAGTAATAAAAAAATAACAGGTCAAAGGGTAGTTTTGGCAGTATTTTCAGTGGAGTGTTCCCTTAAAGGCATAAAAAATATGTATGCATAATACAGTAAGCCCCATCAATGCAGTGATCAAGATATGAAAGGGTATATCACTACTACAGTCCCATGAGCATGGGCTAAATCAGATAACTCAAGTAAGTGAAATAAATAGCTATCTGTGGTGACTGTCTTCTTCCCGCCCCTTCATCGCTGTCGCCATAGTGTGCAGACTAAGCCTAGTCCTAACGCTGTTGCACATGGCCTACTAGACTGGGGAAAAGGGATGCTAAATCACAACACTGCTAAACAGTTTAAATTAAAACATCAAATTATGATTATGAATGTAACATATTTTAATTTTTAAGATAAAAGAGAGTTGTAAATAATTCGTTATAAGTAACTAAGTAGCTACTGAAAACTATCAACATGAATACTGAATAACAATTCAATATCATTCAAAGCGATACCGTGATATTTCCGATACGATGCAAGGATATCGATATCGAAAATAGGCTCTATTTTCCCACGATATCGATATCGTATCAAATAATCAATATCGTTGGGCAAGACTAGTATAAACATAAATGGACACAGGTCTACCTTTAAGACTCGAAGGTCGCTATCCAGACTGTGGCCAATTATAATCGATTCGCGGTTAATAATGGAAAATATGGCTGCTTGTACTTCGTGAAGCGTGGTTTCGACTCCTTCCAAGTCTTCTGCTGTGAGGCCACTAAACCTGCAAAGAACACAAAAAATAAGTTTGACATTGTAGAACAGTGTAACGGCAAGCCTATAAATAAAATCCCAACTTCATTTAGGTTCCTGCATTCTGTATTTACAAAATAGGCGTACATAATATTAGTCAACAATAATAAAAGCACAGATAGATTATAAAAGTCAAACATGGATTTTCATAAAATATTGAAAAAAAGTTTAGATAGTAGATACACATTAAAAAGACATCAACTAAAACCGGCGTGTTAGAGTGCCAAGCACAACTGGCATAACATAAGCATAGCGTAAGGTACAGCACAAGAATTGGTTATTTATATTGGGCTTGGCACTTAAAGGGGTTATTACCCCCAAAAATTATTTTTTACCACATAATCTATAGCATAATACACCCTACCACACTAAAATGACCTATCAAAAAATGATATCTTGTAACTATGATTTTACACCAATTTTCCAATTTTTTTGATCCTGAAATTTGCGAAAATTGGCGTTTTGGGAAATTTCTTAAATCCGCTTTAACCTGCTTCTTTTTTGTTCCACATAGATACTAGAGCATTGTACTAATCTAAAATGGCCTTTTAGAACATCGTGTCTTAAAACTGTGCATAAATATACTCTCAAACATGCAAAAAAAAAACACATTCCAAAATCACACTCCATCTTGGTAATCAGCATATTTTGACCGAACCACTTGCCCAAATTACAAAACAAAATATAAAGGATTTACAGAAAAGACTGTAGAATACGTCAATAATAACCAATATTTTTTGGGGTCAAAATCCTCCCAAGGTCACGAGGCATAAAGATCGTCCCCATGTTATTTCTTATGGGAGATTTTTGCTGCTCGAAAAATATTAAGTTAGATAATTTTTTCCCGGTCATGGGGAACCCAATAATTTTTCATTTAGTTTCTAAATTCATAACTTGTTAGCCAGAATGAAATATATTTTTTGAGTTTAGCAGGTGAATGCCCGTTTAAGGCTTTTAAGATTGTTTGTTCAACTACTTCAACTTAATCTGCGCTGTTTGGCTGTACATCAGAACTAACTGTACATGACTTATGATGGGAAATGAATATGTGCTTGTAAACAGGATCAGGAATCCCATTTTAGCAATGAGACCTAAATTATAGAATACATGTTTTTTTTTTACTAGAGACGTTACTTTTAACCCAATATTCCACAAGTAATTGGTTACATCCAACTTTGTTATTTTTGAAAAACATATCTTCAATTTTAAAAGAGCACTTTACATTCAGAATTCACAATGTTGTAAGAGAGTGCCGAACCATATCAAAATAGAAATGATCCTCAATTTTCCCATACAAGGATAATATATTGAATTATCGATGTCATCGCACATCAGTCACTGAACTATACCTTTGAGATAACTTACTTACCTACTTACTACAACTGCCTATTATTACTAGGCCCCTACTTGAGAACTAAAATATGAAGTTCTATCAATTACAAATAAATCTATAATCTTACTTTGTGGCGTAGTCAAGAATTGTGCCTTCTGGACGAACTAATTTGTCTAATATGTTTTCAGACTTTTCATTAACCACTGTTACGCGGGCCATTTCTAGCCCCAATGTAGTATACACCATTTCACAATCAAGTGCGTAGACACCATAGTCCCCATCAAGGGGTTCCGTAGTTGGTTCTGGTGTTGGTTGAAAGCCGTGATTTGTCAACTGAAAGTTGGTACAGACGTGATAATCTGCTTCCTGGCATCCAGCGCTGTCAAGACCAGCGTTACAGCACAAATAGCGACGAGCGTTATCGTACCGGCCTAAACAAAACAAACTACATTACAAAAACTTCCCCAGAGTACAACAGTATTTTTTGTCATTGGAATCCGAATAAATATAAAATATTACTACACCTTCCAATATCTAACTTATTGCATGTCATATCGCCAGAGATACGTAAAAATAGTATTTAAATTTTTAATATTTAGTATTTAGCATCTATTTTATCAATTCCCATCAAAACTTTAAATGTATGTGGGGAGTTCCTTGCACTTCTAATGGGAAATGATGTGATGCCATATAGGCATATAGGAACATTTAAAATTGTTCAAATTATAATACAAGTCAATTTAGCCACTAAAATGTTAGAACACAATGTTTAAGGCTATTCGATCGCGTTTTTCTATTTTCCAAAATATGCTACCAAGTCAAAATATAATGAATGGCTCTGAAACCTGGCTCTTTTAAAAAATCAAAACTATTTTTTTCCCATTTTTTCTGTTCCGGTACACGGCCAATATCGCCTCCTCAAAATAATTTCAAACTTCAATTCGCCGAGGCACACCATTCAAAGTGTTGTGTTTTTGTTACATTAATTTTCAACTGGTTTTCTATAGGCTGATGGAGAGGAAAAAGATTTTTTCTTACAATTATCTTTCCTGCGATTTTTTTCGTTTGGCGGTACAAATCGGTACAAAATACCACTTAACGAAAAAATTCGCAGGAAAGACAATTGTAAGAAAAATATTTTTTTTTCTCAGTCAGCATATAGAAAACTAGTTGAAAATTAATGTCACAAAAACACAACACTGTACGTTGAATGGTGTGCCTTGGCGAATTGAAGTTTGAAATTATTTCGAGATGGCGGAAATAAGAAATCGTAATTGACTGGTAAATTTACAGTCAAGACTGTGAACATAGTAATTTGTATGCTGCTGTTGCTGAAGGATTGTCTTTGTTGTTGACTTCATTGCTTGTAGAATCTAGTCATTGAAAAACTGTTTCCAGACATGCATAACTATCGTCCCGAGAATAGAGAAATCTAGTGTCTATTTAAAAATGAAACTTACAGCAGAACAGGTTATCTTAAATAGTTTAAATGAACTTATTACAGTACACTGTTTTTGTATGTACAAAATAGAATTCAAAGCAACATTTCGAAAGGTTTAACCTTCCTTCGACTGGCACAATAATACAAACATTAATTTGATATAAAACAAACACATCTTTGTGGATAGTAAATTCGATTTCAACGACATCGAAGTTTTCATGGATTTTTTTAAACAACAAGCTATGACTATGAGGCATAAGTCTCAAGAGACAAAGAGCTAATATTGCCCAGATAGAGTAGTCTGGTTGGCCTGTAGTCAACACAAGACGATGCATTATGCTTGTGCCCACTACTTGTTATCTTATCTCCAAACACCAAATACCATTCATTGAATGACGATGCAATCAGTTGATCACTTCAAATTCATTTATTCATTCATAAAATAATATAATATATCAATCTCATTATTATTATTAATAGCAACTCGCTTATTTTCAAATTCCACTTTTCCTTATTAGTATTTATATTTTCCATCATTATCATGTGAATCATATTTATGGACGTGTTGCTTATTTATTAGATTATTATATTATATTAGATTATTCATTCCCTCTCTCTCAAGAGGGGTTATATCTGTTACCATGTATCGGTCGAATGAATAAATTGAAATTGAATTGAAATTGAATTGAAATTGAAATTGAAATCTATCAAACGAGCAGAAATCAAACTTCACAGAGCCAAGACTTCCTACAAGCATTGTTTATGCGACAATCACAGTGGCCGGCCAAGTGCTGGGGGGTAATGATGGTGTGTATTTTCCATCGCGTGAAATAGATCGTGAAACGGAAGAAATCGTTTTCAGTGGCTGGGAATTCCATCATAACAAACATGAGAATTCGGGCGGGACCACCAAAATTTTTCGGGAAAAAGTAATTTCGTACAAATGGCGTTTGTTGTAATGAGAGTTTTGACTAGGGCCTATATTGATATTATCGATTCGTTAATGAAAATTGATAATGAAAAAAGAATTGACGTGCATCCCTACTAATAATACAAAATTGTATGACAACCATTGCCTTACATTTCCCATATAATAATAACCAAGTACTTACCTCGGCCAAACTGCTGAAAGGGCTTTTTCTCATGATATACACAGATATCAGAATGGACCTGAAAGCCATCCTTATTGACTTGATACTTTTTTTGACATCGAATACAGTCTCTTTGGAACGGTATGACCTCTTCGTTATTGTTGTACTTGGTTGACGCCACTGCAGCACCTACAATGGAAGGGTGTTTCCTCGGAAAACCATTGCTTTCAAGCTGTTCCTCGGTAAGAAGGTATTTGATCAGCTTCGAATACAACGTCTCGGACTGAGAGAAAGGTACTTTGGCTGGCTGTTCGATGCTCCAAGAGCCCTTCTTGCGGCCTGCTAACATATCTGAGTGGGAAACGGTTTTGGGCCTAGAAGCAGACACTGCACTGTACAACAACGGCGGTTGGGTAGAAACGCCCCATGCTAAAAGAAAAAAATAACACATTAGTTCATTTAATTAATTGTTCACAATAGTTAGCTGACTATTATTAAATAGTAGGCCTAACTACATTTACAATATTTCCAAAAACTTATTTTACATACATTTTACATACCTACATGAAAATGTATGTTAGGTAGGGCATAGGCTAGGGTGACCATATTTAAAAAACGAAAAACCGGGACACCTCAACATTATTATTACCATGGATTTGCGTGGGCTATCCGGGGTCTGGGGCGAAATTCTTTTGGGATATTTCTGTCCTCCAGATATCTTTTAGAGCAATCTGAGTAAGGAGGGCACGAAATACTTATTCTAATAAATGACAAGGAAACGTATTACCTGAACGTATTTTTTGACTATGGAACTGAAATGGTTGTTCTTGACATAAACGTATTTTTCTCAATGATTGGTGGTTTATTTAAATTAATTTAAATTCTTCTCATTCAGATTTTTTAAACACATACAGTACTACAGTCTTCAATTGAATTGATGACAAAAAAATATTTATTTGGTGCAGCAGAGACCAGTTTTTGAAATATATTTTTATGTGGTGGTCACCCACGCCACGTGCCAGCCGGCAGCAATGAGAATCTGCAACGGGTTGTCGGCTGGCCGTGTATGGCGGCTTGGCCTTGGGCTGTGGTGCGAGCGAAACTGGAGCCACATTTAGGCAAGAGTCGTGTTCCAGGAAACAAAAGGCAAAGTGATGCGTAGTATTACTACATACATACCAACCAGGTATTAAGTATTACAAAATAAAATAAGATAGTATTTGGAAATCCGAATAGTGACGATAAAATTAATAAAACCGTCCTATGTGGGGAAAACTGGGACGTCTGGTCACTCGAGCCTAGGATTAATGATGGTGAATTTTTAAACATTTTTCGTATGTTGATTGCCCAATCTCAATATTTGTTCATATCTTGCTCGATCTCGAATCTCGCTAAAATTAAAAAAGAATTCTCATGTCTGCTTAATCTTGCTCAAATTTTAAAATTGCTGCTAGCACAGTCTTATTTATAACACAAACAAATCATTATTTGAGCTCCGGATGAAATTCATATTCTATTGTCCATAGGTGGGGAATTAAAATTAAACTATTCACAAACTATTAGCAAAAAAAAATATTCTTCATTTGTATTTGATATTCAAACTTTTAGTTTTCATCATAAACTATTCAATATTCGATTCGAACCTGAAAATCACTATTCGCAGATCCCTAATAGATTTAGAAATATTAAATTTAAAAAGCCTATGGTACAGTCAGCAATAGTATTAAGAACACTGTACTGTAATGGGGTATAGCACATGAAGATAGTTTTCAAATTAGACCACATAAAATTATGAGCACTTCTCCGTCATCAAAATTGGAAGTTTCCACTGATGACTCGAAAACTTTTGTGGTGACAGGGACCATTAGTGACGTGATTATGACAAGCTTAGAAAATAATACGATCAGGATCCAATCTGTTGATCCCATAGTTAATGAATTCTGTTTTTGAGTGTATACCGTATAGTATATGTACAAAAAGTACTACCTTTTCGTAGGCGTAAGACCGCACTGGATACAGAACTGGTGTAAGAAATACTGTTTGTAGATTTTGTGTATATTGATTTCTCAAGCTCTTCTGCTTCAAAGTATGCGACTTCTTTCTCAGAATAAACCAGATGTTCTTTAACTAACATGTTTAAACTCTTTTGTCTGACTGCAGCTGGTACTTTCATTCCTCGCTCTGGAATTATCACAGGTTCTTCCAATAGTCGCTAAAAGCAAAGAAAAGTTGACAAACATACTTAGTAAATAGGAAATTGTTTCAATACTTTTGAATAATCTGTAAATATAAGCTAGGTACATCATAAAATTTTAAAGATATTCCAACTCTAAAGCAATTAACGAAGATTAGTTATGAAGAGGAGTCGCCAAGTAGCAGGGAGAAGAGTTTAAACACTGAGCTGTCTGCAATTTTTGGGTGAACGGTTAATAACACCGTAATCACATTTCTAATATACTTTGGCAAATAATCAATTGATGAGATCCAGTTTGCGCATTCTCAATTAATTCATCGATATCCAACAAAAAATTTGGGAAATCTCCGTAATTTACTAAATTTTTTAGAACTTCAGTAATTTATTCCACCTACCTAGATTAGCTTAACGCAACTTTTCATACTGGATCTCAATATTCAAAATGCAAATTATGTGCTCCAGAATGAACCGAATGCAAGTGTTACCAACAACATTTGTGAAGATGTGAACTAGACTAGGAGCTTTGGTATAGTAGTACTTTGCACTTAGATTTGACAACTGATAATGAATTCTACGCGACAATGAAATATTTATAAATAACCCATAAATAGAACCGATCAACGTGACAGCAATAAAAACATAAAGGAACCATCGGAGCGAGAGAGAGAGGCAGATAGAGAGTGTGACGTGATGCGATCTTAGAAGAAGCGAAGATCTAAGTAATAAAATGACATGCTTACAGGCATTCTTTATCACTCTGGTGGGAAACCACACAAGGCCTACTATAAAGCTTTGTAATAACAAAGCTTAAACATTTGATACTCACAGCTGCTGGTAAATGAGCCACACGCTTCATGCCCTTTGCTACCGTTTGCGAAACAGTTGATAAGAATTCTTCGTGGCGTTTCGATGCTTCGGCTTTTCTTTGCTTGAGTTCCGCTAGTTGTTTCCGTCGAACACTAAAACTCTCGACCTCACTCTTGGCTTTCAGAAGAAGATCGACATTCGGTACATGCGCTATCCTCACTTTACCTGAAACAATTTTCACAACAACTGCCTTCAAGTTATTGTAGGTTGTTAGTTATTTATTGGTTAAGTTATTCTAGTAAATATTCTCTTGGGTATATTTTTGTAAGTAATGAAATATTTTATAGGAATCATTTCATAATGCATTCATTTTCATTATTGGTATGAATATGGTATGAAAATAAGGTAGGCTATTAACGAATTCATAACCTACTTACTTAATTATTTATTAGTATGAATGGAAAAGAATAAGGGTGAAAATGATGGTAAATCAGTTGTAAATGTTTAGGATAGAATATGCCTAGACGTCGAAACCATTTCCATACATTTCTTTTTTGGTTTACTTCTTTTAAAATTGGAAATAACACTTAAGGGGAATCTGTCACGAAATTGGAAATGTTCGAACATGAAATTTTGTATTAATGGCTATTAATTATGATGTTCGCTTTTGTTCACTAATCACAATGTACGTATTGGGATGCAGCCCCCACCCACCGCCTACGTTGTATCCAAACATTGGGAATTGATGATAGAATTACGTATCATTATCAATTTAAAAAACAACAGTTATTTATTTTATTTAAAAAACCAAGATGGCGGCAGCCAGAGGCAACGCTACATTTGACTCCGGAATTAATATGGATTTTAAATGTTCTAAGTGTTTGAGAAAAGTGGTGAACGGCTTAAAATGTACGAACTGTGAGCGGCGGGTGCATCACAAGTGTTTTTCAAAGTGCAGTGCAAGTATAAAGGGAACAAGTCATTAAGTAATGGCGATGACATTAGCGAGTGGATATGTGAGGCCTGCGGTAGTGACGGCATGGACAAGTGCTCTCTAACGGGTAGGCCTACTGATGAATTCGAAGATTTAGAGGTAATGGAAATTAAAATTAGAAATAATCATCTCGTACGAGAAATTACGATACTAAAGGAGCTGTTGGACCAATATAGAGAAAATAACCAACTACTGAAGGACAAGGTAAACAATCTAGAGGCTGAGATGCGCAGGGCTCAGGAGCGCAGCGAAATAAATCTCAATACAGATGGAGAACTCAACGATTATGTGATAACCAAGGACACCTCAGATCCTGAACGAGATTACCGTCAAAATTATAGGCAAACTACAAAGGAAGAAAATGAAGAAAAATACAAGAGGATTCTATCACAACACGTCGATGGTAAATACAATGACCCAATGAATTCGCGGCAAGACGTTAACGTTATGGAAGGGCCTACAGTAAGTAAAGGAGAAGTGCTTATCTTGGGGGACTCTATGATTTAAGTGGCAAGCAAAGTGTGTGAAGCAAAGGGGTGTGAAGTAGGAGTGTATACGGGAGTTCGAGTTATTGAATTAAGTAACATTATACAGAGACGAGAAGTAGGGAGTGAACCTAAAGTTATCGTAATTCACGCAGGCACGAATAATGTTGGGTTCAAGGCAAAGCATGAAAGACACGTCATGGTCCAGATGGATGAACTGCTAAGATCGGGCAGGGAAAAATATCAACATTCGGTCTTTATTGTGAGCGGAATCATCTACAGAGATGACATTAGAGACGAAACCATTGACAAGGTCAATGACAGCATTCGATGGGTGTGTAGCCAAAACAAAGTTAAG
Source organism: Sweltsa coloradensis (assembly GCA_024449915.1). Lineage (NCBI taxonomy): Eukaryota > Metazoa > Arthropoda > Insecta > Plecoptera > Chloroperlidae > Sweltsa > Sweltsa coloradensis. The sequence goes on from JAMZAV010000498.1 coordinate 63,182, forward strand.
TATGTTGACCCGAACATGTGTGTTTGCATAATGAGGCTGCCAGAGATGGTTTACATCTAAATTACAGAGGCGGCATATACCTAGGCCAATTTTTTATGCAAAATGTGTATGACACTCTAGGAAAGACCCATTCGGGAAACGCTTAATTTCAAGGGGAGACAAAAAAGTTATGCTAAGTAAAATGAATGAAGCGTCAAAAAATAATTTTAATATTTTTAATGTAAATATTCAGGGCTTGGGTAATTGCATTCCGGATTTAGAGATTTTTATCAAAGAATTAAAAGATAAACCTGATGTCGTATGCATTCAGGAGCATTGGTTACGCGAGAGCGAACTTGGGACAGCGACACTTAATGGTTACGCAACCCCTATCGGTTACTGTAGAGATGTAGTACAAAGGGGAGGTGTCTGTATGTACATAAAAAATGAATTATATTCCAATGCGCTAATAAGAGAGGATCTGAATACAGAATCGACTGACAAACATTTTGAATGTATAGCGGTTGAATTCCCGGACCTAAATTACGTAATTGTGTCTATTTACCGCACACCGGATGGTGAAATGATAACTTTTCTCTTAAAATTAGAAAATATCTTAAACAAACTTATACGCAATAACAAGTCAATTATTTTATGTGGAGATACTAATATAAATTTGCTAATAGAAAGTAATAAGAAATATGAATTTGTTACTTTACTTGAAACTTTTAACCTGAAACCACTCGTTATTTCACCAACGAGATGTACTTCGCATTCTGAAACTGTTATAGATAAAATTTTCACTAGTGTTCCGCAGGAAAACTGTGCAGTACAAAATCTGACGGTATATTTTTGGATCATAATGTTATAGTTGCTAGCATACCTCTACCAAATAATATAAATCGGGCATCTCATAGCGAAGTGTCAAAAAAAGTTCGCATTTATAGCGGAAAGAAATTATGCAGTTTTTATTCACTTGCTAGCGAATGAAACTTGGGACGATGTAGTAAATACGACATGTCTAGAAACGCAGGCTGAAAAGCTTATTAAAACTTTTAATTTCCATTTAAATCAAGCATTTCCATTAAAACAAAATAGACCAGTAAAAAAGCATGATTCGAGGTGGATAACTAAAGGGATTATTACGTCCAGCCGTACTATGAACAGACTATAAATATACACAAATTAGCACCGACAGACGAAGCAACAGAACTGTTTTACACATATAAGCAAATATTTCAAAGAGTTAAACGGCAAGCTAAGAAAATGTACTTAGATGAACAAATAAAAAAATCACACAATAAAGTTAAAACTGCGTGGAATATTATACGTGAGGAATCGGGTAGACAGTCACCTCCTAAGCATAATATAAGCTTGTGTTCGGATGGTCGTTTAGTCAAAACGCCACAAGAGGTAGCAAACATCTTAAATAAGAACTATATAGAAGTTGCAGAAAATAATAATATTTTGACAAGTGCAATAAATACTGAGCATGCATTAAATAAATTAAGGGCCTCAACAGTACGCTGTAGTAAATCAATGTTTCTAAAACCGACGTCGTTGATAGAAGTTGAAGAAATAATTAAAAATATGAAAAACACGAGTACAGTCGATATTTTCGGAATTAATCAAATGGTAGTTAAACGTGTGGCCAAGTTCGTTGCTCTTCCTCTAACAGTAATATGCAACAATTCTTTGCAGACAGGGTTGTTTCCAAAGTGGTTTAAATACACGAGAACCATTCCTATTTTTAAAAAAGGTGACAAAACTTGTGCAAAAAATTATAGACCTATATCGATCCTACCAATTTTCTCTAAAGTGCTAGAAAAAGTAATGCATAAGAGGCTGTATAGTTTTCTAAACACAAATAAAATAATTAACCCCAATCAAAATGGTTTCATGAAAGGCAGATCTACACTCACAGCAGCTTTTTCTTTGACAGAGGAAATTTTAAAATCTCTGGATAAAGGCGAGAAAGTCCTCGGGCTTTTCTTTGACCTTTCGAAAGCTTTTGATACTATCAATCATGTGACACTTCTTCTAAAAATGGACTTTTATGGTATACGAGGTGTTACACAGAAATGGTTTCAGTCTTATTTGGCTGACAGACAACAGTGTGTAGATATTAGCTACTATAATAAGGAGGCGAATGTGGAAGAAACAGTGAGGTCAGATTGGTGCACAATAAAGACAGGAGTTCCTCAGGGGTCCATTTTAGGACCAATCATGTTTAATTTGCATACAAACGATTTACCATTAAATGTGCCTTCGGGGCTTTTAGTCCAATTCGCGGATGACAGTAGTCGTGTCTTAGCTCATGCAGAGAGGGAAGTACTGGAACGATCAGCCAACAGTTCTACTAAAGAAAATGACGAGTGGTTTAAAGTTAATGATCTTTCTCTCAATAACGCGAAAACGGTACTGGTTAACTTTCATACGAACAAAAGCGAATTTTTAGTAGATATTAACATTTTTAATGACGGAACGGACGCCTCGGACAAAATTCCAGTATCAAAAGATGCAAATTTTCTAGGATTGCTTTTAGATAGTAACATAAGCTGGAAATTGCATATTAAAAAACTTACACCTAAACTAGCAACTACCTGTTTTATACTTAAGAAACTCAACCGAATGGTAAACGACACCTCTTTAAGATCGATGTATTTTTCATACTTTCACGCAGTAATGACTTACGGAATTGCTCTTTGGGGGAATTCAACTGACAGCAACAAAATATTTATTTTACAGAAGAAAGCCATAAGATCAATAACTAAGTCTGGCTACCGGACTAGCTGCAGACCTCTGTTCAAACGACTATGCATTTTACCCATGCCCTGTGTATACATTTATGAAGTAGTAATTTTTGTTCACAAAAATCTTCACCTATTTTCTAGTAATTCAGATTTTCATAATTTAAATACTAGGAATAAGGATAAACTAAGGGCACCAAAGTGTAAGCTATCAATGAGACAAAAAGGGCTTGCAGTGTCGGGCACAAACCTTTACAATTCTGTACCGTTACAAATCAGGAATATCAAAGATTGTACTCGTTTTAAGAAAGAACTCAAAGCCATGCTTCTAGATAAATGTTATTATTCTGTAGAGCAATTTAGATCGACTCTCCCAAAGCACGCAGTTTTATAAAGGTTTTTTGCCGATTCTGCATGCATCTCTTAGTTATTTATTATTTTTTAATTATAATTTTAGTGTTTTGAAAACTTTTTATAAATTAATGACAACTCAAATGTTCAGTATTTTATATATTTTATATATTAATGTATATGAACTAAACGAGGCTTAATAAATACAATACAATACAGTTATTCCTTTTCCGCTTGCCTCAATTGATTATAAAATAAAGTTTGTATTATTAAAAATGAAACTATATAACAGGTAGTAACGTTATAAATACAAATCATTGGACTTTCCACTGTTATTAATATATTTATATAAAATGTGATATTTTGACTTCTTTACAGAAGCCTTTATCAAACTAACAATTAAAAAACCACAACAGACAAGACAAAACAAAAACATTTCCGAAAAAATTATAAATATGTCTGTGTATTAGTACCAAATTATTAACAAAAACGTTTTTCATAAATAAAAATAAAAATAACAAAACACATAACATTAAATTGACATGTTGGACAGTTGGTATATGAAGTAAAACTATTGATCTAGTGATGAAATTGATGGACAGAAACTCTTCCAAATGGCTGGATAATTAACACTAGGCACACTGATTGTATTGGCCACATAGGAAATCAAACCAGCTTCCTTAATTTTCTGTGTAGTGGCATTAGATTCATGTGCCAGGATTGAAGTGTTTTCCCAATTAATATGATGGTGATTTTTGTACACATGTTCTGCGATTTTTAATGTATCAATCTTATGTTGTTTCACATTGTTCTTGTGTTCTTTTATTCTTACCATCAAAGGTCTATTGGTTTCACCAATGTATCTTGCATCATATTCACAAGGTAAAGAATAAATAACACCCTTAGATGACTGAACCTCATCCCTGGGTTTAGTCTTGGTGAGTATGCTACGCAACGTATTAGACGAACTAAAAACAACTCTTATGCCATACGGAGCTAAAAGGTATTTGATCTTTTCTTTTCTGAAAGATTCGGATAGTATCCAATGCAGACCGTTTTATAAATCCTAGGTTTAACTACCTCAATATCTTCATTCATGTCAGGTTTGATGATATCTTGTGGAAAAATAGTCTTTTTAACCAGTCATTTGAGTATCCGTTATTCTTCATGGCAGCAAATATATTTTCTAGTTCCATTTTTAGGCTTGTGGGAGTTGAACAGATTAGTTGTGCACGAGAAACCAAACATTTAACCATACCTTCTTTAACATGTGGAGGATGATTTAAATTAGCATTCAAATATTGATTGGTGTGTGTTGGTTTCCTATACACAGATGTAGAAAAGAATCTAAATCTTTCTTGATGAATATATCTAAAAAATGTAGACCGCCATCCTTCTCCTCTTCAAACGAGCAAACGATTAAACGTGAACTTCATCTTAGTCTACACGAGATGGCACAAGTAGTTGTATTTGTCTCTTTCTTCGCCCGCTATCTTTTGCTATCTCAGTGTTGACCATAAACCCGATTTCCTTCATTACCTTCCATCATAGGCCTACACTTGAGACTTGATTTACTTTAGCCAGACATAAAATATATCCGGATTATCGTATCGACATGGTGTATTAAAAATCGACATGCCTATTCCCATCACAAAGTCCGTAATAATAATTATTTATTCTGAAATGCTCCATAGTCATTCAGAGGACCTTTATTTCGTTGCTCTTCAATATGAGCAATATGTGATGTACGGGCCGCGGAGAGAGAGATGGTGGAACTGGAGACAATGAGAATGACACACTCGCTTGCTCTCGCCTTCGCTCTATTGCAGCTGTGGCCGTGCTCGCTTTAAATTTCCCACACTTCTGGGCTTAAAACGAACCCCTCAATATCCGTTTTTTAAGGGTCGCAGTCTGTCGGAAAAACACTGAACACTTTCAAGACAATTTACACATGTAACGTGATCCATAGAGCCAGCGACTCGAGTCACCAGCACTAGTTAGTTCTTCCCCTTAAAATAATGAATAATTGTTCATCGATTGATATCAATAAGGTACCGCATTCTAAATAAATTATTTGTATGTCGTTTAATCAGGACAAGATCAATTGAGAATAATTAATTGTTTGACACCCCTAGTTGAATCATCACGGTATAATATGCAGAAAAAACATAAATTTAACAGGCCAAGTCTACAACTCAACAACATTAAGAATTGTTAGCTTACCTGTGGTTGAGGGTTTGGCATCAGAGTTTCTTTCAGCTAGTTCTCGCATCTTCTGCAACCGCATTGCCATCATATTCTGGTCCGTACTGATTGTCTGTTGAAGACGCTCAGTTTTTTTAATAGCTTCTTCGTCTTTTTTCTTCTGGTACGATGCTTTTGCAGCCTACAAAAAGAGAAAAATGGGTAGTTACTAGATATTGAAGGAAAATTAAAATCATAGCAATGTTAACTAAACCAGCACAGCATTTGAATGTATTAATTTGATAATTTCCCAACAGGTGACCCTAGGGCAATGTCCAAACTTGTTGCCACTGGAGTGTATCACCGTTGACGTTTGGTATCGTTTTGAATCTGTCATGGCCGCCTAATGTATACTTCGGCAAGGCGTGCACCATGCGTTGAAAGAATGGATATTTTTAACCTTACAGAATAGTAGAGCTAAATGATCAGTTTTAGTGTAAGTACCTACACTCTCAGGGTGTGGGGGGGCCCATACTATTACACTAATGGAATCAAGGTGTTGTCCAAATCGACGTCAAGCTTTTAATGGTGCTGAAGGTTCTACAAATGGGACAATGTGTTGACAGTCCAGGGGGTGGGGAGCGAAGAGAGGGAATTATGTGATGTATCATTTACCACTGTACATAACATTTAATTACTACAACATATTTGAATCTAATCCGACTATATTTTACTTTTAGTATAGATTAGAGAAGGGTTGACAGGTTGGGAAAGCATAGAGAACATAAAGCACAGCCTGAAGGGCTGGGTGCGATAAAACTTTTCACCTGCTGATGACAACTGCAGCTAATTTAAAGTTGTTTGTTACCTTATAGGCCTATCTTAATTCACAACGCGTTTCGTCATTCCTTCTCTTCTTTTTAGTCATTTTAAATCCCATCCTCGAAATTCATAAATTTTGCTACTCAAAGTTGACAACACTAAACATAACAATGATGCTTTCATGTGAAGCCCACAAAATATTGTCATAAACTGGAGAGGGGGAGGGGAAATAATGTGTGACAGTTTTACTTTTACTTTTTTCTACTATTTATTTATTGATCAGTAAATCCTTAAAAAGTACCAATATTGAACATCCAAGGGCCCCGGGTTTTCTAAATTTAGAGGGGTGCTGAAATATTCTATGAAGTTGTGCAAAAACTAAAAAGTTTTATTTAGCTGTGTTGTTTAGTATTTTGTATCAGTAACAAAATAAGCCTTTGTAACTGTCAAATAACACATTTGTCATGATTTGGATGTCTTGTTGAATCATTTAGTATTGTGTGTGGACATTGACACTGAGGTTAGTTTGTAGTCTATAAGATATAGAATGAATAATTAAGTGTAACCGCATAAAATACACCTTTTAAAATCCATTTTCGGTTCAGGCTTGCACAGAAAACGTTAGTTACATTACCATGTATATTTTATGATCATAGATTTGTAATTCGGAAAACAGGAAATAGGCCACAGGACAATTTCCACGATCGACAGTCAAATTGCTCTTTTTATCAGAAAATTTTTATTAATAATAATATTGGAGGAGTGTTTCAGCCTCTGGGCACCCACGGAGCCGGCGCCCTGCTCAACGTAATGCAATCCTAAAGAAAACTAGATAATGATATAAAACATTCGTGATTCATCAAAGTGATTCAGAATTATGATACGCCCCCCTCCCCCCCCCCCCCCCAAAAAAAAAAACAGAGAAGTTGTAGGGTATACACCTATACACAACCGGTAATTAAGGAATCCATGTCAAAATATTGGTCTCTACACAATTGCAAGGCTTTCACTGCATGTCTTACACAAATATAGTTGCATTAGTCTCCTAAAATCTTCAAAATAGTCTCCAATAGTTGCCTTAAATCCACAATAAAGTCGCATTTAGTCCACAAAACAGTTGCAAATAGTAGACTCTTAAAATAAATCTCGCCTGAAATGTGCTGAAAGTTCCGAATTGAAATTCTTATTATTAATATAGGCCTAATGTCTAATGGGAAAATAACACACTGAACATTTATTCCTTTTACATTGGCTCTTGGTTTATTATGAAGTCTTAAATAGTATAACGTTGAAAAAAGAAAGACCCTAAATACTAAATATAACAAGGAAAATGAATCTTTTGCACTAGCCTACAATTACTTCAAATCATGAATAACAATAACCTAAACAATTAATTAATAAAGAGTAAAGCATTGAAAGGAAGTCTAAAATCAGTGCGTCAATTTTCCGAAAATAGAAACAAACTCCAAAACAGGAAATGTTGTAATGTTGGCACTTTCATATGTTCAATGCAACAACACTGCTAAAAGTAAAAATAGTCGCATTTTTTACTCAATTTGCCGACAAAAGTCGCCTAATAGTCGCATTTTTGTTAACATTGACAAAAATAGTTGCCAAAAAGGGGCCTTGCTAAAAATAGTCACAAAATAGTCGCATAGTCGCCTCAGTGGAAGTCCTGCAATTGTATTCAAATCCAATGAGCTCACTGATTCTTATAGGATTGATTGTATGCTTAACATCATGAACCAAATCAGCAATCAGCATAATGCATAAGAACCTACCTTTATAAAATTATAACAAAAATATCCGATTTGTTCTTATCCAAAGCAAATAGAATCATAATTGTCGTCAAATGAAGGCGTGTCAACTTAATATTATAGTCTACTAATTACTGTTTACCTAAAATATTGAGTGCAAATAATGCATATTGTCACAACCACCTTACAATTCAGGGTTGCCACTTTCAAGGATATCCTTTTCCAAGGATTTTTAAGGTGTTTCAAGGATTCCAGGATTTTTGGTAAAATCTCAGGATTTCTTACCATAGTTAAAAATACATGAAATCAATAAATTATTTTTGATACAGCCTAAAAAGCAAACAACAGTGGGTAATAAAAACATCAGTAGCATCGGGCGACAGTAATAATAAACCCAGCGAGTATAGAAACGGTGGCAAAAACTAAAACGTTGATACAAATTCTAAGAAAATTCTGATGGCTCTGCGTTCTTCTGATATCAGGTGACGTAGAGGTTAATCCTGGCCCAAGAAACCTAGATTTCTACTGCCAAAATGTACGTAGCATTAAGAATAACATAGAGGAACTGTGCAGTTCATCTTGATGAACTACTCAAGCACGATGTTGTTGCACTAACGGAAACTTGGCAAAACAACAGTGTGGCTGACAGTGAGATTCCACTCTCGAGTTTCAATGCTTTTAGAAGAGATCGAGGCTCACGGGGTGGCGCAACTCTGCTTGCATTCAAACCATCGTTTGCTGGTAGGAGAAGGGAGGATCTTGAGTCGGACGAGTGTGAACGACTTTGAAACAGCCAGATGCTTAGGCTTACGCTATTCTTAAGTAGGTAGGCCCTACTAAAAATATCTCCCTGCTTTGAGTGTCTAAATATATTTGTAACAACACAATATTGTATGAGCTTAATTTTACAATGCATTATGTATTATTAGCCACCGACATTATTGTATTTCAATTTAAAACAACAACAACAACAACAACAACATGGCCTATAAGATAGAATAAGCTATAATAACAAAATGTAATTACCTGAGCTCTAGAATGATTAACTTATTTCTTGAAAATGTAAGTCAAGATGCCCCAAAAACTAAAAATGCTATAAAATCACAGACAGGCAGCCATGTTGTATACAAACTGATGTCAGAGCTATCTGGTGGTAGACTAAGATCTATTACTATCATCATATGAAAATTTCCCCCAACACCACTGCTTAATTAGCCACTGTCCCAAGGTACATGCCGTCCCAAGGTACAAGGATCTCCCCTGCATAGTATTACCAATGCAGTTTTTTTTTAAATTGGTTTTATTTCATATATTAGGCCTAGGCCTAGTTATTTTGCAAATAATATTGTTGTTTGGTTTTCTTTATTAAGATTGCTAGCTGAGAAACCACGGAGTACTGTTACCTCAGAAAGAAGGAATACAGTACATAACATGTTTGTTATATGTGAATGTTACCCTAGTGGAAACATATAAAGCTACAGACTTCTGATGTTGACGGTAAAAATGTTCCCCGACATTCAAGATTGTTACGAGCTAAACGATGAGGAAATAGAGACGCGGCAGAGCTTGAAATGACCTCCGATAGTGAACCACTAGTAGAAGTCCAAGTTGGAGACTGGTGTCTTGTTACCTATGAATAAGTAGTTTATGCAGGAAAGGTAGTAAAGAAAGAAAGTGCCAAAGTACAAGTCAGCAAGATGATTCCTGACGGAAAGTATTGGAAGTGGAAGTGGCCGGAAGTTACAGATTCCATATTTTATCCGATAAAAATCATTTAAAAAAAAATAACTGCTCCAAAAGTCATAAATCCACGTGGACTAGTTAAGTTTTGAATCATTGAGTGAAAAACACTACAAACTACACTGAATTCTTCCTAATTTTACCATTATATTCACACGGTCACACACGTAACGGCCTATTGTCACGCACGTAACGCAACTTCGGACATTTATTTAGTGGACAAATTAAAAACACAAAAATCTACAATTTATTTTTTAAACAGTTAATAGTTCAACCATTCACCTACATCAATCTCAATTTTCTCAACATTGTAGTTTCACAGGAATATGGTGACAAACATTACATTTCAAATATCTGTATTTCTCCGAGTCACAAACGTAACGCAATTGGTAAAATTCATAATAACTAAACTATAAGGATAATTTTACTTTTTTTTCTTCTTAAAAATCAATACATGTCTAATCTAAAAAACCCACTTTTTGATTTTTCAAAAAAAAAATATCCCATGCCTTCAAATTTCAATTTTCCTTCATATTTTCAGTGCGAAAGTCACACACGTAACAGTGGAATCGCCCCTATCCCTGTGTTTCTATCATTCTGTTCTGTCATTTTCTCTCTTTTCCTTCTCTCATCCATCATCATGATTACTCCAATCCAGTTTTGGCTCACACGCACTCGCTTTCACGCCCAGAAACTGGCCCACCTCACTAGCCACGTGTTCTTCCTACAAGCGTGCGTGAACCTCGGGGGCTCACCAAGAAGATGCCTATTAGGCTACTGGCCTACGACATTCCATATGACCGGAAATCGCCAAATACCACCTCACACAAAGCGTGGAACTTACTGCATGTCCGCATTATGCGATCTCCGAGCTATCTAACTACATAGCAGTAGGTCAGGGTCATTTAAACATTAAATATCGAAACTGCAAGAAATTCACTTTGTCTTGACCCATGACAACGCCCTGTCTTTTTTTATTTTGACAGTCGGGGCGGCCATACGCGGTGAGCTATATTCCAGTGCTGATTTGCACACCGACGAGCTTCTTTCCCTGGTGAAAATATTGCTGATGCTAGAACAAGGTCAGGCCATCAACAGGATACTGGACCACGCCGTACTGATCTTATCGCGGAATGTCTCCAAACATCTAACTAAGCTAGACAGGCTAGCCAAGAACTACTTGCAAACAACCATTCTCTACCCACGGGACTGTAGAAACCTCCGCCTACCCATGGCCTCCTAGGAGCAAAGCCTAGCCTAGCTGACGTGTTTGGGCTAGGCCCACTTAAGCCTATTCCACCTAGGCCCCCAGTAGAATAACCACACGAATTCAGGCCTAGAAAACACGATTCTGTTGTCGGCCCCACGGACCGAAACCTAGGCCTAGTCGTAAACCTACCTGTACCTCAAGATGACTCTAATTAATCTGAGCTTGCTTCAGTAGCGTTGGGGAGTCCCGCGTAACTCATGCTTCTCTCCAGAGATCGCGCTCCGACTCGTATCAGTCACGTGGTCTCGATGGCTGTGACTGACTCGCCAGCCAGCCCGAGCGAGAGAGCAAGAGATGTGTGTGTGTGAGCCGCGATCTCCGAGCTATCTAACTACATAGCGGTAGGTCAGGGTCATTTAAACATTAAATATCGAAACTGCAAGAAATTCACTTTGTCTTGACCCATGACAACGCCCTGTCTTTTTTTATTTTGACAGTCGGGGCGGCCATACGCGGTGAGCTATATTCCAGTGCTGAATGTCATTGCCAGTTTAAAATTGAATTGTAATCAATCCCACACTTTGACAATCCGATGTTTGTGTATGAAATAGGTTATTTGACTCTCACAAAGTAAACTGCTATACTAATTACAATTCCATCTAAGATCATTGTGGAGTGGCAGTAGCTTTCAGATGGTGAGATTGTGCAAAAGGCAGGCCATGAGTAGGCCTATGGTATTATAAGTTTGCAATTCGAGGACAATGTGAAATATTAATGTAATAGTCCCCATTATTAATAGCATCTTGTCTGCAATTATTACCGATAAAAATAGTATATTCGCTTTCTTTACCTTTTACACTCAAATAATTATTCGAGAGGCCGTCGGTCCGTCCCACCACGGCAATCCTCTAAAAAATTTTATTATGCTTCTCAAGGGTTTTTTTACCCCCCAATTCGCAACAACGTTTATTTCTGTTATTTTTTAAAAATTCAAACTTTGAAAACAGACAGTAAGTTCCATAAAAATTACTTCAAATGCATTCTACTATTTTTTTTCCAAGGGTAAAGCGAGCAATGAAGGACACACAGAAAATATTGGAAAGAACTAATTTTTTTTTGTTTGTGTTCGTCATTATTTACATAAAAGTCAACTCGCAACCCTTCTGTGCCTTTGACTACCTCCCCGGGGTGACGACAATGACAACACGGACGAGATGACACAGACGAAGACGCCACGACGGGGGGGGAACCCCTGCCCCCCCATTCGTTGTGGCTGGGTCTGACCACACGGGCCCTGTCCCCCCCTTGTCCCTCCGCGTCTCCCATTACGTTTCCCCTTGGAAAGAAGTAACATAGAAATTGTTTTATTTTGGGAGGCGCGGCCTAAAACTCTAATCTAATCCCGGGTCCCAATAAAAAAAAAAATCTTTTCAATTTCAACAAAATAAAAATTTTAATGTATATTAAATTAAAAGCCATAAAATAAAACTGTAGTATTAAAATGTGTCTTATAAATGACGAGGGTCTTTAAACATTTTGAGTTATACACACAATGTAATTGTTGACGGTTTTTTCAATTTCAATCGATTTTCAAGCAAATCTGGTAATTATTTCGGGGTATGTTAATCTACAAATGGATTAGTATAGAATAACTTTGCCCGATAATGACATTTTGTTAAAAAGTCAATACTGAAGTCTTTTGTAAGATCAATCTAGCCACTTTGATATTTTCCAAAAGTCCGAAAAAACTACGGGCCGTTTTAAAAATGTTTTGGAAAGATCGACTTGAATATTGCGAACAATTATTACAGTATTAAAAAAACAGAACAGATCAGTCATCAAATAGTTATCTAAAAAGCTTCACAAACCTTTTTCGGGCGCGTTGTTGGATGAGCGTATGTTTTTTTAAACAAAAAAGTTTTAAAATTGCGATTTTCATGAGAAAAATTTTTTATTGCGCTAAAAAAACGGGGCAGTTCTAATTTCGAGATTTCAAGGCCTCCAAAAAAATTTCATCAAAATTAAGTTGGGTCAAGGGGGAATCGTCGGAAAATACACAAAAAACAAAAAAAAACATTCCGATTTTTTTCTTCAAGTAGGAAATGGAATCTTCGCTTCGCTCGCTACGCCACCCAACGAGAACGAGACGAGAAAAAAAAGAAATTCCAAAAAGGAAATTTTCAATTCACTGATTATACATACAAAAATTGTAGTAGAAATTTCCCTGTACGGCCAAAGTAAAACCTTAGGCTAAAAAAAAATATGACCGGACTCGTGCTGCGTTTTCGCTAACCATTGAAGAAAGAATGTTTGGGATTTTTCATTAGCAACTTTAGCAACAGCTTTAAATTATACCTCTTTCGAGATTAAAACAAAAAGTCGTTATCTCAATTTGTAACCACATCCCCCATTTTTCAAATCACTATTCTGCCCCCAACAAAAAAAAATACTAACTTTACGTACACATTTTCAGAGGGGTCTACAAAAAATCAATACACATTTATATATTTATAAAAATGAAATATGGCTAAGCCGCCAGATCCTTTTTTTGTATGCAATACAATTTTTAAATTTAGCGAAAGTATATCGTTTACCAAAAGTAAAAAATTTTGACAATTTTTAAGAAAATGTTTATTTTTTCCTTTGGAGGGGCTTTTTTTTTTTTTTGGGGGGGGGGGGTTTGTTGTTAAATAACTATATTTTGAAGTTTCACTTTTAATCAAAAAAGTAAATACAGCATATATTTTGCCAACTCAGAAACACACAAGTGTCGGCGACGGCTGGAAATGCCCCCAAAAGCCCCAAAGGGTCTCCGGTAACAAAAACCCCGGGGGGGAAATTCTTAATTTTTTTTTTTTTTCCAAAGTTTTTAAACTTGTTTTTTTTCGTCCTTTTTTTGGGAAAAAAGAAAACCCCCCCTTGGCCCCCCCACCCCGGTTAAAAAATTTATTTCCCCCAAAGGGGGCCCGGGGTGGAAGGGGGGGGGGGGCCCCCCAAGGAAACCCCCCCCAAATTTTTTTTTAAATTTTTAATTTTTTTGGAAAAGTATTTTTTTTAAACCAATTATTATGTTTTTAGTTTAGGGGAATTTTTTCCCCAAAATTTTTAAAAAAATTTTTTTGTTTTCGTACTTCCCACTTTTAAGGGTTTTTCACCCAAAAAAATTTTTAAAAAAAATAAAAGGTACATTCCCCCCCAAAAGCCAAACCATTCCTTTTTTAAAAAAGCCGGCCTTTCCCCCCTTCCAATATGTTTCCCCCCCCATAAAAATTTAGCCCTGGACCATACATAAACCCCCTTTCACTAGCCATGCTGACCTTGATCATTTTGAGGTTAAAAACTTTTCACCGCACAAAAAAACAAAAAAAACACAAGGGATAGTTACGCCATTGCCCCGACAGGTAACTACTCAGATTAAAATGATAAAACTATATAGAAAACAGTTCTTTGGTATTCTTGAACCCAAACATTTTCCAATATTATTTCCTTTTTGGGGGTAAATACCTTTTTTTCAGCAAAATTCAATGTCGTGGGGTCTCGCAAACGAGATTTACAGTCGTGTTGCATGATGAGAATAATTTTTTGATAAGTCTGGTTTCTTTTTTTTAAACATAAAAACGATAATTTAAAAAAGTATTCATTCAGTAATACAAAATGATTTTAATATTATGCTCCCACTATAACACCTATAACACTTTAAACAAAAAAATTTTTTTTAAAAAGGTACTCAAAAACGTATGGGGTCTCGTTTGAAAGGGAAAAAAAACCCTTCCTTTTTTTTCCCCCCCTTTTGGAAAAAAAAAACCCAAAAAAAAAAAAATTTAAGGGGGGTTTCCTTAGTTAAAAATTTGTAGGAAAAAGGGGGGGGAAAAAAAAAACAAAAACCAAAAAAAAGGGGAAAAAAAACAAAAAAAAATCTTTGTTTTAAAATTATAAAAAAAATTTTTTTAATATCTTTTCCCCTTAACCCTAAAATTACAAAGGGAGGCCCACTTAAAATCAAATTTTCTAAATCCCCGGACCCCCCACAATGACTCCCTAAAACCAAAGAGGGGTTTTTTAAATTTTTTAACCCGGTTAAAAAAAAAAAAATTTATCCTTTAAATTTTTTAACAACCAAATTTTGGGGGAAAAGGGGTTAAATATTTTAGATTCCCCTTCCTATTTAAAAAAATTGGGTTCCCAAACCTTTTTTACAAATTAAACCGTTTTTCCCCGCACGTCCCCTTTCGGCCGGGTTCTCCGCAGCATTAGGGTACTACTTTTGGGTTTACCTCCTTTCGGCGTTTTTCCCAGCCCAAATTATAAGATCATTTCCGCAAAAAGTAACAATTTATGAAAAACAAGGAATCACAAGTACCCGCACAACGGCAAAAGTATTACGCTTTGAGGGCCCCGTACGGGCAATTTTTCCAAAAAAATAAAGAGCTTCGAAAGGGAACTTAGACACACTCCCTCTCATATAAAATGGGAAAAAACACAATTTCTAAACAGGTTCTCATTTTTTTAAATTCATGTTAAAGGTACCGTACAAATTCATAGAAATTTTTCCAAAAAAAAATAAGTTGAAATGGGGTTTCCCTTTCCTGCCATCCTCGGGGAAAACGCGGAAGTCACAAACGGTAAAAATTTAAAAAGTAGGGCTGTAGGATGCAAAACTTTATGAATTTATTTTACTTCTAAATTCGGCAGGTTTTAATTGCGTAGAAACCTAAAAGTAAAATTCTTTTTTTAATTTTTTATAAGTTCCCTAAAATAACTAATTTGCAAGATCCCGAGGTTTTCGTGCTCCTTTTAGCGTTTTCAAATAGCAAATTTCCCTTTCCCTAAATAAAATTTAAAAAAAAATTAAAAAAAATGGGGTGGGGGGTGAAATTGGGTTTTATAAATTTTGGGGGGTAAACCTTTCACCCCAAAGATTTCCGATTGATGGTAAATAAGAATCCCAAAAAAAAAAAACCATCCCCGGCGGCGATTAGCGACAACCAACGAGTCTCCTACTCCGAACACAAACCAAAAGAAAGCAATGGGGCCCCGGGAGCCCAAACCCGGGAACAATAAAGCGTTTCCCAAACAAAAATAGATGGGGCACAAAATAACATGTGGACCCATCGGATGAGGCGGGTGCTTTACGGCGGGGGCTGTATTTTTCAGTTGGCTTTAACTTGATTTTTGTTACTTTCTGGTCATTTGCGAAAAAATTGTTGATTATGTCTATTTTCAGCGTTTTTATTAGTTAAATCTGTAAGTTTTGGGGATCGGGGTTTTTTAAAAAAAGGGAATTAAAAGCCAATTTAATTACAACAAATATTGAGTTATTTTTGATATTAGCTCGAAAAAAAACAAACCCCACTGTTAAAAATATTTAAACACAGAAACAAGTGTATCAAAAAAACTTGAATGATGAAAAAAAATATTTTTTCCCAAAAAAATGTTCCCAATAATAATATAAAATTTTTAAAAATTTTTCTTGATTACCAAAAATCAAAAGACTTTAACAAATAGCCCTACTTCTTTTTTCCTTTTTCTACTTGTTTTACAATGTGAACGCAATCGGATAGGCCCCAAATTTTTATTTATCTACATAAAACCCTTAGGACTAGGTTTTTTTTTAAAATTTTCTAGAAATTTGGCCTATTGAATGGGTGATGCCTATTTTTTTTATTGTTTTGTATGTCAAAATGGAAAGGCGTCATTCTGCAGCAGCTTTAAATCTTTTAGATCATTCATTATTTTTATTCTTTAATAATATAAATCGTATTATCATATTTATGTAGACCTATAATAATTATTTGTAAAAAAAGATTTTGACGGGAAACGGTATATTTAGGCCTACATTAATTATATAAGGGTTAAAAGGAGTTTAGACTTTTGGGATAAGCCTAATACAATTAATATTTTTTTTTGTTATTTTTTTTGTTTTTAATTTATTTTTTTATTGACTTTTTTTTAATTTAAATTTTAAAAAACTTTAAATTATCTCAATTAAAAATGCCTAAACTATACTGTGTGTGTTTTACTATGATTGTGAAAATTCTTGATGGTTTTTAATTTTTTAGTATTTATCGTACTCTGTTAGCCTATTTTGTATAAAACCTGTAACCAATGATTTATTATGATATTTTAAATAGAAATTGTTATAGGATACAAATGCCCTCCCCGGGTCTCTGGGTCATGGGGCGCAGGCCCCCAATAATAAATTTTTTCTGGTTACAGTCTCGAATCCGCATATTGGAAGCGATTTTTTCATTTTGGTGCACCCCCCCTGCTTTTGATAATCTTCAATTAACAGCATTTTGGGAGAGCAACGACAATTTACCCGTGATTGTAATTTCAAAAAATGAAAACCGGAAAAACCATGTTCTTCAAGTAACAATGCGCGCTCCTCCGCCTATCACTAAACGGGGGGTTCATATTCGCCCCAGGGGAGCAACCCCTTTGCTTTGGAAAAGCGTATTTACCAAAAACTTCAAATATTTGCGTCTAAACTATCATCCGATTTTGTAAAATTTTAGGAGTTCTTTTAATATAATATTATGGGGAGACCCAATTTTTTATTTTTGGATAAAGCTTTTCATTTTCATTTTTTCTCAAAAACTCTTTTTTTTACCACGGAAAAAAGAAAAGGGAGGACCCTAAAAAAAATTTCTTTAATATGTTAAAAAAGAATTTTGTAATTATCTTTCCCCCCTTTTAAATTTTTTTCTTAAAGTGGTAGAAGTCTGCGACTCCCGGCCCCTTAAACTCTCGCCCATAACCTCACTTTTTAATAAAATGCTTTTTGGGCCAAAAGGCTCTCTTTTTGCCCCACCCCAAAGTTCGACCATTCACTTTGGTGAAAATATCTTATATTTTTACTTTGCGCACAACCTTTGGCTCAAACACTTTTTGAAAGAATAAAAACAGCCCGGATCTGACTAAAATGATTGACCCCGCCCCGACTAAATTTAAGGCCTAAAAAATCTGATTGGGAAACCCCCCCCTCTACACCCGGATCTCATTTGGAACTCTTCCAAACTGTTGTTACCATGCTTCTTCTCAAAATGTCCATCCAAGGGGGTCCAAGGCCGTGAAATCCCTCCATGGAACCAGGGCATTATTACCTGCCGCAACAAAAGGGCCCCATTGTGGTTTCAAGATGTACCTCTACATCGCCCGGGCCCCCCGTAAAAAGAGGCCAAACCACTTTCGCCAGTGCAGGGGGATCTCTCGCGCCCAAAACCTCAGCAAAATTTGAATTTTTTCATTCTCTGGGAAAATTTCGGCATCAACGAGGCCCCCCTCAAGGCGCTCACCCTCACAATCCGCACCCCTTTTCCCTTATTTTTTCCTCCCCTAAAATCCTAAGGAAGGTAAAACCGGGCCCCACCCTTGTCTCCAGCTACAACTCCCCCCGAAGTATCTCGGCTACATCGACAGCCACCTCCAACCTTCGTCACCAACCTGGCACCCAATCAAAGATAACTTTAACTTCCTTGAGAAACTCAAGGACTCGACACCCCCTGCCGGACGGGGGTTTGCTATCCGTTGATGTCACTTCCCTGTACACCAACATACCGATCATCCAGGGCCTAGCAGCGCTGGAATCGTTTCTGGATAAGCGCCCAGCGAACACCAAGCCCAGCACGCAGTTCCTCACTCAACTTGCCCACATGGTTCTACGTTTGAACAACTTCCGATTCCAAGATAAACACTATCTTCAGATCAAAGGGACAGCCATGGGGACTTGTATGGCCCCATCATATGCTAATCTCTTTGTGGGCAAGCTTGAGACGGACTTTCTCAAAACCCAGCAGCTATTACCTCACTGCTTTTTTAGATTCATAGATGATTTCTTTCTGATTTGGACCCATGGTGCTGATAGCCTAGAACTGTTTCTTAACAATCTCAACGCATTCTCAGTCCTGAACTTCACGTGGACCGTATCTGCGTCTCATGTCACCTTCTTGGACGTGGACATCTTCCTCTATGAAGGCAACATTAGTACCAAGGTCCACTTCAAACCAACTAACAGTCAACAGTACTTCCACAACAGCAGCTGTCACTCTACCTACACCAAACATGCCCTACCTTTTTCGTTAGCAGTGTGTGGCAGACGCATCTGCTCTGACCCCGAAGGGCTCTCATACTATTGTGACAGAATCACTAACGTGTTTGTAGCTCGGGGGTACAAACGCGACATGGTTCGACAGCGTATCTCCAGGCCGCAAACCCAAAAGCCCCAGATGGCCAACACGAACAACAGCACCATTCCCCTAGTGACGCGCTGGCACCCGGGGCTGCAGAGTCTTAACGGCATAATCAAGAGTGGACTGCCCATCCTTGAAGCTGCCGCCAAGACTCAGCATCTGACCAACAAGATACTACGTGTCTTCATCAGACGACCACCTAACATAGAAGATTCGCTTATCAAACGGGACCCCACTAGGCCTCCAACTCCTACGCAGAGAGCTCCTCCAACAGGATATTACCCCTGCAACCGCCCTAGGTGCAAAACCTGCCCTATGCATCCACCTACCAAGACATTCACTGCTGAAGCCACAGGGGTCATCTACCCCATCCATCACCACAACAGCTGTCTCACCTCCAACGTGGTCTACCAGCTCAAGTGCACTCAGTGTCCGGCAGAATATGTAGGCCTCACCACTAATGAACTGAGAACCCGTATGACAGACCACCGTCAAAGTGTCAAACAGATGGATCCAGACAAACCTGTGGCCCAGCATGCTGCTGAACACAGTCTTTCCTTCAAAGACTGTTTCACGAGGAGAATCATCAAGGCGCTTCCCGATGACTGCAGGCAGTTGGAACTCAGAAACTGGGAAGCTGTCACACCAACACATCACCAGATCTCGCGAGCCTCCTAACCTGAACAACAGGTAGCAGGCGTGCCCTGCTCTACCTCCCCTAGACCTAGTTTCATCTGCCACCACCCACCGACAGCGCCTTCACTGTACATACCATGCTAGCTTTAGAACTACTTTAGTATCTCAACTCATGCTGAGTGAAAAAGACCACGAGTTGGTGTAAACGTATCAGCAACTTTGTCTACTCATCTATTTGTGTCTGTGCGACCTACCTAACGTTTTTCAAGGTAAGCTGTCGTCCTTCTGTACCTTTCCCCCACTGAAACATGTTTATTCATGTTCCCAGTTTAAGTATCCTAGCCATTTAGGCCTCATCTATACCTAAGCAAACTAGGTTACTAAATCATTACTTATAAAGGTTAAGCCTATTTGTTATTAATTGGATGGACGGTGTTTCATCGAACCATCAGCCAGGAAGGGAAAGGGATGAGTCAGCTCCAACTTAATAGTGCTATTCATGAGAAAGATATATTACGTAGTACTACGCGTACTATGAAATTAGTATGGATATAGACAGGAGTCAACATCTTACCTGAGTTGTAGCAGTGGCGTCCACAGTATAACGCAAATAAATAAAACACAAACTTATCACTAAACAAGGGTCACTACTCACAAGAAGTTTCGGCTTTGACTTCTTCAGTCATATGACAGAAAATATTACTATGAACAATTTAAGATTAGATTTTAGAAATTAAATATCATTATTAGGCCTAGATCTCTAAAACCAAGTGCAAATGTTACTTCCATCACTGTAACCTGAAGAAAATGCACTGGAATCCATATTAAAAGTAGTTAGTTGTTTGCAATTTTAAATACGCCTACAAGACGTGACTATAAATATCCGCCATTTTGAATTTGTTAAATTCAGTTCAGAGTGCTTTACGTACTCTACCTACTATTGATATATCTAACATATATCGCCTTTAATCAGCAAGTTTAGACTCATTGCGACCTAAACCTATACCCGGGTTGATCACACCTTATTAGGTGGGAGGTTAGAAATTCAAGCCAGTTGGCAAACCTAAATCCAAGCAAGTAGTTTGTTTGATATAAGTTCCTTCAGTACCTAAATTAATCCCCAATCTTTTAGTTTGGTCTATGTATTCACCATCCAATGAAATTCTATATATTTTTAAGTGCACTAGCATTTAAAAAAAATATACTTACCATAGCATCTAGGCATAATATTATTATATTATTATTATTATTATTATTATTATTATTATTATTATTATTATTATTATTATTATTATTTTATTATTATTATTATTTTTATTTTTATTATTTCTATTTTTATAATTACTATAATAATAATAATAATAATAATTATTATTATTATTATTATTATTTATTATTATTTAACAATTTCTTAGGTACAATAATTCATATAGATACAGACTTACGCTAGAGTGTGGACACAGGTAGATCTACATCTATATGCAAATATTACTAAGACATTATTACGCAGGTTAGAAAGAGCTAAAAGCTCCATGACACAAAGTGCTAAACCTGCTTTTTAAACTAATTAAAAATACAATGCTAACTTAAATGAGGATGACAATACACGATAGCGCAGAGTATAGTAGAGTAGAAGAAATAGAAATGTGGGTGAGTTTTTTATGAACCAGGCAACAAAACATAATAAATTAATAATATACCAAATTCATGGGATGAGCGAAGCGAAGACTTCAATTTCAACTGACCCCCAAAAAATTTAGCTCCAGTGTTTTTTTTTTTTGTTTTTTTTTTTTCGTTTTGTTTGGTTTTCTGTCTGTTTGTTAACTCTCTACCAGGCAAACGCATATCCGATCTTGATGAAAATTTGAGGGGACCTTCGAAATCTCTGAACTTAGAGGTGTATTGTTTTTGGTACAATCGAAGAAATATTTCTCATGAATATCGTACTTTTACGATTTTTTTGCGATTTTTAGTGCGATTTTCGTGACATTTGGGCCGATTCTGACCAACGGGTGGGGTTACAACGTTCATATTATACATGGACATTAAGGTTATGGTGATGTAGTACCTTTTGAAAGAAAAAGTTGAAAAAGTTAGCCGGAATTCATAGAAATAAAGCTTTTAATATAAGTTTTTTTGATTTGTATGCGATATTTTCGTGCCATTTGGGCCAATTCTGACCAAACGGGTGGGGCTACAACGTTCATATTATACATGGACATTAAGGTTATGGTGATAAAGTACCTTTTGAAAGAAAAAGTTGACAAAGTTACCCAGAATCCATAGAAATAAAGCTTTTAATATAAGTTTTTTAACGGTAAATAATAACAATTAACAAGTAACAATAGAAACTTGACAACAATCACCTACAATGCGTGGGAAGCAAACAAAGCAACAAAGCACTCGCAAAAGTAAAGATATCCCACGCAGACTAAAAACTTTAAAAAAAAGCTCATCCATCAACGCGGCGGGACTTGAGCGTTTTCCTAGTGTACTACCAAGGAACAGAAGTGTTTGTCAATACAAATGTCGTAAGTTATTCAATCCCTCAATGTGACGTGCATACTTAGCCAGAGGGGCGCACTTGATGGACTTATCCACAGAATTCCACTTCGCAGCAACACGATACCAATACTCAGCCTGATATGAATTAGTCCTAGCAAAGGGTGGGACTAAGTTCAAACCACGACTGTCTAGGTATCTTCTGTAGCTGAGCTGCAGTATTTTTAAGGGGTCAACATCTATGTTACATGTGAAGCACTTTTTTATAAACATAAGGTCTACCTGATTGGCATATTGCTCAATAGAAGGAAATCCACATGCCTGCCTCCGGAGGGTTGCACTCAGTGGCGGCTCTAGTATATGAGCAGCGGAGCACGTGCCCCCCATCATTAATTATTACTCTTTATAAATAGTATGGAGTATTAAAAGAATAGCGTGGCAATGTCAGCAATTGAGATTCCCGAATCTGAAATATTTTCTCGGATAGCGATGTTTTTGGTTTGGGTAGTAGGTCATCTCACGAGCACTCCTCTGAAATGCTCCGTCGTATTCGAAAATTGTGGGTAAAAAAAACCTCTGGTTGTAGGGCGAGTTTTTTTTCTAATGGCAAAATTCTACTGTTAAAGAGCAGCAGAAACCTTGTGCTCCCACTACGTGTGAGGGTTGAATAGGACGAGTTCACTACGTTTCCAAGAAACTGTAAGCTTGTCTTTCTTTCACAACTTTCAATAGGGTTAGGAGGGGAAGAGGGGAGCGTTTGGGACAGGTTGATGATTTTTCAGTATCCATTCTGTAAGTGGACGGGCATGTCAACCAGGGTTAAAAGTGTATCAAGTTCAGTGCAGTGAAAATGTTATTAATTTGAGTGAAGTGAACGATTTATTAATAGTTTATAGCAATTAGAATTAGCAAGCATGAATAGTGACTAATATGAAGACAAAGTGGAGATTAAGAGACTTGGGCGTCCTGTGCCAGATTTAGACGCATGGACTTCCTCTATAAATAGGTAAGTACTGGAAAATTAAAAATTAGAATTAATAAATACCATTGTAATTCCAAGCATATTTTATAATCTCAATTTTTAAACGCGCTGGAAATTGTTTTATACCGCTGCCCCCCCCCCCCCCCCCATAATTACACAAGAAAAGTGGGTTTCCAAGGTCAGTGGCGTATCCAAGGGGAGGGAGAGGGGGGACAAAACCCCCCCTGTGGCAAAAAATACATCGAAAATATGTCTACAAAAAATATTTTATCCCTATGCCAAACCCATACTATCGTCTTGTCATAATTAATTTACATAATAAGTAAAAACTAACAAAAAAAAGTTGGTGATAGGTTAAAATACGAGAATAAAATATCTTCATGACTAGGTCCTCAGATCGCTTCTAAGGCCATCTCGGGCAATAATACCCTAAAAAAAAATTTGCCTCCGGCGGCTGGGGCTTCGCCCCAGACCCCAGCTGTTCCGCGCAAATAGAACCCCCCCTTTGGAGTTTCACATTGTTTTGTGCCCCCCCTTGCGACGAGGCCACGAGCCGCCACTGGTTGCACTCTTTAGCATTTCCCCCAGTAATCATCCTCGTGGCCCGATGTTGTACCCTCTTGAGTTTCGACAAATTTTCTTTTGATGTTAGATGCCAAGCAGGTGGTCCATATGTTATTATGGGGCCCACCAAAGTTAAATACGCAGTTCTGAGAACTCTGCTGCGACTTCCACTGAGAGTTCTATTGATGAAGCCAGTAAGTTTTGACGACTTATCTCGTAATATGTCACAGTGTAAGTTCCACTTAAGATCGTCTGTAATGGTTGGTCCTAGAAGTTTGATGTTTGAATTTTGAGCAACAATGGTGTAATTGGATGAGCGAAGCGAAGACTTTAATTTCACTGACCCCCCAAAAAAATTAGCTCGATTTTTTTTTTTTTTTTTTTGTCTGTTTGTTCGCTCTCTACCGGGCAAACGGCATATGCAATCTTGATGAAAATTTGAGGGGACTTTCGAAATCTCTGAACTTAGACTTGCCACGTTTTTGGGTGCAATCGAAGAAATATTTCTCATGAATATCGTACTTTTACAAAAAAAAATCGATTTTTAGTGCGATATTTTCGTGACATTTGGGCCGATTCTGACCAAACGGGTGGGGCTACAACGTTCATATTTTACATGTACATTAAGGTAATGGTTATGTATTGCATTTTGAAATAAAAAGTTGAAAAAGTTAGCCAGAATCCATAGAATAAAGGTTTTAATATGAGTTTTTTGAGGTTTATAATAACAATTAATAAGTAACAATAGAAACTTAACAACAATCACCTACAATGCATTCACAAAGCTCTTGCAAAGGAAAAGTGGTCCCACGCAAACTAAAAACTTACAAAAAAGCTCATCCATCAACGCGGCGGGACTTTAGCGTTTTTGGATGAGCGAAGCGAAGATTTCAATTTCACTGACCCCCAAAAAATTTTGCTCGGGTGTTTTTTTTGGTTTTTTCCTGTTTGTTCGCTCTCTACCGGGCAAACGGCATATGCGATCTTGATGAAAATTTGAGGGGACCTTCGAAATCTCTGAGACTTGCTACGTTTTTGGGTACGATCAAAGAAATATTTCTCACGAATGTCGTACTTTTACGATTTTTTCAGATTTTTAGCGCGATATTTTCGTGACATTTGGGTCGATTCTGACCAAACGGGTGGGACTACAACGTTCATATTTCACATGGACATTAAGGTTATGGTGATGTATTGCTTGATGAAAGAAAAAGTTAAAAAAGTTAGCCAGAATCCATAGAATAAAGGTTTTAATATGAGTTTTTTTAGGTTTATAATAACAATTAACAAGTAACAATAGAAATTTGACAACAATCATCTACAATGCATTCAAAAAGCACTTGCAAAGGAAAAGAGTGGTCCTACGCAAACTAAAAACTTACAAAAAAGCTCATCCATCAACGCGGCGGGAATTGAGCGTTTTCCTAGTCCTAGTTAATTGTATTGTAGTAAACAGTCTTATTGTATGAGATAATATGAATGAGATATCTTGTGCTCAAGAAACTGTCATTACAAGAAACCTTCCAGAAACCTTTCCCAGCCATGAGATTAATAAAGGTTTCCTACATTACCCTTGCAGGTCTAATATTCCAATAAGACATTTTTAACATTAGTTAGGCTAACTAGTATAAGAACATGGTATAAACTTTCACAAACTTGGTATGGTGTCAAGTTTAGCTGTTAACGTGCATTGACTTGGGACTAGTATTCCCATGTGTTCAGGTTATTCGTGGGCACACTAAGGTGGGATAATTAAATGTTGAAAATGTCCGTTGCTCTTAAACCCATAATCGTTTTTTACCATAATGTTACGTGCTCTGTACGCCACGTGTTTTTGCTGTTAACTTACGAACGTAAGAAATACAAAATTATTTTGACGTTTTGAAAGTAAAATTTTGACGTATTTCAGTTCTTTAAGGCCATTCGACCACGTTTTTCTATTTTCCCAAATATGCTACCAAGTCAAAATATAGTGAATGGCTTTAAAACCTGTCACTTTTAGAAAAATTTAAGAAACTATTTTTTTCAATTTTTTCTGATCAAGCACACGGCAAAATATATCGCCTCTTCAAAATAATTTCAAACTTCAATTTGCCCAAACACTCCATTCAACATAGGTACCGGTAGTTGTATTTTTAAGACATTAATTTTCAAACTGGTTTTCTAGAGGTTGACTGAGAGCAAAAAGATTTTTTGTTTTTGTTTTTTTCTGACAATTTTTTTGTTTTTGCAGGAAAGACAATTGAAAAAATATATTTTTTCTCTCAGTCAGCCTCTACCAGTTAAAAATTAATTTAAAACACAACTACTGTACCTATGTTGAATGGTGTGCTTGGGTAAATTGATGTTTGAAATTATTTTAAAGAGGCAATATTTACCGTGTGCCTGATCAGAAAATTTTGAAAAAAATAGTTTTGATTTTCAAATAGAGCCAGGTTTCAAAGCCATTCACTATATTTTGACTCGGTAGCATATATGAGAGAAATTGGAAACTAGGTCAACATAATAACAGAAGGTTGTGATTTCAGCAGTACCTACATTGGCTTTGAAACGAGGTATTTGCAAGGTCTTCACTTTTGATTTGCTGTCAACTGTTTATCCGTAAATAAGGCAACTAACATCTAAGCATAGCTCACATGAGACAATTCACAACAAGATTTAACTTTTCTTAGAACAATTGGTGGTAGTGATATGGATGACACTGACATGGAAGTACCGGTAGGCCAAGTTGACACATCTGGGGGCATAACTTTCAGGCCTAGGCCTAAGATTTATGCCTATAGGGCTTTGTCAGGTAAAAGGCTAAGACACAATGTAAAACCACTGGAAATTTCACCCAAATAGGAGTTGTAGGCCTACACTTAAGTACCGTAGTGAAATAACCGCAATATAACACTGGTCTACAAATTTCCAGGAACAAAATTTCAATTTGTTAAAAAATATAGCCTCTAGAGGTATTTTTGGGGTATTTATTAAAACAGATCATCATTATCCATTGCCGCTTCCTACTTCTGGCAGGGTCAGCTTGTTGTTGTTTTAATGTTAAGCAGATCTAAATATAAGAAGAAAATTTAAATGTAGTTGTTTTCTTCCCTCTTATTTACAAAGAACCATATGAAACATGGATAAATATATGTATATCATAGCCTATTCTATATTCTAAAATAAGACAAGACACAAAAACCTTTTTGAATACATGTGTTTTAAATGCCTTCAATAGAAATAAAGTTATGCGACATAATATCGGTGTTTAAACGGTTTATCTCCTTCCTATGCCACACTACGGTTGGTAGGTCATAGACGGAATATTTTCCCCACTAGATTGGCAGTTAGCTTATGATGAGTTATCAGAAACACAACGCAGGAGAGCACCGGAGTTGGAGGGGGAGAAGAAGAGCAGGGCTAAAAACATACCATGCCCGAGATGCCCAGGGTATATAAAAAAAAGTGGGCCCGGACAGGCAAGTGGGAGAATCTCTCACTATCGCGCGCGCTTAGCTCTCGTCGCAAGATAAGCCTGGGAAAAAAGATAAGTCCACTTGTTCAGTAACAGGTCCCATACCTCATGGTTACAGGCCATTATAAGATAACACTCACTGTTCCTTGCATCTGGTTTATATCTTGTCACAGTCTAGTCAAGGTCACGATGCATTGGCCTGGGGTGAAGGAGGGGGGGGAGGGCTGGAGCCTGAATGCTGGCGAGTAAACAAGATAAGGAAAGGCCAGCCTCTGCAGTATCTCTATTCCCACAGGCTTAAATTCAGTTATCACCTAGCTTTTGACTTCTAGCAGATTAAAAACATTAGAATTGTTATGATAATTATTTACACAGTATAATCTCTGGAAGATCGTGAGTGGTAAGGCAGGAGGTGGGGGGGGAGGGCATACTCAACACACTGCCACAAGTCGGCGGCATGAACAAAGTACATTATAATTCGAAAGAAAAACACCACTATAATTATGTCCTGATAACGTATTTTAATTGTTAAAAAAAAATTGGCATGTAAGTTTTCTGTGTGGGCATGTAAAACTAAAATTATCCCCAACATGCCCAGCCGGGCATGTGCCATTTAATGATTTTTTTGAGCCCTGAAGAGGGAATCTCTTGCAGTGGTGGTAGAACCGGTAAGCAAGATGTATGCAAGTTAGATAATGTATCAAAGAAGGCAGTAGGCCAAGAAAGAGATGGAAGGATACCATAGCAGAAGACTTGGAGGCGAGAGACAGCTGGGAAGATGCGGAAGAGACACGATTGTGGGAGGATAGAAAGAAGTGGAAAATTTGGTTGCTCAAGCTACCCAAGCTGAATAAACTAGGCCTAACAAACCACTTAGATGCCCTACACCAGGGATGGCCAACTTCTGTATGTTAGGGGGCCACTCATTTTCGAAATCAGCATCCCGGGGGCCACTTATTTAACTGCAATTACGGGGGGGGTTAAACGCCCTATTTTCACTATCAACCTTTCGAGTCGGTTTACTAGTTTTACTTAAACTCATAGTAATTTGGACCACAGAAAACACTTTGTTAATCAACACACAATTCTCAGTTTTCAACCACAGCAATTACGCCACTATACAAGCCAACAGTTCCATCAGAAACCTCGGCCACAACTACAAGCGATAAGTCAACTGGTGCCAGACACAGCAGTGCGCAGATGATGTCGTTTTACATCGACGTACCGTACTCGTTTTAGGACAACTTAATAATAACAGTATGTTTCAAAGCTCCTATAGTTATTATAGCAGAGCTTTTAGCTATTGCCGTTGAAGTATAAACCCATGTAATTCAGAATGTTTCTTGGGGGCCCGGGGGCCGGATGGAAGGGCTCCGCGGGCCGCATTTGGCCATCCCTGCCCTACACCATCGACTGTAAGTAAATGGAAGGGTCTTGCTAGCTACCATATCCAGCCCTTGATCTACTTATGGTCGAGGGTGTACTAGGCCTAAAACCACTGGCACAAAATTGTAGTTGTAGTTGTACCTGGTATCGTTCGGCAACAACTTGGTCCGGCGTTATGGATGGTCGTTTCATAGGAGGCGGTGGATATGACATTCTTTCAGCTTTTTCGTGTGCAGTTCGCTTCTTGCATGGTACATCATCTGAGATTTCAATAACCTAAAAGAAACAATTAGCAGTTAATACCTAAATGTGGATCATGAAACAATATAGTTCATGCAGGGAAAGAGAAAACATGGTAGGGACAACGAAGTCACCTTGGCAAAAAAATCAAAATGGATCTGAAGAAAAAAATACCTGAAAATAGCACTAAACAGGGTTGATATTGATGTTCTAATGATTTTGCAGACAGAAAGCAAGAATACATGTTAGCAATCAAAATAAAGTGTGTTACATTTTTAGGGCGCAAATGCGGCCTTATAGGTTTGCAACAAGTTTATAGATGTATGTATGTACCGGTATGTATGTATCCGTGTACATTTAGCGCGCGTCAAGACCTATGCATTTATTTGAGGAAGAAGATATTAACCAATGTAAACGAAACTTTACAGGCATGATTACAAAAGAACACTGCATCACTCGTTAAAATTTCATATTTCTGTGAGGGTCGTAAGTGCTCTTAAATTCAAGTTTAGTCAGCCGTAAAATTTTGACATTTTACACATCGCGATAGTTTTTCATCAAAAGTCTGCTATCAATTTTGTGTTATCGCAACAAAACTCAAATACGACCTGCCTCGATTGTTTGTGAATAGAATACTACCAAATAAATTTTCATGGCGTCATTAGTTGCGAGCAAGTGTGTGACAGAAATTAGTCAGATCCGTGTACATTTAGTGTGCGTCAAGACTTACGTATTTATTTGAGGTAGAAGATATTAACCGATATAAACGAAACTTCACAGGCATGATCCCAAAGGAACCCTGCATCACTCTTTAAAATTTTATACTTTTGTGGGGGGCGTAAGTGTTCTTAAATGCAAGTTTAATTTACTTATTTTTTTCAGATACGTGTACATTTAGCGCGCGTCAAGACCTACGAATTTATTTGAGGTAGAAAATATTAATTAATGTAAACGAAACTTAACAGGCATGATCCCAAAAGAAACCTGCATCACTCCTTAAAATTTCATACTTTTGTGAGGGACGTAAGTGTTCTTAAATGCAAGTTTAATTTACTCATGTTTTGCTTTTGTCCGTGTTATGTTGGTCGCAGTTAAGTGATGTAAACTTGAGTAAAGGGTCTGGCCCGCTCTCTTGTTGATTGAAGCGATTGGGGGGGGGGGGGGGGGAAGTTGCATACTCCAGGCCTCTTAGACTACCATCTGGGTTTTGTCTCTGTATCTCTCTCAAGTTAAATAATATATTAAAGGAGAGATTTACTAAAAATTATGTTTATAACTTTTACTCACATAATATTAAGTCTGGTGATTTAGCAGTCACAATACAAATTAGCAATTTTTGTAGTTGCTTTCATTATGTCTTATATGATTACCGGTATATAAAATCAATTATTTTCACCAATCATTTTTTTGTTAGTACCGAATTATAGCAAATGTTTAATGTCGGTAGGGCCTATAAGTTTTAAGTTCATTATAAAAGTCTGCTCCAAGTTCTTTGTATGAGCTCTGGTAGCGGATTCTCGCAACGCTCTAAGGAATATACTTGCTGACGGCGGATGTTTACCCTATAAGAATAGCCTACGCTCGCACCATTCACCACCAGAAAGAAAGCTAAAACTTATATTTTATTTTTGATGCACTTGCTAGATGAGGCATTTTCAACACGTTTCTAAATAATAAGGACAATACGAAATAATCAAGCGATAACCAGAGACGTGTTATGCCTCAACAATCCATATTGCTTCTAAGAGACTACGCCTGCAGAGACATTCGAGTTAGTTCTACGTTTTTTTTTTTTATGTAATTACTTTTATTTGTTTCTCAATATTTTCACAGTTTTTTTATCGTACTGAAAAGTTAATGTTTATTGTCGGTTAAAGTTCCAAGTTCATTATATGCCTTTGTAATTGATCGCGCCCTACAGTAAACGGCAGGAGGCCATTTACAGAGAAAAATCTTAACCCAAGAATGTATTAATCGTGTTATGAAATAAATTCACATTATGTTTTATTTGGGTATAATCGTATCAGCTCGCATCATATTTTTGTTTTCATAAAGTGTTCCTGACAAAGTTCTTATATTTTACTGCACTGATATTTTGAGGGTGTACAGTTTTTTCTTTCATTCTTATTTTGTTCAAATTCATTTGATAAAAATTAATTTAATTACTCCGCTTTCTTTGGATTAGTAAGTATTTTACCAGATAGGAACATGCGGCGGAAAGTACCGGCGCGGGAAGGCACTGCAAGAGGTCGCGCCAGCGATTTCGTTAATTTAAAATTTAAAGACACTCACATACCATTGATAGATTTCCGTTCGGCACAGCTTTCAAACAAGGATGTTACTGATAAAACTTGGCTGTCGGGATACATCGTGTCGATTGTCATTAAAATTCTGACGTTTCGAGCTGATTGCACAGCTCATCTTCGGAGAAGCAGAGGAAAACACTGGGCAGAACCTACTCAATCCAGCTCGACCCAGTGAATGACTAAGTACAATGGTGTGCAACCTCCTTAAGATGAGCTGTGCAATCAGCTCGAAACGTCAGAATTTTAATGACAATCGACACGATGTATCCTGACAGCCAAGTTTTATCATTGACTCGGGCCGTGAACACCTACGACAAGTTTTAAGGATGTTACTTTCTATTGCCTTTACTCTCTACCTAAAGCCAATGTAAAACAGACTTTCAAACATAAGCAATGATTTAAGCCAGGGGTCGGGAACCTGCAGCTTCGGAGCCTGAGTGGGTCTAACCTGGCTCAATAGTTTTGTTAAGAAAATTCTATAAAATCCAAAGTCAACTAAGTCAACCTGCAACTGTCAACATGAGCGACGCAAAGAAACGTGAAATATCCAATGAAAATTGTTCGTATAGTGATTGGACGGTCAAATTCGGTGTTATTGATTGTAGAATGTAGTGGTTTTCCACTTTGTGTAATCTATGTGAAGTTTTCTTCCAGTAAAAAAGTAACATTGAGTGACATTTTTCGAAGTCATAGAACAGTTTTCCCAAGAAATATCCAAACATACTGTGCTGAACAGCGGAAGAAGCTACAAACTATGCAGGTTCTACCTGTTTGTGCGTATATGTGTTTAAAGCATTAATTGTTTTGACAATCCTCAGGCATAAAGTTAAAACTGTTTACATACAGACCACATTTCCAAATTATCGTATCAAAAATTCAATCACAAAATTAACATTGCTTGAACGGCTCACTACACTATACATAAAAATTTAATACATAAATACCTATGTCGTCCATTTGTAGTTTGTACCACATAAAAATAAAAATACATTAAGTATTATGATGCAACAATTTTTCAACTATCCTTCTATGGCTCTAACTGGCAAATCATTTTCAAATTTTCTATAAAATTAGCTCCTAAGACAAAAAAGAAAAAAGGTTACCAACCACTGATTTAAACTAGGTAATACTAGTCAATGAAATACCAACATTGGCCAAAAATTAAAAATACAGTAAAATCAGGCTTTACACCCATCTGGTCCTGTCAATAGGCACACTTAAGCTGCATTTATGGCATGTCCACCACGAGGAATGAAAGTTTAAGAGAAACAGAGAAACTGAACATACCTCTTGAAAGCTTGATGGCTTGTTTTTCTCCGATTTTGGTGATGGCTTATATTCTTGAAAGATACGCAAGCATTGCTGTTCAATTTCCTCATCATCTAAATCTGAATCCATCGAAAGAGCATCGGCATTATCGTCATCACTCAATAAATTGATGGTATCTGTAATATAGAATGGATTGTTAGTAATAATGAGTTACCAGGGGTAAAAATCAACTTTAGGTTTAGACTCTAAAACCAGTGTGTAAAATTTTTGCATACAAGTTGAGTAGTAGAATTTTCAATTTTATGATCAAACTAAGTAATGTTAGTTAGAAACCAATTACTTTTTTACTTAGGCCTAAATCATGTTATTTTTAGGCTTAAATCTGATATGCTGGTAAATGAAAATAGTATCACAAATACAATTTGTGGTGATCATAAGATTCTGGTGTCTGCCAACTTTGCCTACAAAATTACATATTACAAGTAGGCCTAAATCTGTTGGGAACTCATGAATGAATATGCCTATCCAGCTAGGTAGCTCACTGTACTATTTTACATCTTACCCAAATCATCTGACGATTGCTGTTTGCCATCAGGTTGGTCTACATGGTCTTTGCATGATGATGATGAGTTGCTTTTCTTGTGCCTACGATTAGAGGACGATGAGGATTTATGCTTAATGCTACTTTTTGAAGAAGACGAAGTTGTGGACCTATGCTTATTTGAGTCTCTCGAGTTGGTTGTGGTCGAATGGGAGGAATGAGATTTAGTCTTGCTATGTTCATCTTTATGCTTATCCTTGTGTTTTGACTTGTGTTTATTGCTATGTTTATTATCTTTGGATTCAGATTTACTGGAGGATTTGGAACTCGACACATCTTTGTGGGAAGACGAAGAATGACGAGAAGATTTACTTTTGCTTCCAGACCTACTAGACTTTGACTTACTTTTGACATCACTTTTAGTTTTTTCTGTTGTTTCTATATCATTTAAGTTATTTGGTGTCAGTTTTGTATCGGTCTCGATTAGTAAGTCGAAGGCACTCTTACCATTGAATTTAGCATAATCTTCAGATTCATTAGATTTCAACCTATTATCACCATTAACTTCTTTAAATTCTGATTTGATTGCTCCATTTGTGTCCGAGACATCACTCAAGCCATTCTTTATTAGGTTATTTGTCTGGCCTTTCCCAGAAACTTCCGTTGCACCATTGTCACTATCTCCTGTTTCTCTCTCATGTTCATCATTCATTGGTGTATCTTCTTCGGACGACATCTGGGCATGCTCTAAAAGGATCTCATCTAGCATTTCAAACTCTGGTATCATATCATCGAAATTTATATCTATTAACTTTGATTTGTCAGTGGGAATATAACTGTCTATTGCAGTGCTAGCATTCTCTGATAAAGGCATGTATTCTGGCTCTTTTGATTTTATACCACTAGGTTCATATGTTGCTTCTACATTTCCTGTTCCTACTGGGACATAGTCTGTAACAGGGGTAACTAAGGTGGCAATTGTACTTGGAATGTAGGAGTGCACAGAACTTCCTTGATTACTTGCAGATGACGGACTGTAGCCAACACATTTTCTAGTATCCACATCGGGGTTATACTCAAGTGAAGGCAATGGAAGGGGCACGACAGAAGCCGTAGGTACGTGAGGTAGCTTAATACGTTTAGAAGACCTAAGATAATCGGAAGAACTTTCGGGAGAGGCACGATGTTTACGTTGAACTTTCGAAGATATACTAGGCCTAGGAGTATAAGGCACCGGAATGTGTCTCTTCTTATTGAGTTCCACAATCGGAGTGGGATTGTATGATGGAATTGCCGATGGTTGAAGATTTGTTTCATCAAGCACATTTTCACTAGGATTGGTTTTGAGTTCCAATTCTTCAACTACTTGAGAAACCAACTCATGGGCCGGGGTGTCAGTGGCTGTCCCTGGAAGCAGCTCCTTCTGAAGCAGTACCTTCTTGACAGCTTCGGATACCAAGTGCTCCAACATGTCACCGCTCGGTTCCAAAGATGCTGCATCTGTTGACAAAGATTTATTACCGACCGGTAGGCCTACATCAAATCCGCTACAAGTTTACATATGCCCACCACACGCTATTTGCTATTTAAAATTCATGCCAGTAAAAATTGGTAAGTATAAGCATGCTTTTTGTGTTGTATCAAGATTGTTTCATGGTTTTCAACACATCATTTTTGTGACGATAGAATTTCATACATTAGCAGGTAGGACTACACAAAATTTGTGTCAATAGAATTAGTCTAGAGCAGTGCTTCCCTAACTTTTTAAAACCACAACCCACTTTTTAGAAAGCCAAACGTTTGCGACCCACCTAGCTATAATTATAATATGTAGGTGGGGGGTTAAAGTAATGACTTTTTTATAACGCTTATATTAGCTTCATGTGTTTGTCTGTCTGTCTGGACGGAATCTTATAATCGATATTTCACCCACTTCCCAATGTCCGATCGAGCTGAAATTTTTCACACATACATATTCTTAATGACAATAGATGAATCAATTAACAGATTCACTAATTAATAAATTAATTTATCGTAATTAATTAACCAAACAAAGTTCATATGGGAAATTAGTCACAGCTAGTAAGGATGGGCCAACCAGATGCAATGTCCGATCGAGCTGAAATTTGTCACATATACGTATTCTTGATGACAATAGATGAATCATTTAACAGATTCAAATCAATTAATTCATCGTAATTAATAATTAAAGTTTTATATGGGAATCGATGTTTCACCCACTTCCCAATGTCCGATCGAGCTAAAATTTTTCCCACATACGTATTCTTGATGACTATAGATGAATCAATTAACAGGTTCACTAATTAATCAATTAATTCATCGTAATTAATTAACCTAACAAAGTTCATATGGGAAATTAGTCACAGCTAGTAAGGATGGGCCAACCCTATACAGAAATTCGGACACGTCCAGTGAGCACATATTCGATTACAACATTCGTTAAGACTAAAAAGTATAAAATAATATTACATGAAATTTTTTTTTTTTTTTAAAACAACGCTAGGGTTAAATGTACTAAAAAGTAAAAAATAAATTTTCGACCAACAAATTTCTGCCTTACTCGGAAATTAAAAGCGTTGGGCGCTTACGGTATTGACATAGATTAGGCCTACAGAATTTTGTTGTTCATGGAAGGAAAGCGCCCAACGCTTTTAATTTCCGAGTAAGGCAGAAATTTGTTGGGCGAAAATTTATTTTTTACTTTTTAGTAGGCCTACATTTAACCCTAAGCGTTGTTTTAAAAAAAATTATTTTTTTCATGTAATATTTACTAACAATTTAAATGTATTAGTATTCACATTTCATATATTTCTACATACACAACTTATCTGTTTCGCATAATAAGTGTGGGAATTGAGCACGAGTTTTCGGGTTCTGTTGACGGCATTTACGTCCAATTCGATGTGAGCAATTTTGTGCAAGGAGTTCGACAATTTGGAGCTTTAGTTTCGTAATTTAATTTTTATGCCTAACATTGTCAAAAATTCAACTTCACAATAATTGTACGAAGATGTGAAAAGTAGTAGCACCTTCCCAGCTTCCGCAAAAATAGTTGGACACGTTTGTTCCTCAATCAATCAATCAATCAAGTCAATTAAGTCATGTTCAGACAGGTCCAAACAAATGCAAACAGACAATGAGACAAATTAAGTTCCCTATTATCTTGGATATATTCAAAACGGTTTTTAAGTCATTCTGATAGTTTTCGATATACACTGCCTAACTGTGAAGGTTGCATCATTGAGGTTGGGTTCTGTAGAAGCAACCGATACCCGACTGCCCGTCGATAGGTCGTGACGTCACGCGTGGTTAGTCACTTTGGTCGCGACCTACAACGGAACACTTCCTAACTAGAAACGTTTGAATTTGTCAGCGGGAATTTGTCAGCGGGACAGCACCGAGTTAGGCCTAAGTTTATGCAATGCATTCTGGGCATGTTTTCAAAGTGAAGTGTGAACACGGCGTCACACATCGTATTGTCGAGTTCGCTGATGCACAAGTTGTGTCTTTTGTGGGAAAATATTTATTTTTGTACATCCAATTCTTTCATTTCTAGAAAATACATTTTGAAAATGGTTTGGGAAGTAAATTTACAGTTCTTGATTTTATTTAAGTAAAGAATAGTGGATTTTTTGTTTAAAATATGTGATTATGGCAAGGTGGAGGATAAGAGAAATATGTATTTATTAACCAATACAACAAAATATGCTAAAATATTTGATTAAAAACCCATATATTTGAGATTACAATTGAACAACTCGTGAAGAATTGATCGTGGGCATAAGTTTAGAGAACTTTATAAAAATATTTAAATACATAACAATCCGAGCCCAAATTATTATCATCTAGTATTATTTAAAACTGTATTCAACACAACTTTATGAATTTATATATTTTATACAAAGTAAATTAATATTATTGTTCGGTTCTAAATGCGCGAGTTGTATTTTGACTCCAGTAGTATATCATGCTAGGTACAATCATAAAACTAAATATTATACAATAATTGATGTATAAATATTTGTATCACTCGAGGAAAAAATGCTGAAGAAATGCTAAACGAACATAAATTCTCTCTATAGACTATATGTACTTCATCGACATTAAGATAGTTAAAACCACAAGTGAAGAGTTTAATTCTACCTCTCTTGTATTGAACAACCACATGTTGACTTGGCAATATAGCACTGGTTTGTTATGATGGCAGTACCTGGCAGTACTGAATGTTCCGAAGGTTGTAGCAAGCTACAAGCGTCCACCTCGAACTTATATTATATAAAAATAAATAATAGTTGCATACATCTGCAGAATATGGCTGTGTATTACGATAAAGAAACTTGTCTGATAGATTTGCAAGTGTAAACAGCGCCCGCGTTACAAACAAAAAGCTTTTACGCTCGTTTCTTCTTAGCGTTCCTCAAATGTCCCGCGTCGGTGTGCAAGAGTAGGCCTATTCATCTGAGCCGGACAAGAGCAGTGGTGTAGCTGAACCAACCTTGCCACCTATTTTTTTCAAATAATATCTATGAAAATTCACTGCCTCATCGAAATTTATTGTTTCATTATAATCTATTGAATTAAAAATGCTAATTTTATTTATATGTATTTCCATCCAACTAATGAGTTTGTATAAGAAGTGAATTACTTAATTAGCCTTCAGCGATCTCATTTTTGCATAACTATATTACCGGAAGTAATGCACTTCACTTGTCAGCCGATAGAGGGCATCCAGGTAGCCATTACTAAAATAATTTCCCTTAGAAACAGTCTTAAATTTGCCTTTCAAATAACTTTAAATAACGTATTTCATCTGATAATTACTATTTAATAATTAGCAACCTAACTCTCTTATCAGAACTCTTTATATAATTCTGTATAATTTTGTGTATTTCAATGTCATGTTGGTGGCGGGCTGAAATGGTTCCTTTCTGATTACGTTCCCTCGTTATAAACAACAGCCGCCAAGTATTTAAAGGGTTGCGGCACTGTGATTGGTCGAGCGGGGGAACAGCGGAACGTCTTATGTCAATTGTCTCAGGGAACGGGCGGAAGTCATGTTGAAACACTTGTTTGAGCCTGCACTACTAGATCGGCGAAGGCTACGGTGATAGGGTGAGCCTAGCAAGGCGTCACTTCATTTTTAGTAAAAATCAGTGTTTAAGCGAAGTATCCGTCGCAATAAGTGTGGCCTATTGTTGCCAGTGCGTTAATAAAGAGATTGAAGTATAATCGTCAAAATCGGTTCATAGATTTACGAGAATTCACAAGATTAAGATTTACAAATTTAGCGTCTATTTGTTTAGCATTGAACTGTGAGCTATTTGAGCAACCACGTGTATTCAAAAACTGGAAGTCGTTGTTTTTGCGCTGTAAGTCTACAATAGTTCTTTGTAGCCTCATTTTGGAACTTTACCAGGTCGTAGCACGATTTGTGATCGTTGAAAGAACATTTTAAACAAGTTTTAAGAGGTATTTTGGGCCTAGGAGCCACTTTGAAACAAAAAGATAGTGGGATCACGTATCACATGTTACGCGAGTGTGGAGGTTTGTAATCGCTTGTGCCGTTATTTATTTGAGAATAGTATTGGTAAAAGAGAGGAATACGTCCGACAAGTTGAAATAAACGCAGAGATTATTATTATTAGCTAAATTGGAGAGAAAGAGATTGTCAAGGAGCATCGTAGGGCCTAACATCAGCCGCAGTCTAGTCAACCGAGATTAGAAAATTTTTGAGTAATGGATTGCGGATCGAAAAACTTACACCGAGATTTTTACCATAGAAAACCGAAACTGTAGGAACATTTGGTGATCATTAGACGCCGTACGAGTGTGGACATAAGACTTGATACTACGAGGATTTCAGACTCAACTCAAAAACTATTCTTCTATCCGTTTGCAAAGTCATATTGCCGAGCCGTGTTTGTAAACTACTACGACGTGTTTTATCTACGATTACGTCAGCCAGCCGAGGTTAAGTAAGGTCCGGGTCGCCACGAAGCGAACGTCAGTGAGTTGCTTGGGAGCCTTGTCAGATGGCGTGGTGGGGTTGGTTGTCAAGATTCGTCTGAATGGAACGTCCGGATAATGCGTGGGAGAGCTCAGGACGGGTATCGAACCTAGGACAATCCGATCCAAACCCTACCCTTTCAAATACTTGGTCGCAGCAACAACTTGAGTATCTGAAATACCTTGTACAAAATTTAAATGTATAACCATATCTGTTTTAGAAAATAATTGTAGGCCTAATAATTATTGTAATGAACAACCAAGCATTAGAAGTTAAAAACAGCTGATCAGCTAGGTAGGTAATTGAGGGTGAACCATCATTGTGCACCTTGATATCATTTGTACATTTATATGACTACATAGGCCTAAAGACCCTTAGTTGATGATTTATACTTTTGTTTACTATTATTATTATTTAGATTTGACATATTTCCTTTAAAAAAGTTTGTTATCATTATTGTTCCCACATATTTTCATTTTAACTTCAGCTCTTCAAGCATCATTTTACTTACCTTTTTATCCCAATTTTGGCCCATAATTCATTGACTTGAGAGTGAAGAGCAACCCACAATATAGCAGATAATCCAATACCGTAGAGTTAACGCTTTGACACGAGAGAGCCAAACTACCAACAATAGAGTAAGTAAACTGTGTGGCTACACTGAGGAGCGTATTTGAACTATTAGTTAAACCATTTAGTAACAATAATAATATAAATTATTATTTGTTACTAAATAGGCCCTAACCCTTTATCTTGTGTCTATTAGATGTGAAGCCCTGCCTAGACCTTGGAGTCTGAATACTATTGAGTGACCCTCTTTACAATTATATTCTTTGATTTGTGTTCTTAATAGGCCTAATTTACTTAATTTAACTTCAATAATTTTTTGACTAATTATATATTATTTTGTTCTTGATAAATTTAGATTGGAGTAGTTTTGATCATTTTTGGCACCTTTCTCAACCATCAGCGATCCGATTAATTCTAGTCCGAGGCATTCGAAAATAATTCTACCCCGAGGAATTATTTTCATAAATATTCAATCTCTGAATATTTTTCTAAATTTTCTTTTGGGCGCAAATTTTTAAATTTCAATATTTTTATAATTTTTCATAGGGCGTTTCAACCGTTACTGCTCATTTGACGCCCAACGTTAAGGCAGGAAAGCTCGTTATTGCTCATTTGGCAGCCCAACGTTAGGGGCACAGCGTCCGTTATTGCTCAGTGGACTCTAGTGGCATGAGCGTAGCGTGCTCGCGTAGCATGCGAGAGGTAGGACCCTTTTCTTTTTCCGAAAATAATAAAAATTTATATCTTTATCTGTGATGGATTTAATTTTTATAATCTTTTAGTGGAAGTTACACTTTTCTTTTTTTATATATTTTATGTATGTCTGCCACAGCCTCTGTTGGTAATCTTTTGGTAAGAACAGATGGATTTAAAAGTGGTCTCATCCAGTGGCGAAACTTCGTTTCATGGGCCCGCCCGCAAAATTTCTATGGGGGCCCCCCTAACAGATACACACATATACCGGTATATAGACTCAGTGTTGAATACAGGCTTTTCATCCCGAGGGGCTATATAATATCGCAAGGGTATTATGTACGGACTAAGTACGGTGGGGTGGGGGGCGAGGCTCCCCAACAACAGCGCCGCAGGCGCAAATTTGGAAAATCATGTTTTTCGAGTGCGTTTGATGCGTTTAGAAAAAGTTGTGGGCTGAATGCAGTACCAAAATAATGTAGTTTTTGTGTGTTGTGTTGTAGACGCTAAAAGTTCCAAAATATCCGCAAGATTTCACCTTCAAACCGCTTGAGTCACAAAACAAAAACAAATATAATATTTTCAACTGCGGGCGCCTAGTTACACCACTGGTCTCACCTAGGCCTAATTTAGTAAATGTACCAAGGCCCCAAGTCTTGCAATCTCCCGTGCACGCTCGTAGATTTATAGATGAAATGGAATAAATAAATAATATAAACAAATAAAATATACATATAAATAAATGAACAATAAATACGTTCACATTTAACCGTCTACTAGTCTACCGTATAATGTATTTGGTTGACAAATTACAGCAGCAGATAACTAAATTGATATGAATGCAGAGTCGCGAGCAGTAAGGCATTGAAGGTATAGGCCACACGCACCCCTGTCTCTCGTCATCGACAGCAGACTACAGCGTGCGATGTCACGGCACTGCTGCCGTAATTCTTGTAATCACTCGGCCGTACGAGTTGAAGTTGGACCAAACATCTCAAATATCTCGAAAACGAACCCCGTTTGACCACATTTTCAAAAGCAAATAATGTTAATCGTGAAATAATCTACATTTTGCACCCAAATTTGTTAATATTCCTTTACGGGTCACGATGTTACGCAACAATATGTGATTGAAAGTGTAGGTTTTTGTTCAGCTACAATGCATAAGATAGGGAATTCCAGCGCATTTCAAAATGCAGTAAATAAAAAACTAGGTAGCACCGTTAGGCCCAAAAAGTTTTTTGCTATATTCACAAGCTCAATCTCATCTTGCAACTTAGGCCTAGGTACCTGGAATCTGAAGGATATCACATGCGCAGTTACCATCAATTGACTTTAAAAACAACAAAAAACCACTTGTATTGATTTATATTTATGGTAATTATGCCGTTTACGGTTTTCCGAGAAAGAAGATGAAAAAATTTACTTACCATATTCCAGTGTGTGTAATTAATGTTCCTTAATTCATTTTCAGGTACCGCATTATGGTTTTTAATTTTGTAAACAATGTTTTTCATCTTTTCACTAGTGGAAATTGAGCCGTCATTTGTGCGTCCACATGCTACATCGCCATGTTGATTTGGAAAGCGTAATCTCCTCTGACACGTCTCTACCGCTGCGTACGCAGCGTAAAAAAGTATTTTTGTTTCAAATCGCGACGTTAAAGGTTAAAAAAGGTATTTTTATTTAAAATAGCGACGTTAAAGGTTTTGAAGGTTGTTTTTGCAAACTCGGGATAGTGAAAAAACTAATTAATTTTTACGTAAACACGGCGTGCTATTGTGTAAGTGTGTAAGTTTGATGCCAACGGCACGTGGTGTTCCCAAGCGGTCACCCATCCAAGTACTGACCACGCCGATGTTGCTTAACTTCGGTGATCGGACGAGAACCGGTGTATTCAACATGGTATGTCGTCATCGTTTGTTGCCGTTTTAGTTACAAAAAATACTTTAAAACCTTTAACGTCGCTATTTTAAACAAAAATACCTTTTTTAACCTTTAACGTCGCTATTTTAAACAAAAATACTTTCTTACGCTGTGTACGCAGCGGAAGAGACGTAGCGGAGGAGATGGCGCTTTCCAAACCAGCATGGCGGTCTACGTACAGTGACAGCACAATTTACACAGGTAAAAAGACGAAAAACATTAGTAACAGTGAAAAGATCGTAATGCGGTAGCTGAAAATGAATTAGGGACTATCAATTACACATACTGTGAAAAGCTGGAAACATTTATGCATTTTTTCTCGGAAAACCGTAATCGGCATAATTACCATATTTATAATTTGAGATTAATATTATAAAAAATACACTTGGGCCTACATGTTTCATTTTATTCTGTTTTATTTGTAATTGTAAGCTATCCTAACTTCCTAAGTGGCGAGGAGTGACGCGGCCTAGGCCTACTGTGCTGAACTGTTGTACGCACTGCAAGTAACCTTACAATACATAATTAAAAAATCCAAAATAGAATAATCACATTTTTGGTGTTGTAGTAACAAAAAAAAAGCTTCAAAACCTTTAACGTTGCTATTTTAAACGAAAGTCCTTTTGCGTTTAAAGTCAAATATTTAAAATAGCGAGTTAAAGGTTTTGTAGGTGGAGTATTTTAGTGTAAAAGGTTAGTAGGGCCCTACTTAGTAAAATCAAGAATCAAGATATCTAAAATGGCCGACGAGCGACAGTGAAATGTACGAGTGTTTTTATTCAATCTGTGTAAATTTTTCCATATTATTAGTAAGTTTTCAGAGTGTTTAGTGTCAATAAATC
The DNA here is from genome assembly GCA_024449915.1 of Sweltsa coloradensis. NCBI lineage: Eukaryota > Metazoa > Arthropoda > Insecta > Plecoptera > Chloroperlidae > Sweltsa > Sweltsa coloradensis. The sequence continues at coordinate 106,106 of JAMZAV010000498.1, forward strand.
GTTAATAATGAGTTGATCTTCATTTCATACTCATTTCAAGTGGTTTTTCGTTGTTTTTATTCGAGAAAAACTGAGTTGAAAAATTGTCCCGTCCCAACCGAAAGAGTACCTCGACTTTTGAGTTTGATTATCGACGCTTATGATTAGTCGAGAATCGAGATGTATTAAAATCAACTAATGAGATAGCCTAGTATAAGGAAGCCTAAAAACAAAACCCAGTTGCCTGACATCATAATTGAATGTAAATAGAAGGGATTGTAGGCTTGGGAGTGCGATTTTGCTGCTAAAGGTGTTCGGCTATTGGCTCCTTGACCCTAGGCTAGGCCTATAACAGGAACAGGAAGGGCTAGGCCTATTGTAGAGAAGCTAGGCCTAGGAAATAACTAAGAGGTGATAAAAATCAAGATAGGCCACACTAGAGGCCAACAATGAGAATAGGCCCCTAGGCCTTGGCCATGGTTTAGGTCTGTGACCTCAGAGGCTTTAATGTCTGAAGGTAGCCCTAGCCTAGGCCTAGCCCTAGACCTAGGGCCTAGGAGAATAAACAACAAGGCCCAGGCAGGCACTAGGCCTAGGCCTACCTAGGCCTACTGCCTACAGCCCTACCATCTAGGCCCTAGCTAGGGCCTTACAATGTTTCGTTCATCAAGTGGCAACTTAAAAGGAAGACCTAGGCCCTAGGTATAAATGCAAGTGGGTCCTAAGCTAAGGAAATAGTAGGCTAGGGGTAGGCCTACCATAGGCCTACTAAGGTGTAAGCTTACCTTTTTTAACATGTCGAAAGTGGCAATACGGTCTCTCACAAAGTCCACTGTCAAAGAATGGGCAGTTAATCCCTTTAAAGTTTCCTGTAGAAGGCAGCATCTTCACAGGTAAGGGCTAGGGCTTACCTAGCCTGGACCTATTCTTTCACACTTATTCGAAGAGCAAAAATTGAAGTTGCTTGACATTTGGTAGGGCATAGGCATAAGCCTACCTATAACCCGAAAATGTGTGCCTTCTTCAGCATTGCCAATCCATCAACAACATCCACAACAATCAAGCTTCACAAAGATGGTGGGGATACAAGGCCAGGTTAGACTGGGTTAGACCTATATCTAAATGCCTGATATAACAGTAAAATACTTAGGTTATAATGCTACAGGACACTTCTCCCTTCCACTTTCCAAATCACCCCTCCGTACAAAAATATTTCAGAAACCATCAGACATTTTCCAGCTGATCCATGGAGTACACAGTGTCGCTAACATACGCTTTCAAAATTCCGTCAAAATAATCTCATTATTTAATTCTTCTAGTGAATAATAAGGAACGATTAAATCATAAACTACGTTGCTAATATGTGTAGCCGAAAATGCCATGCTTCATGTCAGTCACATATATCATTATATGACAATTATATTGAAATATCGAGAAATGTCTGCTACATGCAGTAACTATAATGTTGGTAGCAACACAAATAATTTAAGCCGATATTACAGTCTGTTGTTATGCTCACACAATGAACGTGGTGATTTCCGAATGTTGTTCCTCTAATTATTCTGGGTCGCTCCACTGTATCAATTTATTTACTATTAGTTAAATTCAATAAAGTCAATCTGTGCGAACTCGGTCTCAATTTCATGAATATCAAACGACAATTTGCTTCTGTTTAGCAGCTGTAGTTTCTGCTATTTTTCCTTATTGTAAACATCTTGGTATTTTTTCCTTAGTTACACAAGTGGAAACTTAGTTTGAACCCACTTTTGTATATCACTTTTAAAGTTTTATTTAGTAACCACCGACATTTTCCATTTCATTTCTTTATTGCGTATAATTGATCATTCTGTATGATATGGTATTTGTCACACCCATTGGTTGGTAGTACATTTTCTATTCTAGATTAAAAATTAAGTTAATATATTTTCAAAATATTTCAAAGTAAATCTTGCTCTTGACTTGTCAATAATCAGTTTTATCAATTAGTATGATCACAAAGTGTCTACCTTCTATTTTTTGTTATAGATAGTCCAAGTTAGGAGTTCTCACTATAAATTAAAGATACAAAATTTAAAAACCACTCAACGCCATTGAGCCAATATACAATATACAATATACAAGATACAATATATAGATGTTGGGCCAATCACATAAAGGGTACCGTATTTGTTTCTGATCATATCTTAGGTTAGAAGTTAATACTAACAAAGGTTCACATGTTAGTTTTCATCAAGAACAAAATATCACTAAATATAGTACAGCACCGTGTATAAAAAAGCCTACAACTAATTCTTATCTTAGGCAACTGAAAGGTGGCCTATTACACCTCAGGCGGACAAGTACTGGAAGATGTCCAGTAGTAGAACAAGACAAAAAAGAGCTTCAGCAATATCAAGAATCAAGATGCTCATCCATCACAAAATATAAATACATATTATTATATTATTGGTATTATTATTATAGCCTGGAAGCCTAGCAATATACATTCTGGTTCTTTAGGTTTCTTACATTAAAAACTCTCTGTTGTACAGAAAGGTGTTATCCACCAGATATTTTTTCAAATTCCCTTCAAATATGTTGGTATTTGATGATTTTGTTTAATCTCTATTGGGAGTTTATTCCAAAATTTCCTACCTGCCTGTATTGGTGCTTTTCTATACATTTGTTTGTAGTGGTCTTGGGTGTGGTCGTTCTAGATATATATTTTTTTTTTGGTAACTCGTTGAACTTTTTAAATCCATTTCACAAACCGGGAATTTTGCCCACAGCACTTATTTTGACTATAGGCATGTAGAAATCTTGAGCAGATCTACGTAAGATGATCATGCACACACATAGAACTTGGAGAAGTATGAGTACCCTACTCTTGGTTGCATAGAACTTCACGAATGAAACATAAAATGTTGTACCGGTTGTTGTTCAACACTAACCCACTCAAGAACGTTGCTCGAGCATGTCAATTCTGTGTGTTACTGTTAGTCTGTGACATGGAAGAGTTGCCCTCATACCTCTTTTTTGTAGTTTTTTGGAGAACATCAAGGTCACTTTTATTTATGTCTATGAGAATGGTAGAACAGTACCGGTAGTGGAAGTGTGGAGCTACAATGGTGTTATAAACTAGTTGACACACCCACTTTGAAAATTTCCAACAATTTCTTTTCATATACCCCAGTTTGTTTTAGCAAGCTTCTTGGAGATGACTCTGATAAGTTCTTTAAAATTATGTAGGCCTAAATAGTCTACCATCTCAGTCTTAAGGACTAATTAATCTACAAATAAGCAGGGTAAAGATATAAATGATCTACAATATAATAATAAAATAATAATAACTAGGCCGCTTCGCAAACACTTTTTTTAGTCCCATTGATGGATGAGCTTTTTTGTAGATTTTAGTTTGCATGGGATCTCTTTACTTTTGCAAGTGCTTTTTGAACGCACTGTAGGTGATTGTTGTCAAGTTTCTATTGTTACTTGTTATTATATACCTCGTAAAACTTATATTAAAACCTTTATTTCTATGGATTCTGGCTAACTTTTCCAATTTTTTCTTTTAAAAGGTACTACATCACCATAACCTAAATGTCCATGTAAAATTTGAACGTTGTAGCCCCACCCGTTTAGTCAGAATCAGTCCAAATGTCACGAAAATATTGCACTTTAAATCGAAAAAAATCGTGAAAGTACGATATTCATGAGAAATATTTCTACGATTGTACCCTAAAACGTGGCAGGTCTAAGTTCAGAGATTTCGAGGGTCCCCTCCAATTTTCATTAAGATCACATATGCCGTTTGCCCGGTAGAGAGCAAACACACAGACAAAAAAAAACACCCGAGCTAATTTTTTGGGAGTCAGTGAAATTGAAGTCTTTGCTTCGCTCATCCAATAATAATATATATATATATTTTTTTAATGTGAAACCTCCATAATTTACTCCATTTTGGTGAACATTGGTATTTTATTCTACGTGTACAGATTTTTTAAGGCAAATTGTCATACTGGATATCAACGTTTAAATCAATGTGAACACACACATTATTTGGTTTTATCGTAAAATAAGCGGTTTGGTGGGAATTTCCAGAATTGAAATCTATGATTTTGATTTTTTCACGTTTTGGACTTACCTCTCGCATTGATTTTTAAGGCTAATTCTTGGCAACCATGTGTGGATATCAATGTAAAGGAACTCTATTAACTTTCATGAAAAATTTGGTAATGATATAATGTTTATCCAACCATTCAGCTGCTATCGTCAACACCCGAGCGCGCGCTTTTGAGTTGGGCCAAGCTCAGCGACCCCTTTAAAAAAGAGTATTTTTTAAGCTGCTCAACAATCATTTGGTAGGGAGCAACACGAGCAATGATACTGGACTTGGACCATTTTAAAATTTTATTTTCAAAGCCGAAAAGAGTATTGAACTTGGACAATTTTTTAAATCTCAAATTTAACTTGGCTAACTTTTATTCTAAATAAATAATGCATACATTTATTGGATGAGCGAAGCGAAGACTTCAATTTCACTGACCCCCAAAAAATTTAGCTCGGGTGTTTTTTTTTTTGTTTGTTTGTTTGATTTTTTTTTGTTTGTTTTTCTGTCTGTTTGTTAACTCTCTACCAGGCAAACGGCATATCCGATCTTGATGAAAATTTGACAGGACCTTCGAAATCTCTGAACTTAGAGGTGTATTGTTTTTGGGTACAATCGAAGAAATATTTCTCATGAATATCGTACTTTTACGATTTTTTTCGATTTTTAGTGCGATATTTTCGTGACATTTGGGCCAATTCTGACCAAACAAGTGGGGCTACAACGTTCATATTATACATGTACATTAAGGTTATGGTGATGTAGTACCCTTTGAAAGAAAAAGTTTAAAAGTTAGCCAAAATCCATAAAAAAAAAGCTTTTAATATAAGTTTTTTGAGTTTTTGTGCAATATTTTCGTGCCATTTGGGCCAATTCTGACCAAACGGGTGGGGCTACAACGTTCATATTATACATGGACATTAAGGTTATGGTGATGTAGTACCTTTTGAAAGAAAAAGTTGAAATAGTTAGCCAGAATCCATAGAAATAAAGCTTTTAATATAAGTTTTTTACGGTAAATAATACCAATTGACAGGTAACAAAAGAAACTTGACAACAAGCACCTACAATGCGTAGGCAGCAAAACAAAGCACTTGCAAAAGTAAAGATATCCCATGCAAACTAAAAATTTTAAAAAGCTCATCCATCAACGCGGCGGGACTTTAGCGTTTTCCTAGTATTTAAGATTCTACTCACTCCATTACACAACTAATTTTCTCAAAGTCTGCACCACGACTGAACAGCCCTTTCAATAATAATATGTATGTAATTAGCTTACCATTCCTATGCCACATGGAAAACATGAGACCGTTGGTTCACCAGATATATATAAGAGAACAATAATTACAACTCCCGCCACCTGCTATCCCAAGGTGGTCCCAAGGTCGGACAACATGCAATACCGTGTCTCAAAGCTGTTGGCCTTTCCTCGCACTAAATATAAAAATAATAAATAATGAGGAAAATACAAATAATAGGACATTTACATAATGTTAATTAATTCTATTATCAAAAACGTTCAAGTCAACAGTTTAAAATGCCCAATTATTTATTTTTTCAATTACCTGTTACATGTTGGGGCGATTTCGAGGTGTCGCTCAGCTGTCATGAAACGCGATATGAAATTGAAAACTGTGACACTCGGGGGGGGGGGGGGGGGGGGCTTTTTCCAATACCTGCATAGCAAATACATAAAAAAACTGTATTAGTAAAGTAAAGTACCAGTAATGTTTTATCAGCTTGTAGATTGGTATTTTCTACATGCTTGGAAAATAGAACGAGTTAATATTTCAATAAATTTTAGGGTTTTGATAATCGAGATGGAGCAATGACCATGACATCTTTAGGTCAAATTCCCTCTTCAAGTACATAGTTACTTTTAATAGTTAAAATTAAAATTTAACATGAGATTAGGATAAAGTACTGCAATGTGTAATGTGCAGAATGTTCGTTTTGGAACTAAATTTATAATATAAAAATCATCATCTTATTGGTGGAGGTATTGCATGCATAAACTTTGCATCTCCTTGCCTACAGTATAGTGTATTAATTATCAGAATTCGGATTCAGATAAAAATAATGGTCATTTTTCTCCCCTGCAAAGTCTCATCAGCAACCAGAATTTTGTTTGGATGTGGTGCAGCAAATCAGGGGGTCGGTTTCTCTACATTCTGTTCGGAAAACGTTGCCTAACCGAGTACCAGAAAACTATGTACCAGTTAACAAATGTGGTCGCGCATCTTCGATTACCACAGTCCGCAGATGGTTGTTATGGAATAAATTTCTAATTTTAATAATTGAGTACCACTTTACAGAGACCCACAAAATGAAAAGTTGTAGCCCAGTTTATAAAAACCTTCAGTGAGTCTACCCCTTGTCTACCCGGTGCTTCAATACGTCAAGTCAGTTGAGTCAGTCAGTACACTAGCGTAGTTCACTATTGGGTAGTTTTTTTTTTTTTTTTTTGGGGGGGGGGGTAGTTAAAAAAATTAGTTAGGCACAAAAACAAAAATAAGCTCTTCTGTCTACCTACATTTTTGAAGTACGATTACTACATTCGCAAAAAATATATTTTTACTGAATTTTTATTTTTTTAACTTTTTGTAAGTCAAATAGTAGCAATACTAGAAATATATTACTGGTATATAATGTAATATACATAATATAATATATAATATACATATAATAATTTTTTACTGTTTAAAATTCAGTGGTCAAAATAGGGGTGCGGCCATTACTAGAGGGATTATAAGCAAGTAAAATGATAGTCTATATTTGAAGTTTCCCTAACCCAGATATACATACTGGAAATACTTCACAATCATGGGCACAATCATTTTAAATAAATAAAATAAATAAATAAATTTTATTTAGAGTCTACCCACTCAGTTATACAACTGATTTTCAGTGGGGGACTTTAAATCAAAGCGACCAAGCCAACCCTGCAGGCCCCGACGCAATCGACGAGTGAGCGATAACCAACCAAAGATCAATATTTTTAATAGGAAATATAGCAATCAGTGGTATGGACAGTGCGAACACCCGCGAATCAACGCCAGAATCAACAAGGCCGATTCAGAACAACTCTGAAATTTATTATGTGCTTCGTTGCTAGGACGGCTCCAAAGTCACCGTTTACAAACTTCTAATACAAGAACTGATGGACTGAAGTCCAAATCAGAAGTTAAAAAACTTCTAACTTTAGTGGGAATCGAACCCTGAACCTTCTGCATTGGAAGCAGATACGCTAACCACAAGACCAACGAGCCACACAAACAAGACCAACGAGCCACACGACAAGACCAACAAGGAATGGGCGTGTCTGTGTGTCGTACTAAAAATCCAAAGCAGCAGCAGCAAATATGTAGTCTCCAGAACACCCAGACAACATTTAACAACGGGACTGTCCCAGCTAATCCGGGATTCAGTCCACCTTGCATAAAACTTAAAAGTAAAACCCTATGAATAGTTGAGGAAATACAAGAAAATAATTATGTTTGCAATATGAAATGTATCACAATTTATTATTCAAATATATAAAGAAAACACATTACTAATACATAAATATAATAGGATAATAGAATAATTTAAGTATATAGTATAATATAATATATATATATGCATATGATATACCGTATAGGTATAGTATTATACATACCTATATATAATTATTATATAATTATAAATTAAAGTAATACTGAATTCATTTGAAAGAAATAACTTTAAAATGTACACTAGCATGTAGGCCTAATGAATTAGTTCATCAATAAATAAATACCTTACATAAATGCACATTAACAGTATGAAATATATTATCGAAGCCAATTATATGACACAAGGGGATAACTTCATATGCACATTTATTAATTCTGTTAACTTTAATTGTTTGCAGAAGCATAAAAGTAAAACCAAATAATCCGACCTACTGATTTTTACAGAGTATGTATTACAACAAGTTCTCTTTTTTATATAGTAATAGTAGTACACATCCATAAGTATAACACAGTGAAAACAACACTTAGTTCTACTGCAGACCTAGTGTTGAGTATCTATATCAGATATATTAGTAATATTCATTTTAAATGTACTATAGAGCTTCTTCGTTATGACTGATGACACATTCACTCGATTGGTAGCAGCGCTAGGAATAGGTACAGTAGGCCTACACATCACATTGTTTTTCGTTGATTATTGTTACTGACCGTTTTTATTGCCAATAACAAACCTACCTTGCAGCACAGAAATAAATAATAAGTGTGTTTATATTTATTTTTAATTTTTATACATAGTAACATGTATTAATAAATAATAATAGTATTATTAATAAATTCTTTTTTGCTTATTCAAAACATATTTGAGATTCTACATTAAAAAAAGACTTCACTTTCAGCATATGTATTTGTAGGCCTACATATGGCAGTGCTGCAAGTGGGCAATAGCTCTGAACATGCCCTATACAATAGTATCATAATTATGTCAAGTTGATCTTCTCGAATCAATTGCAATGACTACATAATCCACAGTTATGCCTACCAGTCTGGCCATAGGACAATTTGAACAACTAACTTACAAGTGATTAAACTTTTTAAATAGGCCCAGTTTGCCTACATGTTTTCTCAAGTGATCATATCACACCACATGGACTAATTAGCAGGCAAAAGTCAAGATGATGATAAAAGCTGTAATCCTACTGTCCCTAAACTCCCTGAAAGGAAATTGTTATAATAAATAGCAGTATGACCATTCGATTCTACTGTGGATAATCAATAATCATAATTTTCATTCGAAGGTCGATCTATAATTGAGTTAAACACTACGTGAAATCACTTCTTGTTCAATTGCTAGCTTCCTCACAGAAAATAATTTCAATGCAAAGAAGCACTCATTCACAACTAGTATCATTATAGATCTATTAAACCAATATAGCTCTGGTCAAAATGGACAAGTCCACGTCGACTCGAATGCAGATGATTGAGCACGAACATGCATAATGCCAGTGATTGGTAGGGGTAAGTGGCGGGGTGGCGAGCCACATTGATCTAAGCATTTGTACACTTACATGCACAAAGACTTGCGTCGGTAAAGTTGCGGACGCAAATATTAGCAAAGATGGCAGAATTGTCTCTGGCGATACTGTTTGGAGATCAATGGAAACGAAATGCAAGCAAAATCCAGTCCGAAATGACTCGAATAAATTATTCAAGCTAAAAGTGCATTTCTAGATATATAACAGCAATAATGTATTAAATTTTGTGTTTTGGGCAACCTGCAACGTATCAATTAGATTTATTTAGTTGTCCTCCTTTGTAAATCAGTTTTTATAACTGAATAGGAAAGACATTAAATAAATAATAAATAATGGTCAAAAGTCGCAAAATTTACTGTCCACTTTGGAGTAGCGGTAACAAGAGGCATTCCTATGCTGAAGGTCGCGGGTTCAAATTTCACTCTATATTAATTACCTTTTTTGCAATCTTTTACTACATATTTCGCGATTCTTGCCTACTTTACTGTTTGATGGCAGAATTTTTGTTGTTGAAATATTCATTTTCTGATACAAAAAAGGTTAGGGTCGACATTTGCGTCACATCCAGAGTAGCCACAATTTTACTGAAATATCTAGCGACTTGCGGACGCAAGTATGCTAACGCAACTACCTTTATGCATACGGTTTTTATAGCCCTATGATTTAACATATGGATTTGCGTAAATCCACCATTTTTAACGAGACGCAACGTTGCGCCGGTAAATCTTTGTGCATGAGGGGGTTAGATGTGTTCCTAACGGATGCCAATAAGAACTGAGCCAATGCAGCATGCACAAAACACAGAATGAGCAGAGAATAACTTGCCCAGAGCCACAGTGGTGTTGGTATATCTAGACTACAAAAGTTACAATCCTTCAGCATATATAAGCATTTATAGTTTTAAATCTTTTGAAGTTAGGGCATAGTACTAATGTAAACAATCAATTACATACTAGTCTCATATTGATTAATTGATAAAGGGCGGCAACCAGGGTTGTAAAAAACCCGGATTTTATAGAAAAGACCAGCCCAGGCGGGTTTAAATGGGTTTTAATTTTTGTAAATATTCATGCTCTTTTTATAGCTCAAACAGGAAATATTCCTATTCAAAGTGAAAATTCCACAGTATACTAATTGTGTTTTATTTCTTTGACATTATTTAAAAATTCCAATTCTTTTTAGAGCTCAAACAGGAAGTGTAATGTTCCACAGTCTACTAGAATTTACCCATACAATCCAAGCTAAGAAGGTACAAGGTTAAATAGGCAGATATCAAATGAACCAACAATTCTAAGTTTGGTCAAGATAGTGTGATTAAATTCAAATTTCATCAAAAAGTAGGCCTATATTATTTATTTATTTAATTAACGTCTTATCCAATTCTGTAAAAAAACTAATTTACAAAGGAGGACAACTAAATAAATCTAATTACATAGATGCAGACACAACAATGAACTACATTTTTAGGTATAGGCCTATGCCTACCTATGTCTTTTGCCTAGATCTAAAATCTTACCATGTTTCCTTGATTCCTAACACTAAATGAAATGTTAACAGTAATTGTTAATTGTACCATTATCTCTCATTTTGGAGAATTGGAGAACATTGCTGAAAAAACACATCCCTGGGTTTTATTAGGTTAAACACACTGGGTTTAACTGGGCTGGGGAAAATTGTAACAACCCTGGCAGCAACCCTAATAAGGCCTGGTTTTTCAATCAGTTGTTAAAGAGTTCGTCAGCTAACAGACTGATTAGCTTTACGAACAGTTTTAATCAATGGTTATGCAGTTTGCGATTTTCAATGTGATTTTAAGTCTCCGTTAACTAACGAACTCTTCCAAAGCAGTACACCACACACTCGGCCGTTTCGAGCCCGTTACAAGAAGTAAATGTCCGCAAAATAACAATTCTTACACAAAAGCGGGGTCCAAGACTGTTTTAATAATTATTTTATTGTAGCACGCATCCATATTGACAATCAAAACATATTATTAATTGTGTTTATCTACTTCAGCTCATTGCGTATAAGTAGGCGGGTAGCGGGTCAAAATCAACACGGCCGGCATGGCGTAGTGGTAAGCATTTAACCTACCGCACGGAGGGTTGGGGTTTGAACTTTTTTATATTTTCACACCCACATTATTTTTGAAGGGTGTTTAATGGGAATTAAAAATATGGTGATTTTGTTTTGTCTTGGGAATTTGTTTCACGCTTTTTCGATTTGAATATTGCGGTGGTAACTTAGGCACACGATTCGCATTTTGAATGTTTAATAAAATAATTATTGTTGCAGAGTGAGTTCCAGTTTAAATAAAGTTTTTTATACAAAATACATTAACTTTATTCAGCACAACACTATTTGCTAGCTCTGACTTCCCTTGAAAACATTAAACAATTCAATTTGAGCCATGTAAATGCACTTCTAATGTTTAAATCTTTCCATCAAGTTTCTATTTAAGCCCTTGATTTACGTACTTGCAGAAGCATAGCTAGTGGCATAGTACCCAGGCCGCAATAAAAAGCCCTTCAACATTAACTACTTTGTAATAAATCACTTGACATGTGTCATTGCATATGAGTTATGACATAATGAATATAAGTCCAATTACAATATTATATAATCACTTAAAAACTGAATTCATTACCTAATTAAATAAATTAAATAATTAATATTGTATGCATATTTGCATGGAAAAGTGTGCTGAAAGATTCCTCTGAGGGCTTTCTACAGCTGTTTTTCACAACGTTTGCCATATCACCTAGGTCCGAGGCGGGTGATAACTCGGACGACCATTCCATGTTCACATTACATGATCGAGTTATGAACATTTTGATCACAACCAAACCAATATGTACGTCATGTAAAAACTAGAACATTGGTCAGTGTACTTTGAAACTGAAAGTCGAGCAGGTAGAGTTTGTTTCCTCATTTCTTTCAAGGACATACATTTGGGAGGCTTTCCACATGCGTAGTTTCAAACATTTGACCTATTACAACATCAGACATGGTCAGTGTACTGGCACGACCAGTTCCGACAGTAAAGGTTTCCCCATCATCAGTATACACTTGGAGAGCTTTTCTTTATATTTCAAATATTTTTTCAAATGGTCCCATTTTACTTTGCAAACCTTGTCGAAGTTTAGAGAGTGATGCGTGGAGGTGCCGGGTAAGTAGTCAAAATTAAATTAATTCTGGCTGGTAAATATGGTGGAGGTGCGGGGTCATAAAACGCAGTTGCGAGATCGTAATAATCCTTTGTACGTGAGAGGGCTCAAAAATAAAATACTTCATATCAAAATATCGACATTACACAAAAAAATGCATAATTTCAAAATTTTGGTGGAGGTGCCGGGGAGTCGAAATTAATCCTCGTTAAGAAACTTTGAAAACTGAAGGCTGAAATTGAGCTTAAAATTAAAACTGATTTTCACTCTCATGTGCTTGTTTTTCTTTTAAAAAATGAATCATTAATTGGTCTGGAATTTGTGATAACAATAATTTCATAGTAGGCGAGTTTTTTTCCTAGTTGTGCATTATTTTTTGGTAAATAACGAAAAATCGCAAATTTTCAAACTTTAAAAAAACATTTTTGTAAATCTCTAGTCATCACTGCACAGTATTTATGTTATGTTTTTGGAAATGTCAATTTATAACCTCAAAAAATGCCAATTGATTTCAAGTCGCCATCTTGGAATATCTTTAATCAGTCTGTTACAGCCTTAACGGATTCATTTTCGGCCCGTAACTTTAACGCTCCGTTAAGATGCTTTAATCGATTGATTAGCGCTAAGCAGCCATTGAAAAACACCGACTTCTGCTAATCAGCTGATTAAGCTTTATGAACTCTTTAACGACTGATTGAAAAACCGGCCCTAAATAATAAAGCAACAGGCTATAAACATAGTTAACTGAGAATGATTAAAAAATAATTAAATATTGCACCTTGACCGCATTTTTACCTTCGACATAGGGTTTAGGAGAGCACTAGCTTTGCACTATATCCAGGCCAATAGGACTAGTCCAAAATGGCACAAACATAATATATAGGCTACATAAATAAAACTAGGGTATGTACCAGTACTAGGATAACCAAAATATACAAATGACGTATTGATCAAAATGTATTAATTATTTCATATTTGGCACAATATGTTTATTAAAATCAAATCGTCTTAATCTCTTGCAAGCAAAATTTTGCAGTGAAAGCCAAAAAGGTCTCTAAGAAATTAATCAGGACATTTTACAAACAAACTAGCCTAGAGTACAAACTACAGATTTGTGCAAAATAAATCCTTTGAGACTCTTGCCCACACTTAACTTTCTGGATCAACTAGGAAAAATTATGAAAGTAGGACAAATCTATCATATGTGTAATATATAGGTATATACAATTAGTTAAACTAGGAACATGAATAAACATGTTTCACTGGGGGGAAAGGTACAGAAGGACGACAGCTTACACAGACACACATAGATGAATAGACAAGTTCGACCAACTAGTGGTCTTTACATAGTATCACTCAATCAGTTAATAAACTAGAGAACACAACAACGACTAGCATTTGTAATTTTGTATTAGTCATAATTGGCACATTATGAAGAATTGCAGGATGTTTTAATAAATTGATATACAGTACATCCATAATATAATAGGAAATAGGCCTACAGTATAATAGCATAGTTTGAGCAATCAATGGCTAGAATTAAGCAGATTTTAACAGCTAAAAATGACACAACTAACATATGGGTGAGCAAGACCAGGCTCTCATCTGTGATTTAAGTTTGTGGTTATTATTAGTAGCAGTTACATACAACAAGAATCATTATTGTAGGCCTACTTTCAAAAATGTTTGCTTATCAGATGTGTCCTGTTAAATAAAATTATCAGTAAAACTACATAAAACGTAACTGTTCAACAAACTTATTTTAAACTCAAATTTTCGAGTTGCTATCTACGGTGCTACCCCGGTAAAACGTTTTATTATTTCTCTGTTAGGTAGTAGTACACACAGCAAGCCCCTGATACACAATAGATAAACTCCTAGTGTTGTGTAACTCGTTATGATTAGCCGACTGGACTTTGCGAGATCCAATTGGAGCTATCTCTTTTTGTGAAATCACTCACGTCTATCGTTTATCAACACGTCTTCTTTGTTGACGTAGGTTTTTATTTCGGGTTGTAAGATGGCGCCAGTAGCGGAGCACAGATCACGAACAAGCGCTGCCGCCTGAGCAACGTGGGACAAATGAGCCACTCCCCCCCCCCCCCGCAGCCTTGATTTAAAAAAATGATTCGAGGCTTTACGGTGTTTTCTGAATGTGTTTTCTTGTTTTGACACATGATGTTTACCTAGTTGGTACATAACCTTATGATATTTCATTTATGGATTGTATTAAATATAACAATCCCACCTAGAGACTGATTCCCGACTAACCAAATCAGGAAATAACCTTTATAAAACATCGCTGTAGGCTGTAGCGACTTAATGCATGCATTGTTTCAGGCAAAATCTTAAATTGGAAAACATAAACGTTCTATGAAGGGTTAACTGTAGGCCTACAACCTAATAATAAAAATATCTATACACTATACAGGTATAATTGATGAGCGTAGCGAGTGAAGCGAAGATTCCATTCCACTACACTGGAGAAAAAAATCCGGAATGTTTTGTTTTTTTCTTGTTTGTATTTATGTGTGTTTGGTAACACGATTCCGGCTAAACCGATACTCCAATTGCGATGAAATTTTCTGGAGGCCTTCGAAATCTCTGAACTTAGAACTGCCACGTTTTTGAGCGCAACGGAAAAATTATTTCTCATGAAAATCGCAATTTTAAATTTTTTTTCTTCGACTTACAACACCTACATGCTTTATTTGATTGTAGTAATGATTTTGTCAAAGAACCTTGATTTTATGAATTAATAATTAATATATATTCGTGTGAAATTTGAGCGCAATCAAAAAATTATTTCTCATGAAAATCGCAATTTTACGATTTTTTTCGATTTAGAAAATCTGCATAACACATGGCAATGCACCAATTACGCTCATCCAACAACGCGCCTGAAAAAGCGTTTGCGAAGCTTCTTAGTATAAATTACAAAATATAGAACACAAAGTAGGCCTACCACAAGCTTCCTTGGTATGAACCAGCACAAGTCCATGGTCAGCATTGATTTTAAACTTTTCTTGTGAATAAAGGAGGTGTGTCAAACAGATATTGAAGAGCTTAATCTATTCTATTATAATAATAATTGCCCTTATGTTTAAAAATACTGATCAAACAGCATAGCGTAAAAGATATTAGTTAGCAACTAGTGCTAGTATACTGTCTAGATTTGAGACTAACTAGAGTCACATAAAAAACAATATAAGCAGAGCGCTTTAAGTAAAAAATACTAAACATCACAAAAATAAACAAAAAGTTAAGTCAGTCAAGGGCATTTCTTTTCGACAAGATTCTTACCAGTCTCATCATATTCGGCCCGAGACATCCACTCCTGTTGGAACGAGCCCAGTGAAGCGACAATCGACCCTCCAATCCACGCACCATACTTGCGCTCCACGGTGGAATTGGCACTGATTACCTTGAGCCGCATGCTTGGCGGGGACTTGGCGACAAGATCTCTGGAGAGACGCTCGGTGTAACCTTGTAGCAGGGTGTTGCCACCGGTCACCATCACGGTTCCGTACAAACTCTGCAAGAGTAAACAAATACGAATAACATTTATCTTGGCATATGTTTTAGGCCTACACTGGTATACATTTACTAGCACTGACATGTTATTTATTTTGACTCAGCGCAGTTAGCACCGCATTATTTTGTCCAGTGTGACTTTGTTTATTACTATATGTTTTTACTTTTTACCATCCAGTTAAGTGTTAACATATCAGGTATAGGCCTTCACAGAGAAACTATATTATGCATTATAAATACTAATATAAAGCACTACAGGAGGACAATAACATGATTTGCGTAAATCTAAATTTACTTACCGGTCGAATGTCAACATCAACCATGGAAACACAGGTTGTAATCAGTTGGGAAGCTCCCATTGCACCAGCGTCAGTAGGATCAAACAGCGACTCCGCAATCTTGAACCGCTCCGTTCCAAAATCCTGCAAGAGTAGTATGTTTCAAAATAAAGCACTCATGCTACGTGGTTTTACATTGTAATTTGTAAAATAATTTTATATACTTATTTTCTATTTGACTTGATTTTAAGTAGGGTTGCCGTTTGATTATCGATATATCGATCGATACTATTATTTCCCGTAACGATCGATAATCGATTCAGTCTTCCAGAATCGATTATCGATATAACGATAATCGAATAGCTCGCCCGCCCAAAATTTTGTAATTTACCGCTCGCTCTGCAGAACTTCATAAAATAGTACCAGCCAAGACATTAATCGCTTTATTTCGTGAAAAATGCGTCCACTGCAGATCTAGAACACGCGTAAGGCGTGAAGTACGAAGCGCCTGCACTGCTGCAGTATAGGCTACCAGCATGACGCGTGTGTGTTACGGGCCGGCTCGGCTCGGGCGGCTGCACTCCCGCGCCGGTCAGGCGCGGATTGCTCAACCTCGGTGCATCACACTCACAGCCAATAATGTAGTAGGCCCTACATCGTTCAAGGTCAACAAGTATTTTATCGAGACGCATTCTTCTCCACTCCACGCCAACTTGGTATCGCTTTACTTCATTCCGTAGTGCTACAATAATATTATCTTATCAGTTCTCTCACATCAATATTACGTCGTCTTCCAAACTAGTGTTCAACATTATTCATCTCGTTGCGTAATAAATATCGGAGCATTGAATAGTTAAACTGATATCTCGTAAATGAATGAACGACAATCACAACAAAAGCTGAAATGAAACTTCACAGAGCCACGATTTCCAAGAAGAACGACCTTCACAAAGACAACACTCAAGCCGGGTAACGTCTGTTTATTCCACGTAACGCGCTCTCGTAGGGCCGGCCAGACGCGTGGGGGGGGAAGCTCATGAAAGACGTTGCTAGCGTGGAAAAACCCTGTTTTGAGCAAATAAAAGGAACAAAAGAATGCACTCGCAAAAGGTCCACGGTTCGCGTCGGTATGCAAGCAAGTTTAGGCCTAATTTTTATTCGATTATCGATTATCGATCAATATATTTTTCAATCGATTATCGCTACCGATAATCGATTTAACTGGTCCAATTATCGATACCGAAATTCGTATCGAACGGCAACCCTAATTTTAAGTACACAAAAAGCTGTCATGACCACTATATCATGCATACAATGCTAGGCCCCCTTACCTGGTGATATCCATTTGGAAACTCAAAATGTGCGGTTGGCATCTGAGCGATTACTTCTTCCTCGTATGTTGAATCAGCTACTTGAACTACGCTGGCTTGAAAATCTTGGATTACATTTTTCACCATATATTGATGCCAGCTGGCACTCACTTCTGCAATGTTACGAGGTGTAAACTTCGCCTTTTCGTTTTCTCGTACGGGTTCTTTGCTGGCCACCATGTAGTGTGGAACTACTTCAACCCTCTTATCGTTAAGATATTGAAGACACTGATTAGTAACGTGGTCCCCACCCAACGTATTTCGGACAATACTCTGAGTAAGGACATAACCATCCTGCAAGGGGATGGCCGATGTATGGCTCGCACCTAGAATACAAGAAAGTACAACAGGTCAGAAGAAGTGCATCCTATGTAGGGACTGCAATGACAGTAGTATCGTATTTACTCGATTGTAGCATGATTCATGAACTGTACTGAAACTGAACTTCTGCCATCATGTCATATTCATAATA
Organism: Sweltsa coloradensis; assembly: GCA_024449915.1. Classification (NCBI taxonomy): domain Eukaryota; kingdom Metazoa; phylum Arthropoda; class Insecta; order Plecoptera; family Chloroperlidae; genus Sweltsa; species Sweltsa coloradensis. The sequence continues at coordinate 124,019 of JAMZAV010000498.1, forward strand.
TCAAGTTTATGTTCTCTGTTTCATGACCATTCGTAATGTGAATGCATGATCTCTTGCAAAATGTAGATACTATGACAGGTAAGTGATAACCATTTATTAAATTTTATTATTATTATTATTATTATTAGCTGGAATGGTAAACAAAACACAGTCATAGATTATATACTAGTGGATGGAGAGCTAAAACCGGATCCAAGGTAAGTGAAAGTTATACCGGGTGTGTCCGTTGATAGCGACCACAGACTAGTAATTTCCGAATTTAAAGAACTAAAGGAAGTAAAGAAGAGCACAATCCAAGAAAAGAATATACGGGTATGGAAACTAAAGGATAAGGATGTAGCTAGTGAATATAAATTGTTGATAACTAGAGAAATTCCTAAAAGTGAAATAGGAGGGGTTGAAGAAGAGTTGAGTGCCTTTAAAAAGGGTCTTGTTCAAGCAGCTGAACTGGTATGTGGTAGGACAAATGGAAAGAGAAGGTATAAAGAAACACCATGGTGGAATAATAGGACAAAAGAAGCTACTACAAAGAAGAATACCTAATGCATTCAGAAATTGGTATAGAGTTAAGTCTCAGGAGTCTAGAGATGAGTACAACAAATGTAAAAGAGATGCAAGGGCAGTGGTCAAAGAAGAATGTGAATGGTATGGGAGGAAGAAATGCGGGTAATGAGAGAAAGGAGGAAAGAAAAGGTTGATAGCCACAACTTGGTTCAAGAAGATAGTGAAGTTGTGACTTGTGACAGATGATGAAATGAAGAAAAAAATGTGGAAGACGTACTTTGAAACCCTTCTAAACTCTGATATCAACCAACAGCAGATAAGAACACCTGAGGTAGTACATAGAGAAGAGTCTGGAGATGAGGATGAAGAGGAAGACGGTAAATCAGATGGAGAGAAGTGGAACTGGCAATAAAGGGAAAAGAAAAAGGGTTTTAAAGCTGCAGGAGTAGATGAGCTGGCCGTGGAAATGATAAAAGCTGCAGGGCCTGTGGGGATGCAATGGCTATACAGAGTCTTATTGTTGTATGGAAACACAAGGAAGTTCCTTTAGACTGGAAAAAGGGTCTCATTGTACCTATATTTAAAAAGGGAGACAAGCGAAACTGTGCCAACTATAGAGGGATAACACTGACATGCCACTGTGCCAAGATCTACGAAAGAATAATAGATAATAGAATTAGAAACTCGATTGAAGGAGATCTTAGAGAGGAACAACATGGATTTAGAAGAGGAAGATCGACGGTGGACCTGATTTTCTCACTCAGACAGCTAATGGAAAAAATGCTATGACCGAGGAAAAGGGACTGTGTTTGGCTTTCTAGATATCGAAAAGGCATACAATAGCCTCAAGAGAGAGAAGGTTTGGGATGCAATGCAAAATATAGGAGTTAACAAAGGAATAATAACAAGAGTGAAAGAGATGTATTCGATATCTAGAAGTGCTGTAAAGTGTAAAGACAAGAGGGGGAATTACAGAGTGGTTTGACATTAGGAGTGGGTTAAAACAAGGAAGTGTACTGTCACCACTATTGTTCATTATTGTCATGGACGAAATCAATAGGAAAGTTGCAGAGAGAATCGGAGAAGAATGTATGAAAATAATGTTATTTGCAGACGATCTTTTGGTGTGGGGAGAGGTTGAAGAGGAGGTACAATCTCAAGTTGATGTGTGGAGTGTGGTGGCAGGAGAATATGGACTGGTGTTTGGAAGTGGCAAGAGTGAAACAATGCTGATAACACGAGATAAAGCAAAGCATATCAGGATTCTACTAGGGACAGATTTTAAAGCAAGTGGAGAATTTTAAGTACGTGGGGAGTATAGTAGCATAGCATGCGATGGAAGGATTCAACCAGAGATAGGAAGAAGGATGCAGCAATCTATCCGAGATCTCATATGGAACAGAGAAGTACCAAAGAAGTGCAAGGTTACCATCTACCAGACCTACTTTGTTCCAATACTGACATATGCAGCAGAGCAGTGGCGTGGCAAACTACTAAGAGTGATCGGTGCCTACAATATTTTAGTTATACCCACCCCCTACTTTCGTGGGCAACAAGGGGGTCTGGGGGCGTGCCCCCAGTTTAGCCCCGCAGGGAATTTTTTCAATTTTAATGATCCTAGAATGGATTTGGTGCATTTTAGCAGCAATTAATATGATTTTAGAGATGTTGATAGCCTCATTTTTATTGGATGAGCGAAGCAAAGATTCCATTTCACTGCACAGGAGAACAAAATCCGAAATGTTTTTTTTCTTTTTTCTTTTTTTTTGTATTTTTGTCTGTTTGTCCGCACGATTCCGGCTAAACCGATACTCCAATTGCAATCAAATTTTATGGAGGCCTTCGAAATCTCTAAACTTAGAACTGCCACGTTTTTTAGCGCAATCGAAAAAATTTTTCTCATTAAAATCGCAATTTTACGATTTTTTTTGATTTTTGAAAAACTTCTTCTACTTATAGCACCTACATGCTTTATCCGATTGTTATGATTTTTGCTCAGAACCTTTATTTTATGAATTATGATATTCGTGTGAAATTTGAGGGCAATCGAAAAATTATTTCTCATGAAAATCAAAATTTTACGGGTTTTTTCTTTTTTAAAACCATTCTTTGACTTATAACACATACATGCTTTATCCGATTGTAATGATTTTTTCACAGAACCTTAATTTTATGAATTAGTAGATAAGTGTTAAACTTGAGCGCAATCGAGAAATTATTTCTTAAAAATCGCAATTTCACGATTTTTTTATTTTTTTAACAATAACAACTGATTAAAAAAAATTAAAAAATTAAAGTTAATTTTTGATATTATTTAATTTAATTTAAAAAAATTCAACTAAGTAATGATTTTTCCACAGAACAACAGAAAATCTGCATAACACATGGCAGCTCAATGCACCAATTACGCTCATCCAACAACGCGGCGGACTAAGCGTTTTCCTAGTGTAATAAATTTAAGAAATGGCTGAATTTTTTTCTGGAACTCATAAACCAACGGTGTATCATTCTTTTTAGCTTCACAGTTTAGCCCGCAGGATTTTCAATTTTGGTCATCCTAAATGGATTTGGTGCGTTTACCAGCATTATATGATTTATAGATGTTGATGCCTATTTTTATGCAATTAAATTTTAATGAATCGCGAAATATATGTTTTTGAACTCTAAGCAACAGTTTGTAATTCTTTTGTCTTCCCAATTACTCCGCAGGAATTTTAATTTGGGATCATAGAATGGATTTGGTGCTTTTTTTCCGGCAATTAATATGATTTTTAGAGATAGCAAGCGAATGAGGATTACTATTCAAGATAAAAGGCGCTTTTTCTGTACTTTGGGGGTGTTGTAGTGTGTACAAAAAAAATCACCGAATTGCTAACAGATTTTCGCTTATGTTTTAATGTTTAACTCTAAAACCCAAAGGTGTGTTATTCCTTTCGCCTCCTCGTAGCGGCATAGCCGAATTTTGGAAAAAAAAACACATGAAAGTAACAATGAAGAATTTTGACCTACAAAAGGAATCCGGGGCCTTTCCCTTGAAAAAAAAAATGTATGTCCTAGATAGTTAGATAATTGGGCATTTTGGAAATCAAATTTTGGTTTTTTGTTCTTATCTCCGTTTTTGCCAGAGCCATTATTTTGGGGGTTTAGGGAAAAATACTGAAAGCATAAAAAGGAAAACTAGGGGGGTCCGTGGGCTTTCCCCCCGGAAAATGATTATTTTAAATTTAATTGGTACAAACTTTGGGGTTTTTTAAGGAACACTTTGTTACAAAATTCGAAGGAAAAAAATACGATTTTTTTTATTTTTTGGACAAACTTTTCGTCTCGATTTATTAAATCAAGCTCTTTATCTAGAAATTTTACTGAAATAATTTTAATTCAAAAGGTCCAAGAATGTTCTTTTATTTCATTCAGCGTCGATAATCCCGCATCAAGACGGGAATTTTTTAAAAAAAAACAGACAACTCGAAAAAGTTCTAGACTTCCTCCATGCCACCAGCTGTTATTTAATTTATAAATTTCCCAATAATCTATTTAATCAAATGAAATTAGTTATAGTATAACGAACGTGTCTATTTTTGCAAATTGGGATTTTCCGTTATTAGTTGAGTTGAAAAAACTAGATGAAATCCATCTGCAGGTTTTTTGCACTTTACTAAAAAATCATTTCATGAAAACTTTACAACAGTCCCTAAAATCTTATGTAAGTAAAGAGCTGTAGCCAACTTCATAGGTGTGATTTTAAAAATTAAAATAGTCATATAAAGTAATAAAAATTTTTTTCATTAAAAAGTAAGGGATGGGTGGGCCCTGGGGGACCAACCACCCACCCCCTTTTGGGATCGGTGCCGCAATTAATGAACTGTGCGGATTGTGACGGGCTGCCTAAAACCAACCCCGGTACATAAGTTGTACCCGCTTATCGGGATAGCACCCCCTCATATCCGCCGGATAACCGCAGCAGACGTGGAAAGGACGAAGCAGGAGACAGACCCTCGCCACCCCATGTATGGACACCAACAGGCGGCAAAACGACTTCGTTCCAGAAAGAGCTTTTTGACCAGAACTCACGTTCTCAGAAGTTCACCGGAGGCAAATCGTGTTGCCCACTGGAACAGCGAACTGCTTGCACCCAACATTGCACCAAGGGAAGAGATCGCTCCAGGTGGTAACAGTCCCTTCGCGGTTTGGCGGACATTAAACCGATTAAGAACTGGAGTGCCGAGATGCGGGACCAACATGCATAAGTGGGGCCTTTTACCAGCTGACCAAGAGCCCATGTGTGAGTGCGGACAGGTACAGGATCCGAGTCATCTCCTGATTTGCCCCCGCCTCGACGAACCATGTACCCTTCGCGATATCTTGGAAGCAAATGCGAAAGGAATGGCTGTTGCAAAGTTTTGGAAATATTGTGTTTAACCGGACACGGAAAGTAAGTAAGTATTATTATTACTAGGAAAACGCTCAAGTCCCGCCGCGTTGTTGGATGAGCGTAATTGGTGTATTGAGCTGCCATGTGTTATGCGGATTTTCTGTTGTTCTGTGAAAAAATCATTACTGTTGAAATTTTTTTTTTAATTTAATTTAATTTAATAAAAAATAAACTTTAATTTTTAATTTTTTTAGTTAATCGAAATTTAAAAAATAAAAAAATCGTTAAATTGCGATTTTCATAAGAAATAATAATTCGATTGGGCTTAAATTTCACACGAATATATTAATTTATAAAATTAAGGTTCTGTGAAAAAATCATTACAATCGGATAAAGCATGTAGGTGTTATAAGTCGTAGAATTGTTTTAAAAAAGAAAAAACCCGTAAAATTTCGATTTTCATAAGAAATAATTTTTCGATTGCGCTCAAATTTCACACGAATATCTTAATTCATAAAATTATGGTTCTGTGAAAAAATAATAACAATCGGATAAAGCATGTAGGTGTTATAAGTAGAAGAAATTTTTCAAAAATCGAAAAAAATCGTAAAATTGCGATTTTAATGAGAAACAATTTTTCGATTGCGCTCAAAAACGTGGCAGTTCTAAGTTTAGAGATTTCGAAGGCCTCCATAAAATTTCATCGCAATTGGAGTATCGGTTTAGCCGGAATCGTGCGGACAAACACACAAAAATACGGAAAAAAAAAACAAAAAAAAAACAAAAACATTCCGGATTTTTTTCTCCAGTGTAGTGAAATGGAATCTTCGCTTCGCTCGCTACGCTCATCCAATTATTATTATTATTATTATTATTATTATTATTATTATTATTATTATTATTATTATTATTATTATTATTATTATTATTATTATTAAATACAAATTGATCTGCGTAATGGCCCCACCCCACATTTTTAACTTGATATTTTAAATATACCAGAGTCATATAAGCTTAGACCTAACTAGAATGGCTGCATGAACCAGACTTAAGCAGATAAACATATGGTTGTATGTACACAGACTGGCTCTGTTGGGGTTGTCAAACTGCTGTCAAATTGTTACATTTTTGTCAACAATGATCTAATGCCAATTATTTAAACCTCCAGCTTAATACTTGTACCCCCAGGCCAAAGCCTACAGCCAGCAAACTTTGGTTCACAAAGCATGCCACAAAGCATGCATACCGGTACCAGATTGTGAATCTAAAATCCATCTTTTTTTTAATATCAGTATTCAAAATAAAATAATGATGGTGTTTCTTGAATTTGAAAGTAGGCTACAGGGCAATTTTACTTATTTTATTAGTTCAAGCATCCTGAAAGTAGGGGGTCACCTCAAATTTAAGTTTGTCTTGGATTTGGGAAAATATACTGTATTTTCTATAAAAAGAGCTTATTGGTCCGGAACAATATTAAAACGTAAATTAAAAACTTATGACCGAGGCCCGAAAATTCGTTTCTAAGTACCGTATTTACTCGCTTATAGGCCGCCCTCGAGTAAAGGCCGCACCCTTATTTTGACCACTCAGATTTTAAAGATTTGGATATAAATACTATTGATAAATGGCTTCACACAATGGCCGCACCCCACTTTTTGAACTTGGACAATTTCAAATATACCCGAGGCCTATACTCGCATAAATACAGTAAGTAGTGCGAACCCCGAAAATTCGTTTCTAAGTAAGTAGTGGCCTCGGTCATAAGTTTTTAATTTACGATTTTACGTCTTTGTGTAGAGGTGCCAGGTAGCATATAGAAAATACGACCCGATTTGCACAAATGGTGGAGGTGCCGGGTTGCGAGCAAGTGTAAAGACATAAAAAAATGTAATACATTCTTGACGCTACCTCACCAACTCTGATTAGCTAGTTGGCCCAGTATTTTGATACAAATTGTTATTCTTTATGGTAGTTTTGAACTTCTTTTTGGCACAAATAACAAAATGTCACTATAGGACTATAATATTTATAGTGACATTTTCAACTAATATCAAGTATTACTGAATTATCTAAGTGCCCCTTAGGGCGCCGCAGCCAAGCCGCGGTGCGCTACACACTCAAGCACCTTATACAGCAAGCAAAGTTGGTGTGATTTCGAGGTGTTACCCAGCCGTCATGAAATGTGATGTGAACTTGAAAAATATCAAAATCAGGGGGATTCAGGTATGGTACCTGACAACACATGCCAAATTTGGTTGGGGTACGAACATTCCTTCTTGGTGAAAAAATTACTTGAAACATGCTCAAAACCACTTTAAGGATGTGCTACTGGCTACTACTACTACAGCCAACTTACTAATTCGTCAGTTTCAACTGGTCAACAATTCTTTTTCAATGCACGTCCTTTGAAAATTTTCAATGAATTGATTTTTTTTTTTGGGGGGGGGGGGAAGTAACAATAGAAACTTGACAACAATCACCTACAATGCATTCAAAAAGCACTTGCAAAAGTAAAAATATCCCACGCATAAAAACTTACAAAAAAGCTCATCCATCAACGCGACTAAAAAAAGCGTTCGCGAAGCGGCCTAGTTTAAAAAATCGGGCTAGGCCTACTTAATTTTTAACAGGGCTGCCAAAATGTTGTGGACAGCAGCCCTGTCTAAAATTCCTAGTTTCGAACCCTGCATGCAACCAGCTTTTTGATTTTAGACATCTGAAAATTGAGGTGCGAGCTACATTCGCATGCAACCTACAATCAAGTAAATTACGGTAGGTTGTAATCACTTCAATCATAGGCCTACACACATTTTGGGTTGGACAAATTACATTTTCATAGAGCTAAACTTTCAACCTTTTTAAATAGGCCTACCGTACCTATTCACAAAAATAATTCATAACAGTGGGAGAAACTTAAGATGTGCAAGAATGTAGGTAAATCAACTTACCACTGTCAAGCACAACACCAGTTAACCGGCCATTACAAGTTGCTGCTAATCGAGCATTCTTTGCCACATAGAATGCAGGCACCTTATACTTTTCAAACATCAACTCAGTCAATTGTTCACGCTTTTGGCGAGTGTTCCACGGGGCTTCAGACATAAGCAATGGGTGGAATGCTGGATCTGCCCTCATGTAAAACCCGTAAGTAAAATCAAGAATCTTTTCAAAGAGATCCCAATCGTCGACCATTCCGTCCTTCAAAAATGTCATCATCTCCATCCCTGAAAAACCCAAACAGTGCAAATTAATTTGTTTACCATCAGTATTTTAGCCAACTTGCAAAGGCCTACCGCCTAAATGGCAATAAGTGCCAATAACGGGCCACCGCATACTAACTTATGTAGTAAACTTACTCTGCTAGATCAAGCTTATCTGCAGTGCATTTCTACCAGTATCTAAGTCAAGAGCCCATTCACCCTATGAGCGAGAGGATTGATTCAAGTTTCTTTTAATAAATTAATATTCTTTTAATTCCGGTCTGTAGTCGAGCAAATGTGCTCCATCACTTATAAAACTTGCCTCATTGCATGACTGATGATAACCAGACAATTTCCACGTAAGTTCCCTTAACCTACTACCTTGCATAATTAGTTAAGCGAGCGTTTCCATTTGACTCTGCCGGAAAAAATAGTCACTGTTTTTTTTTTTTTTTGTTTGTTTGTATGTCTCGCCATAACGTTCGAACGGAGGCTCGGATCGAGTTGAAATTTTGACCATCCGCAAGCTTCGTTCTCGATTGAATGCCATTAGTTTTGTGGCAAAATCGTTCAAAAAGTTAAAAAGTTACATTAAAGTTAATCGAAAGTTTTTTTTTCAAACTAAACGGCGACAAAATCTGAGGTGGCCAAATCATTTAGAATGTCCGTCCGGTCACGAATATGTTAATTTTATTTTGATCCGATCAGTAGTGTAGATGGAAATTACATTATAACAAAATTAACGTTACCATGGCAACGAAAAGTCGCACGAGGTTTGCACTATGCACTGCCACCTAGAAGTAATCAAAATACTATCGAGGATAGGGTGTCCATATTTTCAAACCAAAAAAGCGGGACAAACTTCTGGCAGCTGTAGCTGGGTTCTGGGGCGAAGCCCCAGCCGCCGGAGGCCTTTTCGCCAAAGGCGAAAAAAATTTTCACCATACTACAATTATTTTGTCATGTTTTAACTGAAAAATGGCAACTCGGGGGATTACCTTAATGAATAAATACTATAGAAAATGTTGCTTTGCAGATCGTACAAAACACTTTGTCATTATCAGTCTCGTGTCGAACAAGATAAGGAAAGTCCTTCTTAACATCGTCATTGAAAACACACGTTTAGGCGGCGGCATTTTACACACTCACGCGTACGAGACGAAAAAACTATCTCGTAAAAGTGAGGTTATGAAGTAAAAATATGTTTTCAAATCAAAATTAGCTTCCCCACTATTTAATTGCTGCTAATTGGATGAGCGTAGCGAGCGAAGCGAAGTTTCCATTTCACTACACTGGAGAAAAAAATCCGGAATGTTTTTTTTTTTTTTTTGTATTTTTGTCTGTTTGTTAGCACGATTCCGGCTAAACCGATACTCCGATTGCGATGAAATTTTATTGAGACCTTCGAAATCTCTGAACTTAGAACTGCCACGTTTTTGAGCACAATCGAAAAAAAAATTCCCATAAAAATCGCAATTTTACGATTTTTTTTCATTTTAAAAATTTTCTTCGATTTATAATACCTACACGCTTTGTCCAATTGTAATGATTTTTTTCACAGAACCTTTATTTTATGAAATTTATATATTCGTGGAAAATTTAAGCGCAATCAAATAATTATTTCTCATAAAAATCACAATTTTACGGGGTTTTTTCTTTTTTAAAACAATTCTTTGACAAATAACACCTACATTCTTTATCCGATTGTAATGATTTTTTCACAGAACCTTAATTTTATGAATTCATATATTTGTGTAAATTTGATCACAATCGAATAATTATTTCTTATGGAATCGAAATGTTATGATTTTTTTCTTTTTTTAAATTACGATTAATTAAAAAATTAAAAATTAAAGTTTATTTTTTATTTATTTTAAATTATTTTAAAAAAAATCATCAACTTAGTAATGATTTTTTCACAGAACAGAAAATTCACATAACACATGGCAGCTCAATGCTCCAATTACGCTCATCCAACAACGCGGCGGGACTTAAGCCGTTTTCCTATGAATAATTAAATATCGAATTGCGAAACTATATATTCTATCTGTTTGAATACAATCAGTTCTACAAATAAGCAGACAAAGTAGGCTTGCAAGCACTCTAAATTTTTTGATTATTTTTCCTCACGACAGCATTTACAACGATCTGAGCAAGCAAGGACCCAAGGAAGGTTTGTTTTGCGTGAATTATCAAATTAAATATTTATTGTGATACTCACAGTTATGTTTTATCATGTTGCTCGGCTGCAAAACGACAAAAACTTCGTTGGGGCTCGGGACAATTCGTGTAACTGATGCCGTCAACCAACCCCACCCCCCGTCTACACTCCGCCTGCTGATGACGCATTCATTCGTGCAAAGTCAAGGCCAGCAGAAAAGTGTATACAGAATACGCGTAGTCCGCAAATTTACAGCAGACGAGCCACGAGCTACACGTGAAATCGGTATATTTACAAAAACGGGACAAAACAGCGTCCCGTGAACAGTTGTCGGGACACCGGGACAGGTCCCTTAAAAACGGGACTGTCCCGTTTTTAACGGGACGAATGGACACCCTAATTGAGGAAGCAGTGTATTATTTGTTACCAAATAGTTCAAATAGTTTTCCCAAAGAAATGATGTCAAGGTCCTCTAGATGGCGGTGGATTTTATCCGCAAAGAAAAGGTTTACCCAAATAGGCCTACCTTGCCAATAATAAATAATATTGGAAACATGGCCCCGTGGACAGTGAAAGTCGCAAATTTTAAAATTTAAAAAAATTGCAATGTGGGTCTAGCTGTAGCACGTGCTCGCTTATCAACGCGTCCAACTGAGCGTTTCCTAGTAATTATATTAATATACCACAAACAAATAGTTACAGTTTCTCCTGAGTGAGACAAGTAGGCCTAGTGTATAGCCTAGGGCTATTTGGCCTACTGGTGCAACATGGGTAGGAATGTGAAATTTCCAGAAATGTGTAGGCCTGTTCAGAAAATTTCATTACCTACCTTCTTCACTATTGGGCCTACTATAGGCTACTACTACGACAAAAGTTCAAGGTTATGAAGTGCACTGCACGTGTTATTAGTTTACATCTTTTGGCCTAGTCTACTTCATATGTGAGTGAAATGATAAATATTTCCAGAAATAATTACTTTGTAAAGTTTCCAGAAACCACCATTCATTTAGGCTACATTGATCAACTGTTAACCTACCCTACTGTACCAGCATGTTACCAGTACAAGTAGGCATACAAGGTTAGTTAGACATTATTTGAAAGAATAGGCTACCCAAAAAACCAACCCAAGCATGAATGCAAAATATATGACAAAGAATAGGGGAGGATGCCACAGCTGGTTGTCGCTCGGTCGGCGTAGGCAACATTTGTGACAGCGCTGAAACATGGGTCCAGATAACTTGTATTAGTTTGACCTTATGAGATAGGCCTACACTATCAACTAGAGCCCACACAAAATTGCACATTTAGTGATGTTATTGGTCTTCATTACTTTGATATGAGGCAAAAGATAAAGGCCGAGTGAGTCACATCTCTAAGCCAGCTAACTCTTATGGGCATGGAGACAAGTGAGAGCCGATTTCCTTACCACCTTCAAACCCTGGGTTCCCCATTTTCGGCTAACATAGGCCTACTACCACTACAGAGTACAGACCCACCTTCTCTGATTACTCCGAGTGCAACTGTTCCGATGTTGTATCGCTTTGCTTCACAACTGCTAGTTTCCACATCAATAGGTATATCTTCATCTTCCCAATAACCAACAACTGTTGGTATGTCTACTTTAGGGGTATCTTCACCAGCATAGCCAGCTCGAAGAGATTGGTGGCCCACATCAAACACCAAAGCGCCAACTTCATCTGGATAAAAACATTTTAATTACAAGTAACTATTCAAAACAAAGAGAAAATAATACCTCAAGCAACACTTGAAAGTCTACAGACTCCCAGAGAATTAATGATTGATAAGTCCTCAGGTAACCACATTTTACAAAAATGTAGGCCTAATGAAGGTTACCTGCATCAAACTTTTGTCATGGTTCTTACTAAGTATGCACACGATAATTGATATTCAGTAATATTTCAATACCTAACCAATAGGCCTAATGAAAATATTATTGAATCCCATGCTTTCTGGAAAATACTCATCTGGATGAAAATAATTTAACTTGATCCCTTAGGCTAAAAAAAAACCTTTTGTTTGTGGTAGGGTCCAACAGTTTTAACGACATCATGCAATATTTTCTTAGGATACGGTAGTGCAGTTACCTTTGGATTATTGATCATTTTTATTGTAATACCCCATTGTTGAGCATCTTTAGTTTGTAGGTATAGTTCTGGACCAGACCTGATGCTTTGGCCCAAACTATTCTTACAAAGGAAGGATTATTGCTCATTTTTATTGTAAAACCCCATTGTTGTGCAATTTTTATTGTTGTATTTGTGTTTGTATTTGTATGTAAGTGTTGTGTATTTGTCAAAAGGAATAGAATATTAATTCAATTCAATTTCAATTTTAATGCATTTTATTCCTGCATATATATATATATACATTACATCAGTACATTAAACAATACAAAGTTATGAGCATTAGGCTACTGTGATGACAAAAAGATATCACATATACATAATAGGTAGCCCGCGTAAAGGAAAACCTATTGTGTGCGGGCTGTCAAAAATAATATACTTAAAATTATTATGCGGACACTCAAAGATGAAACAAAAAAGAACTTAAAAATAGGCAGAAACTAGTAAATATATAACAATAAGTAATAGACATAGTCAGAGGTCAAAATTAACTTTTTTTGCCACTAGCTCTTCAGGCTGATGGCAACAATAGTCTTCTAGCCCGAGAGTATTTTTACTAGCCCGCAATCAAATAGGTTATATTGATGTAAAAAGAGCATACCTACCTGAATGTTTTAAGTCACAATTTTCGCCGGGTTTGACGTGTGCGTGTGGAGGACTAGGGAGTGACCGAAAACGAATTTTTACCATAATACAAATATTAATATAATTAATATTTTGTTTACATATTTAGAACGATTTTTCATAATACTAATCCATATCTTTTTAAGCCAGCAATATGAGGATCTATTAAGTGTAAACAAAGAGATGGAAGGGAAATTGGACAAGTGCATAGTGGACTTCCGCAAGTGCAAGGAAGAGAACCATGAACAGGCCTATAATTATCATAGGAGTTTATAGACCACCCAATGGGGCACTCGAAGTGCTTTTCAATACTTTTGAATATGTACTTGAAAAAATTGCAGCCACAGACAAGAATATAATTGTTTGTGGTGATTTTAATATTGATGTATTACAACATTCGCAGGCAAAGAAACAGCTAGATGACATTTTAAAAAGTTTTAAATTGATTATGACTATAAAAACACCTACTAGGACAGTAACCACTTTAAAGTATACATCTGAAACAGCCATTGATAATATATTTACTAATATACATCAAGATAATTATATAGTGAATGTTGTGGACTCGGTAATATCAGACCATGATGCGCAGATGATACAGGTGATAGGGAGTAGAGGGAAATCCAAAATTCCGCAGCAACATAAAATAAACCCCTTAGAATATAGAGATATGAATCCAAAAAATATTCAACTATTTCGTAGGAAATTAAGTATAATATAAATTGGAATCTAATGTATAGGGAAACATCTCTTGAGAGGAAATACCAATTTTTTATAAATAAAATTCAGTACCTATTTAATCTTTCTTTTCCAAAGAGAAAGATAGTGCGGAAAATAGGCAAAAAATGGATTACTACTGAAATACTAAATGCAAGAAAGAAATTAAGATCACTATACAGATATTGTAAGACAACATCGGATAAAGGCTACATACAAAAGAAAACAGAATATAAAGCAATGGTAAAAAATGCTAAAGCTAAAGAGATAAAATCGTTTATTGGTAAATCTTCTAACAAACAAAGGGCTGCATGGAAAATCATAAACAATGAACGAGGGGATCTCAATGACAAATCTGGGGAAAACAATCTGGAATTAAATAACGATAACGGACACAGTGTAACTGATCCTAAGGTGGCCGCGGATATGTTAAATAAGTATTTTGTGAATGTCGCAAAGACCATGACAGATGAATCAAAACTGGCAAATAATTTCCCTGATTTCGTTCCTATCCCGGAAGCGGACGTCTGTATGAAATTACATGATGTGACTGAACTAGAAATCCTACAAATAATTGGAAAACTAAAAAACAAAACTACGATTGGATCAGATGGAGTATCGAGCAAATTAATCAGACAATGCTCTAAACAATTAGCGCAGCCACTGGTCCACCTAATAAATTTTTCTTTTAGTGAAGGACAATTCCCAAATGCACTAAAAATAACTAGGATAAAACCTATTTACAAGAAAGGTGACCGGAAAAATATGACAAACTATCGACCAGTATCGATACTGCTATCTTTTTCACAAAGGTATTTGAGATTGCTATGCAGGAATACAGGAATATTTTGAAGCAAATAATCTGTTGACTCCAACGCAACATGGCTTCAGGGCAGGACGATCCACTGGCACTGCAGTGGCTGATTTTGTAAATAATGTTCTTTTTCACCTGGATGAGCGGAAAACAACGGTGGCAGTGTTTATGGACCTAACGAAGGCCTTTGATTCAGTTGACTTTAACATCTTAGTAAGTAAATTATTCTCACTTGGTATACGAGGAAAAGCACTGCAATGGGTGCACTCGTATTTAAATGGAAGACAGCAGTACGTAGTACGTAATTGGATGAGCGTAGCGAGCGAAGCGAAGATTCCATTTCACTACACTGGAGAAAAAAATCCGGAATGTTTTTTTTTCTTTCTTTCTTTCTGTATTTTTGTCTGTTTGTCCGCACGATTCCGGCTAAACCGATACTCCAATTGCGATGAAATTTCATAAAGGCCTTCGAAATCTCTGAACTTAGAACTGCCACGTTTTTGAGCGCAATCGGGAAATTTTTTCTCATAAAAAACGCAATTTTACGATTTTTTTCGATTTTTAAAAACTTTCTTCGACTTATAACACCTACATGCTTTAACCGATTGTTATATTTTTTCACAGAACCTTAATTTTATGAATTAAGATATTCGTGCGAAATTTGAGCGTAATCGAAAAATTATTTCTCATGAAAATCGAAATTTTACGGGTTTTTTCTTTTTTAAAACAATTCTTTGACTTATTACACCTACATGCTTTATCCTATTGTAATTATTTTTTCACAGAACCTTAATTTCATGAATTAATATATTCGTGTTAAATTTGAGCGTAATCGAATATTTATTTCTTATGAAAATTGCAATTTTACGATTTTTTTCTTTGTTAAAAATTACGATTAATTAAAAAAATTAAGTTATTTTTTTATTTAATTTAATTTAATTAAAAAAAATCTTCGACTAAGTAATGATTTTTTCACAGAACAACAGAAAATCCGCGTAACACATGTCAGGTCAATGCACCAATTACGCTCATCCAACAACGCGGCGGGACTTGAGCGTTTTCCTAGTAATAGTGGACAAATGGAACTGATAACATCAGATATGCAAATGCTAGTATGTGGAATACCCCAAGGATCTGTACTGGGGCCCACTTTTTTTAATGTGTATACAAATGATATGCCTATGGCTGTTCCTGTTAGAGATGGGAAATTAATAATGTATGCGGATGATGCAACTCTATTAATAGCTAACAGTATTACATCATTATTAGAGAGAACTACTTTTGTTACTATGAATGAAATTATGCAATGGTTGCAGTGTTTGTCATTAGTTATAAATGAGCAAAAAACAAAATTTATGATTTTTAACAATAAGAATAAACAGACTGAAGAGATAAATGTAATTTTAGGAAGTGATGGTAATAATAAAAATCTGGAACAGGTAGACACATTTAAATTGCTAGGTGTACAAGTAGATGATGACCTGTCATGGAATGTACACGTAGAGCAACTTTCAAAACAACTCAGTTCTGATTTATACATAATGAAAAAGTTTAAACACTATGGTAGGCTAATATTGATCTGGTAAAATCAGTGTATTATGCACTTTTTAATTCACACATGAGCTATGCTGCATTGGTATGGGGCAACTCAAGTAGGACTAATACGGATATAATATTAAGACGACAGAAAAGAGCTATCCGAATTATAGTCGGCATAAATTACCTGGAATCATGTAAAGAACATTTTAAAGACCTTAAAATACTTACGTTTCCAAGCTTATATATATATCAAGTTATCATGTACGTTAAAATTAGCAAAAGTATAAAGACAAAATATGTGACAATTCATAGTCATAATACCAGGAGTAGGGATAATGTACATATAGCTAGACATAATCTAGCTAGATATGAAAAAGCACCTGTATATGCTGGAACAATTTTAATGAATCTGCTACCAAGCAACATAAAAGAAATTGCAGACATAGATAAATTTAAAAGCTCACTTAAAAATTACCTAATTGGGAAAGCATATTATCAAGTTGATGATTATGTACAGGAACACAAGTTCAAACATGTATATTTTAACCAGTAAGCCAAGCTTGTATTTTAAATTTTAAATTTTAAATTGATTTCGCACTCCATGTATAGCTATGAATTTATGTATTATGTGTGTTGTATGTGTTTGTGTATGTATTTATTATTTGTGTATGTATGTATGTATTAGGAATAGTTCTGTAATAATTTTTAGGCCTAGTTGCCTATATTATGTTCATGACATGTTTCATACATCTGTGATGTTAAAACGAAACTCGAATTAAATAAATAAATAAATAAATAAATAAATAGAACAATAACCTAAAAAAAGCAAAGGAAAGTCTAGCAGCTAAAGTAAATGATTTAGAACAGTAGCCCCTACTCTAAAAACTATGATGTAGAAATACATCGTTTCCCTGATGAGGCTAAGGAATACATACCAAAAAATCGTTGACATTGCACAAAAATTAGGGTCTGACTTAGGCCTACACCTTTAAGATATTGAGTACTGCCATTGTGTTCAACCATGCAAGCCAAACAGTGGACCAACACCTACTAAATCATACATTGTTGCAATACTCCAGGAGAATCAAGGAGGATCCACAGAAAAGCCTGAAGCAGCATGGGGACCTAACTACGACGGACTTTGGGTTATAAACAAGAAGAAGCATGCAAAATATACGTCGATGATCATCTCATGAACGATAATAAAAGATTATTTTGGCTGGCGAGGGAAACAAACACGGCGTATGAAGTACAAGTTCTGCTGGACCAAGCTGCGAGGGGTCGCCATTATGCAATAAAAAGAAAGAAAGAAATTTTCATTCAAAATAATGAGATTTCCCCGGTCATCTTAATACGTTCAACTGCTGACATTCCGGTAGCTTAGTAACTCAGTACCTATTGTTTTCACATATTTATTTATAACTAGGAAAACGCTAAAGTCCCGCCGCGTTGATGGATGAGCTTTTTAAAGTTTTTAGTTTGCGTGGGATATCTTTACTTTTGCAAGTGCTTTGTTTTGTTGCCTACGCATTGTAGGTGATTGTTGTCAAGTTTCTATTGTTTCTTGTCAATTGGTATTGTTTACTGTAAAAACTTATATTAAAAGCTTTATTTCTATGGATTTTGGCTAACTTTTTCAACTTTTTCATTCAAAAGGTACTACATCACCATAACCTTAATGAACGTTGTAGCCCCACCCGTTTGGTCAGAATTGGCCCAAACGGCACGAAAATATCGCACAAAAAATCAAAAAACTTATATTAAAAGCTTTATTTCTATAGATTCTGGCTAACTTTTTCAACTTTTTCTTTCAAAATGTACTACATCACCATAACCTTAATGTCCATACATAATATGAACGTTGTAGCCTAACCCGTTTGGTCAGAATTGGCCCAAATGGCACAAAAATATCGCACAAAAATCGGAAAAAATCAAAAGTACGATATTCATGAGAAATATTTCTTCGATTGTACCCAAAAACGTGGCAAGTCTAAGTTCAGAGATTTCGAAAGTCCTGTCAAATTTTCATCAAGATCGCATATGCCGTTTGCCCGGTAGAGAGCGAACAAACAGACGGAAAAACAAACAAACAAACAAACAAAAAAAAAAAAAAACACCCGAGCTCAATTTTTGGGGGTCAGTGAAATTGAAGTCTTCGCTTCACTCGCTACTCTCATCCAATAATCTCAACTTTCAAACATAGGGCCTAATGGCATAAGACATCAGTTATGATTTTACTATGCAAAAAAAATGGAAATCAGTATTAGATCTGGAATCTTACTATTCTATAAATAGCTTAAGTTGCCCCTGCATTTAAAATCCTGCATGTCAACATACAAGGGATCAATGCTAATTTTGACGATTTAAGAATATTCCTAGACCAGCTGATAGTTAAATTACACATAATAATTTTATCAGAATCCCAGCTGAAACAGGATATCCCTTTCAATATTCCTGGGTATGTACCTATCTATGTACCACCCAAAAATTCAACATTCAATAGCATGAGCAGATGGTGTAATAATGCAATTCTGCTATAATGATGAATTCTTTACAGTAGTACTATCATTATATCGATCTCCATCCACAGATATAAAAGCATTTAAAGATGAACTAGACGTAACGTTGAATGTCCAAAAGGGTAGGCCTAATGTAGTGCTCATAGGCCTAGGTGATATAAATACAAATATATTGGAAGAAGAAAATTCTCTCACCCAGGTACAAAATGAATATTTGAATTTGTTGCTCAGCAAAGGGTATTTGTCCCACATAAATACGAGAAGAAGAGAAACTTTACACTCTAAATCCTGCATAGACCACATTTTTATAAGAACAAGAGATAGAAAAGGAATTGTAGGCCTACCTAGTGTTTTACTTACGGTACCCTCATAACATATCAGATCATTATCCAATATTCTTATCTATGAGCGCAGGAAGGCCTAAAAGTGGGGAACAAAGTATCAACCCAAATAGCGAATCAAAGGTCATTACGTGGACATTGATTATGATGCGTTAAGTCCGACACTCGGCAATTTTAACTGGGAACAAGTTACGTCGATGGCTGATGCAAATTTGGCTGCTGATAATTTTGCTCAGATTTTGACACATCATATTTTATTTATTATTTATTTATTTCAGCGTCACATGTTACATTCAATATTGGTGCACAGAGTGGCACCTGAAAATTGAGACGTCATGAAAAACAACAATTTAAGTAAAAGATTTTCTAGAAATAACATAGGCCCTAACATAGACATAGGCACACACAAATAAAGATTAAAAAAACATTAAAACACCTTGTCAAAACAAATATTAAAACGATGTGCTACACCACAGGTTATAATATCACAGAACAGGAGAATAAAAGTGCTTGGTGATAAAATTTCTTCCGGGCTTCCTACTAAAAGTTTACTACAAGTTGTTTAAGAAAATTATTTACCTAAAAGAGATTGAACAGTTCATCAAGAGAATAAAATGAGTTTGGTATTAAAAATTCTTCCAATCTTCTTTTGAATCTATTTCTGTCTGTAGGGCCTACTAATGATGATTTCCCTGGGCAGTATGTTAGTCACCTATATTATATACCTTTCATATTAAAAAACATACCAAAGAAACTAAATTTAGCTCAAAGGAAAAATAGTTAGGCCTAGTACCCTGGATGAATGACAACTTGTTCTCAATGAATAAAACAGATAGGTTGGTACCTAAAAAGAGTAAAAGAGCAGCAATTTTGCAAGAATGCAAATATTCTAATTTCTATTCGATGACAATATTATCGCAAGTTTTAAAATGTACAGACTACAGAAACATGATAAATAGACAGATAAAACATACCAAACAGGTTTATTTTGGGGAAAAAATTCAGGCATCACAATCTGATAATAAAAAGTTCTGGAACATTATAAATGATGTACCGGTAACAAATATAGGAAGGAAAAAAAACATGTGGACATTAATGAAATTGTTCAAGATGACATTAAATTAACACAACAAAAACCAATAGCAGATACTTTTGATGAGTACTATAAAAATGTTGGAATCGAACTGGGTCGTAAATTATCCTCATAATCACCCGCTCAAACTACAAAACCTGTTCTGTCTGAACTACACCCGGTACTGCCACAGGAGCTGATAAATAAATAATTTGAATGACTCTTCTGCTGGTGGACATGATAACATTAGTGTACGCACAATAAAAAAAACTAAAGCCATTCATCGTAGAATCACTGTTAGGCCTACATATTTTTAATTCTGCACTCGAAGCCGGTGTTTTCCCAGATTGATTCAAGTTGGCCATTGTAACCCCCGTTTATAAAGACGGGGACAGAACAGAAATGGGGAACTACAGACCCGTCTCTGTACTGACCACTTTTCAAAATTACTGGGAAAATGTATAAAAACAAGGCTACCAAATGAACTATCTTCTCGGTGGAACCAAATGTAGGAATGCAAGATGATTTATGAATTATTTAAATTTACTAGATCTATGAAAAGATTTACTCGTCTCAAAAGACTGTTGCTGTGTTTCTCGACCTGACAAAGGCGTTTGACACAGTCAATATTCTGATAAGAAAGATGAGAGAAAAGGGTATAAAAGGGACTGCCTTAAACCTAGGCCTACTTACCGATTTTTTAATGAATAGGAGACATAAAGTGAAAATTGGAAAAACTTGCAGTGAGGATTTTGAAGTAAAAATTGCGCTAACACAAAGCACTGTCCTAGGCACAATTCTATTTCTCATTTATATACATGAACGGTGAAACTTGAGCATCCGTGGCATAAGAATAAAATATCATGCTGATGATAGGCCCTACAGTCTTTATTTTCTCACTCATGTTGGGAAAAGGTCTTCCAAATAGCAGAAGCTTCAATGAAGGTAAGTTAGTCTCTGTTTGTTTGATTGATTGAATATTGCTTATTGTCTCATATTAATGCACTTTGGCTATTCGAGACGATGAGAATGAACGATGTTACTACTAGCATGGCAGTAGCCAACGCTTTTAGTGGGGGGCGAAAATAAAATAAAGATCGAAATCACGAAGACTTCCATCTCATTCTCTTATTCATAATCATAGTGAACCAGAGATGAAATAATAGGCCTACTTGTTCGAGTAAGCATAGATGCAGTAAGTATTGTAAGAGGTAAGGTAGGTGCTAAGAGAGAAAGAATAGGGGTTGCATCGCGAGGCCTCACATCTCTAATAGTTGGAGGGAGATGAGTGTGCTTCAATGAACGATGAACTACTAGCATGGCAGTAGCCAATGCTTTTAGTGGGGGACGGAAAGAAAATAAAGTAGATGGAAATCACGAAGACTTCCATCTATTATTGATTGATTGATTGAATATTGCTTAACGTCTCATATTTATGCACTTTGGCTAATCGAGACGATGAGTGGTGATAGATGAGGATGAAGTATGAACAGAAGGGAGGAGGGGAAACCCGGTACCGTGCCGGTAGCCTACTCCTTTCGAAAAGTACCAAGGGGACCAACGGCTTAACGTCCCATCCGACAGGACGGTGTAACTTTGACAGTCATAGGTTCCTCCACTAACCCGGACTGCCGAGCAGACGTCAAGGAGAACGAAGCCGTTACACTAGCTTTCGAACCCTCCATCTGCTCTAACCAGCGGTATACGCGAGTTTCAGGGTAGAGCGGTCACCCACTCTACCCATGACCACGCCCGATTCTGCTTAACTTCGGTGTTTGAGTGGGAACCGGTTAAACGAGCTCGGCTAAACCGCTGGCTTCCATCTATTATTCATAATCATTGTGAACAAGAGATGAGATAATACTTGTTCGAGTAAGCATAGATGCAGTAGGCCTAAGTATTGTAAGAGGTAGGGTAGGTGCTAAGAGAGAATGAATAGGGGTTGCATCGCAAGGCCTTACATCTCTTATAGTTGGAGGGAGATGAGTGTGTTTCAATGAACGATGTTACCAGCATGGCAGTAGCCAAAGCTTTTAGTAGGGGGTGGAAAGAAAATAGATAGATGGAAATCACGAAGACTTCCATCTCTTATTCATAAGTAGGCCTAATCATAGTGAACCAGAGATGAGATAATACTTGTTCGAGTAAGCATAGATGCAGTAAGTATTGTAAGAGGTAGGCCTAGGGTAGGTCTAGGTGCTAATGCCCAGTTCACAGAGAGTCGTAGTCGTAGTCCTAGTCGTAGTCGTAGTCGTAAGCAATGGTTTTAACAAAGAACTTGACGTAAAGATGCGCCATTTTTGTCGAAGCTCTTTGGCATTTGGATGTGACGTCATCCACATAAAACCTTGATAGAAACGGGAACCGGAAATAGTCTCTCAATTGACTCTCAACATAGTAGCGCTACTGACTCGAGTAGGTATCATCTCATTGGTCTGTTGTAAGTGACGTTTCAAGCTCTGATTCGCTCGTCGTAAGAATTTGTTGTTTAGGTCGTAAGAAAGATGAAAATTTTCATCTTTCTTACGACTGTGACTGGGCGATTCCACTGTTACGTGTGTGACTTTCGCACTGAAAATATGAAGAAAAATTGAAATTTGAAGGCATGGGATATTTTTTTTTTTGAAAAATCAAAAAGTGTGTTATTTAGATTAGACATTTATTGATTTTTAAGAAGAAAAAAAAGTAAAATTATCCTTATAGTTTAGTTATTATGAATTTTACCAATTGCGTTACGTTTGTGACTCGGAGAAATACAGATATTTGAAATGTAATGTTTGTCACCATATTCCTGTGAAACTACAATGTTTAGAAAATTGAGATTGATGTAGGTGAATGGCTGAACTATTAACTGTTTAAAAATAAATTGTAGATTTTTATGTTTTTAATTTGTCCACTAAATAAATGTCCGAAGTTGCGTTACGTGTGTGACAATAGGCCGTTACGTGTGTGACCGTGTGAATATAATGGTAAAATTAGGAAGAATTCAGTGTAGTTTGTAGTTTTTTCCACTCAATGATTCAAAACTTAACTAGTCCACGTGGATTTATGACTTTTGGAGCAGTTATTTTTTTTAAAATGATTTTTATAGGATAAAATATGGAATCTGTAACTTCCGGCCACTTCCACTTCCAATACTTTCCGTCAGGAATCATCTTGCTGACTTGTACTTTGGCACTTTCTTTCTTTACTACCTTTCCTGCATAAACTACTTATTCATAGGTAACAAGACACCAGTCTCCAACTTGGACTTCTACTAGTGGTTCACTATCGGAGGTCATTTCAAGCTCTGCCGCGTCTCAATTTCCTCATCGTTTAGCTCGTAACAATCTTGAATGTCGGGGAATTTTTTATCGTCAACATCAGAAGTCTGTAGCTTTATATGTTTCCACTAGGGTAACATTCACATATAACATGCATGTTATGTACTGTATTCCTTCTTTCTGAGGTAACAGTACTCCGTGGTTTCTCAGCTAGCAATCTTAATAAAGAAAACCAAACAACAATATTATTTGCAAAATAACTAGGCCTAGGCCTAATATATGAAATAAAACCAATTAAAAAAAAACTGCATTGGTAATACTATGTACGTAGAAATGTACATTAGCTCTACCGTTTCAGTTACTTATTGGCTGATGTGGAAGACATGTTGTTGCCGTCATCAACTCTTCTGCGGTTTGTGCAAAGTCTAGCGATCTCTAAACCACAACATTGTCCTTCTTGCTCATTGATTTTAATGTAACAATTAACTGTGCTGACAAGCTTCATTCACCCACTGGCTGCTTGAGGTTTGTTACTGCCATTGTCCAATTTGGCAATTACAAACCCAAAGATCTTGAATGCCAGTTGAGAAAACAGCCCCATAGACTCCAAAACAAGCGGGATATTTAAATTGCAACAACTGATAGGTCTATGTCTTGTCCTAAATTATATTACTGTGCAAAGTTAACCCATTACAAGGTATTTAAATTGAATATAAATTTGTTATCATGTTTGCTAACTAGAAAAGTTGTGAAAAGTGGTGGGAAAAGAAACAAACCTAATGTGTCACAAACGTAACGTTACGTTTGTGACAAGGAAAGTTACGTGTGTGACATACTTAAAAAGGGTCATTAAAGCACTTTTTGATTTTTGGTTTTTGATTTTCATCTTTCTTAAACCTGTTTAAAAGAGGAATTAATTTGTAAACATTGTACTAAATTTATTTCAACCCTTAAATTTACTATCAGTTTCTTGGCGTTACGTGTGTGACCAACTTGTAATGAGTCATCGTTTTGTGTTTTTTTTTTATCACCCAAAAATAAAATAAAAAAAAGCCTGCTATTGGCTTTTGGTAGGTATAAGTTAACTTAGTTGACTTGTAAAAAGTTTTTTTTTTTTTTTAATAAACATAAAATATATCAACAATTGATTATGTCATAATTTTTTTTTTTTAAAAAAAAAAAGAAACAAATCATTGCACATAAAGACAAAAATTTGTAAATATTGTTAGATTTTGTTTATTTTTTTTTCTTGAAAAGAGGACAATTTTTTATTAAAAATTTTAAATTTTTGGGTTGT
The DNA here is from genome assembly GCA_024449915.1 of Sweltsa coloradensis. Lineage (NCBI taxonomy): Eukaryota > Metazoa > Arthropoda > Insecta > Plecoptera > Chloroperlidae > Sweltsa > Sweltsa coloradensis. The sequence continues at coordinate 148,586 of JAMZAV010000498.1, forward strand.
CTTGGCAAAATTTAATTATTTGAGGCCAGCGGGACATTTCAGTGGAATCGCCAGATAAAGATAAACCATACGACGAGTTCTATACTTTACCTTTGCTTGTGTGGGGACTACGCTAGACACGACTACGATTTTATGTGAAGGGGGCAAAGAGAAAAAGAAAGGGGTTGATCGCGAGGCCTTGGGCCCTACATTTTTATATTTGGGGGAAAAGATGAGTGTGCTTCAATGAACTATGTTACTAGCATGGCAGTAGCTGAGTAAGCCTACTCACAAGTAAACAGCTTCTTGTAGGAAACCGAACTGAATGAACATGAACTGTGGCTTTTTAGTTTGGGCAATCGCCGTAAGATAGTTTTTATGCTGCCCCGACGCATTTAGTTCTAGTTTGGGTATCGACTTTAAAGTAAACACTTAAAAGGAAAAATTGGAACTGTACTTAAATTTCAGTCGGTACTGAACCCCGTCCCCCTGTAAACAAGGCTAGGGCCCAGCCCAGGGCCATTGGTGTAGCCCTAGGGGCCCCCCTCTAGGGACAAAGACTAGGCCCTAGGCAAAGGGATGTCATAGGCTAGGAGCCTAGGCCTAGGTAGACCTAGGCCTACTAGGTATAGCTAGGTAGGCTTTACACGAAGCCTAGGTAGACTAGGCTAGGCCTATGCGCTTCGGCCCTAAGGCGCCTACCATGGGTAGGAGGGTAGGCCCCCCACCCTAAGATGACTCCCCAATTTTTGTTTTATTATACCTCCTCCGTAGATGCCTCCACTCATCGTGCTGTGTATTTTGCCAAATAGAATAGGTAGGCCTAGGCTCTAGGCTACCATAAATGCAGAAAGACTTATAAAATATAAAACCGGCAAATTGTTAGGAAGCACTGTGAATGTGAAGCCCGATCGAATGCGCACGCGCACGATTGACAGTAATTGACAGTTCGGTGCAAAATTTTAGTTTCCATCCGTTGCATGCGGAAGTTGGCAGCACCGGCAGCACTGTCGACTTCGACTGGTCGAGATATCAGAGTCGATAAAGAAGTTTCCCCGTTGGGCCCCAGCAAGGTCTGCTGGATCTCCGCCTAGCGGAGGATCGTCTAACTCTCTAGGTTATGCAGATGCTTATGTGGCCACACAAGCGAGTTAGACGAGCCTCCGCCAGGTAGCGGAGATGTACCTGGGCCCATGTTGGGCCCCAACGGGGAAACTTCTTTATCGATTCTGATCGATATTAAACACCTTTACGTCGACGAGCCAGACAAGTGCATAGTTATCTTCTATAGGTGTTAAGATATCTGTGGACAAGTGGCCACTGGCCAGACATGGGCCAGACACTATCCCGCATTTTTAAACGTGTTTAAACTTGACATTTAGACATTCGACATGTTGACGTTCCACCACTTGCAAAAAATGTGTTTTAAATGTGGTAATAGTGCAAATATATAGGCCTGTTCAAGTATATCGACAATTGGTTTAAACATGTTTCAAGCATTACTAATGCGAAAAATGCTAATTTATTTTTATCTGGAACACGTCTTCTTAAATTTGTGAACAGGATCCTATTCGGCCTTGTACATTTACATTTTATAGGTACTCTTTTGTTGAAATCTGGTAAAATCTGCACAGCCACAGTATAAGTTGCAAACGTCATGCTCATTGCTTATATTATTTAGAAGTAGGTATGTGTGCCAAGCCGAACCGAGGGTTGTTAATTAAAATAATATTTTCAAGACTTTTGCAATTCAACAGATAGGTAGCTCAATCAATCACTCTCTATTTATTTATTTATTGGATAGGATGAGCGAAGCGAAGATTCCATTTCAGAATGACAGAAAAAGACAGAAAAAAATCCGGGATGTTTTTTTTTCTTTCCGTTTGCAGTTTTGTGTGTTTGTTAACACGATTCCGGCTAAACCGATACTCCAATGGCGATGAAATTTTCTGGAGGTATCGAAATCTCTGAACTTAGAACTGCCTCGTTTTTGAGCGCAATCGAAATATTATTTCTCATGAAAATCGCAATTTCACTATTTTTTCCATTTTTAAAAAAATTCTTCGACTTATAACACCTAAATGCTTTATCCGATTGTACTGATTTTTTCACAGAACCTTAATTTTATGAATTAATATATTCGTGTGAAATTTGAGCGCAATCGAAATATTATTTCTCATGAAAAGTTTAAGTGTTTTTTTTTTTCATTTTTTAAAATTACGATTTTTTTAATTTCAAAAAATGTCTTTGACTTTGTTATGATTTTTCCACAGGACAACAGAAAATCTACATAACACATGGCAGCTCAATGCACCAATTACGCTCATCCAACAACGCGCCTGAAAAAGCGGTTGCTAAAAATAACGCTAAAGTCCCGTCGCGTTGTTGAGCGAGCACCGGTACGTGCAACACGACTCGAGTACGACATTCCCATAATGTTACATACCAATAAGTCTTTAAGGTCTTGACCGATTTAGCTGAAAATTTGTAAAATAGGAGAGAATGTTGTACTTATTGACCCTGCAAAATTTCATAACGATCGGCAACTTTTTTTTTTTATATATATCCAACGACCAAATTTTGTTCAAAAACTATACAGCAACCCGCCTAGGTGGTATGTAGATGTGTGCAAAATTTCAGGTCGATCAGAGAAACGGTGCGACCTGTACCGAAACAGTAACAGAAAAAAAAAAAAAAAAAACAACAACAAAAAACAGGCATTCGAGCCATAAGAGTCAAGTGGAGACGCTCGCTACGCTCGCTCAATTATTGAAAGTATAAAACTCCACTCCATTACAATTACATCTTGACATTACTGTTTCTCGATTTGGTTAGTCGGGAAACACTCTCGTAGGTGTAATTATTGAGCGAGCGTAGCGAGCGTCTCCACTTGACTCTTATGGCTCGAATGTCTGGTTTTTTTTCTGTTACTGCTTCGATACAGGTATAGAACCGTTTCTCTGATCGACCTGAAATTTTGCACACATGTACATACCACCTATGCGGGTTGCTGTATAGGTTTTGAACAAAATCCGATCGTTGGTTATAAAAAATAAAAATAAATAAAAAATAAATAAATAAATAAAAATGTTCCGATCATTATGAAATTTTGCAGGGTCAATAAGTACAACATTCTCTCCTATTTTACAAATTTTCAGCTAAATCGGGTAAGACCTTAAGTAGTGTAGATAGTAATTACATTTTAACAAAAGTAACGTTACCATGGCAACGAAAAGTCTCACTATGCACTGCCACCTAGAAGTAATCAAAATACTATCGAGGAAGCAGTGTATTATTTGTTATCAAAAGAGTTAAAATAGTTTTCCCAAAGAAATGATGTCAAGGTCCTCTAGATGGCGGTGGATTTTATCCATTCTCTCCTATTTTACAAATTTTCAGCTTAATCGGTCAAGACCTTAAAGACTTATTGGTATGTAACATTATGGGAATGTCGTACTCGGGTCGTGTTGCACGTACCGGTGCTCGCTCAACAACGCGACGGGACTTTAGCGTTTTCCTAGTTTACTTCAATGCAGAAATTAAACAGTCCGCCGGTCCGCCCCAACCGGGATTCGATATACGGGTCTCCCACATTCCAGGTGAGCGTCTTAACCACTAGACCATCAGGACGGATACGTTTTAATCTCTGAGTTGTAGCTGCATTATACATCTGAATGGATGTGTGTGAATGGAATGTGGGAGACCCGTGGTTCGAATCCAGGCTGGGGCGAATTTTTTATTTCTGAATTGTAGTAACTAGGAAAACGCTAAAGTCCCGTTGCGTTGTTGAGCGAGCACCGGTACGTGCAACACGACCCGAGTACGACATTCCCATAATGTTACATACCAATAAGTCTTTAAGGTCTTGACCGATTTAGCTGAAAATTTGTAGAATAGGAGAGAATGTTGTACTTATTGACCCTGCAAAATTTCATAACGATCGGAACATTTTTTTTATAATATATAATCAACGATTGGATTTTGTTCAAAAACTATACAGCAACCCGCATAGGTGGTATGTACATGTGTGCAAAATTTCAGGTCGATCAGAGAAACGGTGCGACCTGTATCGAAGCAGTAACAGAAAAAAAGAAGAAAAAAAAACAGATTCGAGCCATAAGAGTCAAGAGGAGACGCTCGCTACGCTCGCTCAAATAATGACATTACTCTTATTTCAAGATAAATTTTTGGATGAGCGTAGCGAGCGAAGCGAAGATTCCATTTCACTACACTGGAGAAAAAAAACGGAATGTTTTTTTCTTTTTGTATTTTTGTCTGTTTGTTAACACGATTCCGGCTAAACCGATACTCCAATTGCGATGAAATTTTCTGGAGGCCTTCGAAATCTCTGAACTTAGAACTGCCACGTTTTTGAGCGCAATCGAAAAATTATTTCTCATTAAAATCGCAATTTTACGATTTTTTTCGATTTTAAAAAAATTTCTTCGACCTATAACACCTACATGCTTTATCCGATTGTAATGATTTTTTTCACAGAAACTTAATTTTATGAATTAATATATTGGTGTGAAATTTGAGCGCAATCGAAAAATAATTTCTCATGAAAATCGCAATTTTATGCTTTTTTTCGTTTAAAAACCATACGCTCATCCAACAACGCGCCTGAAAAAGCGTTTGCGAAGCTTCCTAGTGTATATATATTTCAATACCAGTAGTATCCTGTCATAAATTTTCAGTTTTATTCCTATACTTGCTTATTTACTTATCTCAGTAGTAGTGCGATGAAATGTCATTATTCCATTTTAAAACATTTTATGTAGTGTTTTCATTGTATAGGCCTATTAGTTAATATTTGCCTGCCTGTCAAAGGCCAGCTCAACACAGTCTCTTGTAAGTCTTGGCGGTGCACTGAGAAGAATTAAGGGAAGCATTGCTTCCTCTACTGAACTGACCTAACACATTTATTTTAATAATTATTAGTTCAATATTTAATATTGTTAATTCACTTAAGAAAAAATCATTTTCTCAGGTTTATAATGAATTTAAAAATGCAACAAATTTTGTATTTACGCGGTGCTCATTCGCGACTATATATGATGTAATTTTTACTAATAATTTAAACGAAGTGTTTGCTGTCTTGAAACGCCATAGACGCGGAGTTTAAACGTAGATTAGCTGTGAATCCTTTGGGGGTCGTCACACTCGTGTGTGATGAGTGAGAGAAATAAAACTGAAACAAGGCGGCGAATGGTCATTGACACGGGATGTGGGGATGAAGCTAGGAATCGTAAAATGCGGGAAAGTCACAAATTACTCTACTGTCGTCAGTTCTCAAGATTTCTTCCACTTATAAGTGTGGAAGCAGTTGCGAGTGTTTGCGAAAAACCGTTTGTTAGGCGAACATTTGAACAAAAACCGATTGATTGCCAATGATAGGGCAACTCCGGGACTTAGAGAACTTAATGGACTTCAAATTAATTAAAGGTAAGGTCAACTCGTCATGTATCTTTCTCATAGTATCTATCACTTAAGCCCTTTCCTACTAGGCCCTACTACTACACAATTTCTTGATAAATACCGCCTCCGCCGGCTGCATGGGGCTTTAGAGCCCCACACTTCTTGTGCTTATTCACATACGAATTGCCAATCTAGCTGTTGCTTCCCCACCTGTATACCTCACCGCACGCCACTGTAAAAATCTATAATACAAGAGACGGTGAGTGAGTGGGATGGGATAAATGTTGGCAATTAGAAGTAACACTGGGTATGACATCAAGTGCTCGAAATGTAGGATTATTGTAAGCTGGGTGTAGTTCTGAAGCACCCAGCAGAAACCTACAGTATCTTGTGTGATGTTCCAGGTCTTGCTCTTGGCGCGTAGGAAGTATAGGACAAACGATATGGATCATGTTTATATGGCACGATAGGACAGTGACTTGGGTGAGGGTAGTGATCGTAATGAATGTACGAAAAATATCAATTTTTGACCATATCCCGAGAAAAATAGCTGTAGTGATTATTGATTGTTTTTTTGTAGGTTTTTGTCTGTTGTTCGCTCTCTACCGGCTACTCCGATTTTGATGAAATTTTAGGTTGACCCTCGAATACTTGAACTTATATTACTTGACATGTTTTCGGGTGCAATAAAAGAAATATTTCATATGACAAGGTGACAACCTACCACGGCTTTATGCAATCGAAGATATCTCATTACAATCGCACTTTTACAATTTTATTTTGAATATACGCAGTGTGATAGACCAAATACGCTCATCCATCAACGAGCCTATTAAAATCATTTACGATGCGGCTTAGTTAATGGGTTGAAATAGAGCTTGTAAGTTATTGATGATGCCTGCAAAATCGAGGATATGGCCGTCAAATGCATGTAAATCTGACCATTTAGACAAAAATGAATTATCGTGAAAACCTAAATATTATCATGCAATTTTCAGGTTTTAAATAGGGTTATAATGTCACAGGTCGTAAGAATATTCGAAGATATATTCCATTAAAGATATATTACATAGGACTCAATCCCAATATCAATCAATCCTCAACCCCAAATAATAATATCACAATCACGTAATATAGCCTACATGTTCACAAACGGTTAGGTTAGATACACATGTAAATGCGGCTTAATGATGTTGTCACATACATACATATACGTTTCACATATTACATATAATAACTTTTTATTGATATTGAGTGTGCTGAAACAACAAAGAATATAACCACTATCGAAAATTTTGTCAATGTAAGTATAACTTGATTTAAACGTTTCCATGCACTAAATTTAGTAAAATTATACAGACAGGGAAAGTTAGGTTTGGCCTGGCCCACAAAACGGCAAACTATTTTGGCTGCATAATATGATGCCATCTTTTACTCAATACAAATACAAAATTCCATGGAATTAAAACCATATGACTGTATTTTATGTTTAATATCAATGTACTCTACAAAATTCACACCAAGACCAGTAGCTTGAGTATTAAAAACAGTATCCATAGGGCCTAGCCATGTTAGTATAAGTTTGCACTTGAAAACTATGTACGTAGCTTTTAGAAGTCGTTTAACCTAAGTGTACGTAGTTAAAATCTTTGTCGTCTATGAATTCATCCTTGACCACGATAGCGACGAGGGAAACCCAATTACTGAACTTTACTTAGCTGTAAAGGTAGCGTAGCATCCATTATTGTAACTTGTAGAGAACACTGACCACTTGCATCCACCGGCCACAACTACAGTTCACTCGCAAGCCATCACACTCTTCTACTCATGTCAATCATTGGCTAATTTGTAACAAGAGTGGGTGAAACCACGCGCACAAAAGTTTTGTCAGGGCCGGTTTTTTCACTCAGCCGTCATGTCATGCACTCGTGTATAACGCTAATAAAAATGCATTTATCCCACTTTGCAAATGAAATAATTTGATCATCAGCATGGTGTGTCCGTACTCCAAAGAATCGAATCACACATTTTGAGTGACAAAACAAGGATATTCACTAGCGAGGCAACTATCAATTAGCATATGAATTTGCTCCCGAGCGAAACCCACGGTCGAAAGCAGAAAGTGATTTGTGGCGCGTTTTATTTAATGTAATTGTGCAGTATGTTGATTGTCGTATTGACAAGTAAGTCTGTGCACACGTGCACACCCACACACACCTACGCTCACATTCAACTCCTCAGCCGAACTTCAACTCGCGGCACCTCACATAAGCAATAATACGGTCATTTCACAATTTATTGTTCTTCTTGCTCTCTTGCTGGTATGAAAAGTTATGTTCATTTCTAATTTGAATGGAACATGGCAAATGTGGGCGACTCTATTGAAAGCTAGATCAATATGTGCTGTATAATGTATGGCTAAAAATAATCCTACTAATCCTCCTAATCCTTCTGACTATGATAAAATAAAATAAATTTAGTTTATTAAGTTGCAACACATAATGCCTCAATCAGTTACGTGTGATACATATGACAAGAAAACTAGAAAACTAGAAAACCAAATCTTGTGTTAATACAAAATACAATAATAACACAAATATTCCGTAGGAAAATTGTCAGTCGTAAAGTTTTTCTGTATGTTGCTGATTTTACATTATATCTTGTAATCATAAACTTGCTTCCAGTATCATATTGGAAAACATAATGCACTTTATACAAGTTTACAGAGTTGTCGGTTTTAATAAGATTGCTATACCCGATACGGCGATACGTAATAATGAAGTCAGTCACACCCCATCTCTGACCGAGGTAGTTATACGCGAGTGACATCGGGGTAGAATAATACGATTTACTTTATGCTCGAAGAAATGTTTCATTTGATAATACGTACACACGGTGAAACTTTTTCTCATCTTGTCGACTAAAAAAATATAGTGTCAGCGCGAAGTTTGTAATAAGAAATTTACAATAGTACCAGCGTTACTCCTCTTTATCCTTGGGAAAATTATCTTATTATGATGATCTCAATTTGCAATTTTAATTCAAATTCTTCTGATTGGGATATAAAATCAAACTCCAGATGTATTTCAATGCGTCGCGTTCTGTTTCTTGTGGAGATTATGATTACTATTTTTTTTTTTTTTACCAAACACACAAACAACGATACAAGATAGAAGACAGCAGATAAAATGTAATTAACCTGGTGATACGGCGAAGCGAGCGATACGCAGTTGGAATATAGACATTATTAGAGTGACGTCATTCCATCATCGCCTCCCACGCATGACAACGCAACCATAGCAACGGCCAGTTGCATAAGCGAAATATTGATTACTCCTTGATTTTCTGTTCCTGATTTTTGGCAAACCTCATATTTGTTTGAGTGGGATCGTCTTATGAATCAGTTTTTTTTCTTTTCGTTTTTCTGTTTTGATGATTTTTTTAGATTTTTTTTCCCATCCCTTTTTATATTTGGTTCATTAATTAAGTGCATTTAATATCATTTTAGAATTTGTTACCAAAATCATTGTGTTTTAATACTAATCCTGTCAAATAAGATCTTATATTGACGTTTAGAGGAAAAATTGCGATGTCGCTGAATTTTTGCAGAGACCTTCCTTATATAATACGAATCAACATACTAAAACTCCCCTACAATCGGACTGGAGCTTCGGCCGCCATATTGGAAAATGGCGGTCAAAAAGTGTTGGTTATCGAATATCTTCAAATTGGTTGGAGATAGACAAAATGTCTTGATTGCCAATATATTCCACATTTAATCTTCTATAAAAAAGGTATCTTTTATAGTTTTGGTGGGGGCAAGGGTTACGTCACAAAATCGTGGTTTCTATGTTCCTTATTGGAGTATTAGATAATTTCCTAATTTTTACGCCCAGCATCAAACAATGCCCGGTAAATCCGTAAGAAATCGATTTAAATACAAAAGGACTTTTGTATGGGGTTAATGAAAGCTTCCATTATTATTTAAAAAAAATCAGGTCTGCGAAATCAGATTTTGCATTTACACGGAATTTGGGATTTTCCATTGTTGGCATTTCCTCAAAAATACCATATTTGACTGTCCATTATTAAGCACTAAATAGCATTGGAGGAAAAATTATTTCTTTGCACATTGAAATGACTTAAATAATGATCCGATTACAACCAAAGTTTAAATCCAAGATGGCTGCTAATTCCTAATATCCACAACATCAAAGTGAATGATGTAACAAAAAGTGTAAAAACAGCACAAAAAAGTATTCATATTGTGAATATTAGGAATTAGCAGCCATATTGGATGTAAACTTTGGTTGGAATTGGATAAGTCATTTCAATGTGCAAAGAAAGAATTTTTCCTCAAATGCTACTTAGGCTAGTGCTTAATAATGGACAGTCAAATATGGTATTTTTGAGAAAATGCCAACAATGGAAAAAACAAATTCCGGGTAAATGCAAAATCCGATTTCGCAGACCTGATTTTTTAAAATACTAATGGAAGCTTTCATGTACCCCGTACAAAAGTCCTTTTGTATTTCAATCGATTTCTTACGGATTTACCGGGCATTGTTTGATGCTTGGCGTGAAAATTGGGAAATCAGCTGGTACTCCAATAGGGAACATATAAACCACGATTTTTTGACGTAACCTTTGCCCCTAACAAAACTATTGATAAAACCTTTTTTGTAGGGAATTGAACGGGAAATATTTTTGTATATGAGACATTTTGTCTATCTCCAACCAATTTGGAGATATTCAATAACAATTTTGGCTGCCATTTTCCAATACGGCGCCTGAAGCTCAAGTACGATTGAAGGGGAGTTTTAGTATGTTGATTAGTATTATATAAGGAAGGTATCTGCAATTTTTTCCTCAAAAAATTCTTTTTTGACAGGATTATACATTGTTGTTGTAATATTATTATTTCAAATATTTTACTTTATTGATGATTGTTTTGTTTTTTTCCTTTTCTTTTTTCTTTCCTTTTATATTTTTACCCACCCCTTTTTATATTTGGTTCATTAATTAATTGCCTTTAATATCATTTTAGAATTTGTAACCAAAATTATTGTTTTTTAATACATTGTTGTTGTAATATTATTATTTCAAATATTTTACTTTATTGATGATTTTTTTGCTTTTTTCCTTTTCTTTTTTCTTTCCTTTTCTATTTTTACCCACCCCTTTTTATATTTGGTTCATTAATTAATTGCATTTAATATCATTTTAGAATTTGTTACCAAAATTATTGTGTTTTGATGCATTGTTGTTGTTGTAGTAATATGACTATTTCAATATGTAGTTCATTGTTGTTTCTGCATCTATGTAATTAGACGTATAATTAGACATTACATTCTTTAATTAACGAGGAAACTACTGTCACGTTAAAATTGCAGCTAGCTAGTCTTGAGTCTATTACAATCTTCGAAAATAATAAATTTCACCTTTCTACTACTATCAAAATATTTCATGTCGTTCAGCTATTTTTATGGTCTCGTATAACAACGCATTCTACAAAGGTAAACATAAATTTATAAAAACACGTATACGACAAAACTATATTACCTCCCAGAAGAACATAATTTTACATTAGTCGAGGGATTCATCCTCTCTGCCAAAATATTGATTCACACACGTGGATGCCAATTAGTTCTGAGTAATCTAATTGAACTTGAAGTGCATTAACATCCATGTATCTGTAATTAAGTGTTTAGTAATCCATTCGAGGGTATAGTTGGGCGGTGGGGGGAGGGGCTTCAAACTCTCCCTGTGTAAGCTGGAATAAGCTTAAAACTTTGGTCCATCTTGAACAACATACTCGATTTGCTTAATTTAAATCACTATACTACAAAAATTTTTAAAATGTGGTCAATGGAATCTAATAATGTCAGCACTGGGCAACGTTTGGTGTATCATATCATCATGCATCAGTTTTAAAAGATTACATAGAAGTAAGATCAGAAAAAGCACCACGAATAAGCTGATCTTTGGTCCATTTATAACAATGACATAAATGATAGTAATTTTTTTCTTTATGTAACATACACGATTAAAAGAGTTTTTGAATTCATGTTCATATTTCCAAGGAGGAAACGTACATGTCTAATTTGTTTGACTATCTATGGATAGAATTCGCCGAAGAAAAGTGCAAATAGCTTGTACTCTCGTTCGTCCTTCACAGAAATGTCCTATGTATGTTTGTTTATAAACACTCAGAAGATCGCTAATATTTACAATGATAATGGACACCATGATAATATTCCCCTCCGACAAATAAGATAATGTCAACAAAGCAATATACAATAGAAGTACATTAGGACTTATGTTTGACCAAAACGGGCTTGAAATTTGTTTTGTTTGATTTGTTTTTGTTAGCTACATATTATTACCGCACAATGATATTTTATATACATAACTTACTTTCGAAAGCAATATTTTATTTAATGTCCATTATGCTTTGTGCATACTCAAAAAAAACGTGCTCTATGAATTTTCTCACGAAACTATATATATATGTGTGATTGTGTGTGTGTGTAATTGGTAATAGACGATGGAGTGCAAAAATACATCGGCATTCGCAAAAATGATTATTGCACACTAAAACATTGAAACACATTATTTAACTCTAATTTATACACACCACCAACGAAAATGTAAACAAGTTTCACTACTATAAATAAGTCTATCCAATAAACAGTTTTATTCCACAAATCTATAACCATATTATAATTAAGCGAGCGAAGCGAGCGTTTCCATTTGACTGCCGGAAAAAAATAGTCACTAGCTTTGTTTTTTTTGTTTGTTTGTATGTCTCGCCATAACGTTCGAACGGAGGTTCGGATCGAGTTGAAATTTGGACCATCCGCAAGCTTCGTACTAGATTGAATGCCATTAGTTTTGTGGCAAATCGTTCAAAAAGTTACAAAGTTACATTAAAGTTAATCGAAAGATTTTTTCTAACTAAACGGCGACAAAATTTGAGGTGGCCAAATCATTTAGAATGTCCGTCCGGTCACGAATATGTTAATTTTATTTTGGTCCGATAAGTAGTGTAGATGAAAATTACATTATAACAAAAGTAACGTTGCCATGGCAACGAAAAGTCGCAAGAAAGCTAGAGCTTTTTTGGCTCATGATAGCGGTCGAACGGAGGTTCAGATCGAGTTGAAATTTGGACCATCCGCTAGCTTCGATCTGAATTGAATGCCATTAGTTTTGTGGCAAAATCGTTCAAAAAGTTATAAAGTTACATTAAAGTTAATGGAATGTTTATTTTTTCAAACTAAACGGAGACAAAATCTCAGGTGGCCAAATCATTTAGAATGTCCGTCCGGTCACGAATATGTTAATTTTATTTTGATCCGATAAGTAGTGTTGATAAAAATTACATTATAACAAAAGTAACGTTGCCATGGCAACGAAAAGTCGCACGAAGCTGGAGCTTTTTTGGCTCATGATAGCGGTCGCACGAAGATTCAGATCAGGTTGAATTTTGGACCATCAACAAATTATATAGCACGTGCTCGCTTATCAACGCGTCCAACTGAGCGTTTTCCTAGTGTAACAAAATACATGGGATGTGAAATTTGGCGTACTGTTCAATGTTACAGATCTAGAAAGAGTGGCACAATGATAAAAAAATTGAGATAATAGATGAAGAAATAACTGATGGAATGTTCGATACATTTTCGGACATATGGGTAAACTAGAGAATAATGTAATTTATGAAAAATTGAATTGGAAAAATATTCAAGTAGGGCCAATACCAAGAAAATACATATCATGGAATATGTGGTTGATAGAACATAATATTCACAGATTTGTAAGTGAGGGTGGTGATGAGATTTAAATGGAAACATCATTTAATTGAATCCAAGAAATAAAACTCTTATGTGAATTCCTGCAGACAAAGAAACATAGTGGAAACTAGAACTTCTTTATTCTCTTATAGTAACTAGGCCTATGTCCTGTAACATTAATGTTACAAACTTTTACATTTTTCGAAATAAACTTTTGTTGAATGAGCAGTTACTCAATAATGCTTTATATTAAAAGTAAACTAAAATAACCTTCTGCGATAATCAGATTTAGTTGTGTTCTTATTCCCTTGATACAACTTCATTATCCACTAATGAGGCGAAACAGTCGCTCTTGAAGGCATTGCATCACATTTCACGGGCAAACTATAAAATCAATATACAGCGTTTTCTTTTACCTCATAGTAAAATATATAATTGTTTTGTTATAACAAAAACTTAATTAATTGTTTGTCATGTTTAAATGTGAGATTAGTAAAATAAACTCACTATGAGTTATAAGAAAACTGTAAATAATGATATTGTACAAAATATATTTTATGAAAAGATATTATTGTATCTTGAATCTTCCCATAAAATGATGTAAAATCATATTCCCCAGGAGTAATATTACGTCAAAAACGTAAAAATAAGTCAACATGTTTTGATTGACATAGATTGTTGAACATGATCCGTATAAACGTTTAGCCACAACAACACAACAATATGAATACAAAGTTATGTATATACACAAATATAATTCTTCATGACGGAGGTATATGGAACGACCATATACGTCAAATGACTGCAATGTGTGTTCAACAAGTCAAGACCAAGAGAAAAGTATAAATTTTGTTTGGGATTTCTCACTAACCTAATTAAAGCTACATTACTCGATGATTGTAGTGGACTCCGACAAAAATATCAACTGTTTGTTCATATCGAACTTTTAAATTATTTTCCTTTCAATAAAAGACTTGTTTTGAACAAACAAAACTGTCCCTGAAAACTCTGAAGTAAAACAAGCTGCCTACTCAATATTTGCTCAACGTCTTGTGGTGCGAAGTAGTTCGTGGAACGATATGAGGTAGGGTGATTTCTGTTTATATCATTACGTCATGCACTTGATCATACACCGACAAATTAAGTATAAATATCGAAGGAAAGTCTGGAGGTACATTCATTCATTCACTACTTCATTGAAATCAACTACTGTAAGTCCGTGATTTTAAGATGAGCCGCTTGAGCATTTTCTTGAGCGTTCTCATGCTGGTTGCTATCAGCGAGGCGCTTCTAGTATTGCCGTCAACGACCAGTTCAACTTGTCGTTATTGGTGCAAGAAGAAGATTTCAGGACGGGCTTATTGCTGCGAAGACGAGATGGAAAACGGAAGTAAGTACAAGTAGATGGGAGCGATCTCACTTAGACGCTCATCGGAGAATTCCGAACAAATTGTCTCTAGTAAAACAAATTGCCCTTGAAGATTCTTTTATAACTAGTTTTTCACACTTATAGAAAACATATCCCCTAAAAAGAATTCACACCGAAAAGGATTTGTTTTTGTGAGTTTTATAACGATGGCTACAAACCATCAACTAGGTGTAAAACAATAGCTCCTTATGAAATTGAAACTAAATAAAATATTTGTTTTGGGTTTGGCGAAAATAATTTTGAAATTAAATTAGGGCCTACACAAAGTTCCCATTCAAATGATTCGTATAAAAACGCAATTCTTTTTATTAGCATCATCGAGTGATAGACAATTATTAATGCTTCAATAAAATGTGGACAGTACATTAATTTTGTAATCAGATTCTGCAATGTAAAACTTTACAATCGGATCGCGGGATACACGCTCGCCGGCTCGCAGTCACTCTCACTATCAAAATAATATTTTATAAAATCAATACATCGCTATCAGCAGAGTTTATGAAAATAGCTTCAGCATATTGAGAAAATAACATAGGATTCAGATTCTGACGAGTGTCATCTCTACAGTTAGTTCCTCAAACTTGTTTCCGTGCGTTCTCAACTGGTGAAACAACATTCAGCTACAATAGATCTTCAATTAGTTTACTTGCTTTTCCATCATTATTAACTAAGCTCACGTTGCATTCAGTTTACCCGAAAGATGTAGATATTCAATGCTAGATAAATTTTCATACGAAAATGGTCATTGTTCACTGGGTCAATAATGTGTATTTTTTAACACAAAGAACCTCGGCAATACTTTAAATCAAATGCAATTGTAAATTGGCAACCGTCCATTCGCAAAAGCTAATTAACGTTCAACTCTTATTTTCACTTTATTTTAATTTTGTAAAATCTCGCATGTTGTAAAATATCATAAGAACTTGGTCTCTGGATGATCTGTCATAGTCTAGAGCAGTGGTTCATTTTGTATCCGGAACACGTTTGTAAAACAGCAGCCGATCAGAACAAAGTTACTTCACATTAGGTAAATTACTTTTAGTCACACAATAGTAGGTAATTAAAAACGAGTGTGGTTTTCAAGTTTTTCTTGAGTATTGTCAAGACAGGTGCCAACAAATTTGATAGTACTTTTTTAAATATGAAAAGCGTCACGTGTGATATTATGCTACAAAACCATTTTCAATAACTTTCTATGGTGGGTATCATTTGGCTTTTATGTTAAAATACCTGATGAATTTTAAAACTAGTTCAAGTTAATACTTAAACAGATATTCCGACTAAAATACGATTTTAAAAGTAAAATATTTGTTGGTTTACAACCCAAGGATGTGAAAATGAGAGAAATTATGTTCAGATTTTACATCATGGGTTTACTAAATTTGTGGTAGAACTTTCGGATTAGTTCAATTATAGAATCGGCACTGAAACCAAAAAATAATATAATTTAATTTTTTAAAAAAACATTTAATGACAATATTCTCATGATTAAAATTTTAAAACAACTTTTTTACAGATGATAATTTACTTATATGATGATATGATAATTTACTTGTGTATATTATGGATTTGGTGGAGGTGCCGCGTTAAATATTAGTTATTGGACTTGGCTTTATGTGCTGCAAATCATAAACGTGGTCGTGAAGAATAAAAAACCAAGGTCTACTTGTAAAACCTATTACACTTTTTATTACACCATAATTTTTTGTAAAAATATTTAGTTCGTTTCGAATCGACAAAGTTATGAAAATATATGCCCTCTAAGCGTTATCGCTGTAACATGTAGGTAGGCCTATACTGTTTTATGTGTCATTAGGCAAATTTTTGTCAATTTACCAAGTAGTGATTTATCTCATTATAACAATATCCCCGAGTAGCATTGCTGCCATAATTAAAAGCTGCCTTTTGTAGGGCTTAGTGGATTTAAAACTTTTAGTGGTGAACATAATATTTTGTAATGCTATTGTTGTGTGATGTAAAGCGGGCTTTAACTTCAAATCACTATAATCAAACACACACATACACTCGCTTTATAGATAAATAAAAGGTTTGGTTTACAAAATTATTTTGCTTTTTCAATATTTTGTGGATGGAGTAAGACAAACGAAATTTACTTCACTTACGGATTGCTTTATTGTGAATTATTATAATTGAGTAAGTTTATGGATCTACAACTCTAGACAAGACTATACGAGACACTCATTTTATTTTACTTTCTACTCTCCAATCTAAACAATGTTCTCTACTCTCTACTCTATTATCCCTTCCTCTCATGTAGTTTACTTTCTCCTTTCTTTTCCTTACTTTGTACTTTCATTTTTTCAACTTTCAACTTTCAACTCTGAACTCTCTACTCTTTATTCTCGCCCTCCTCCCTTGTTATTTTCTTCTTTCTTTTCCTTATTCTCTACTTTCAACTTGTAACTTTCAACTCTTTATACTCTCTGACGAGTGACGACTACACTCTACACAGAACTCTCTACTCTGAACTCTCTACTCTCTATTCTCTCCCTCCTCTCTCGTGGTCTACTTTATTCTTTATTTTCCTGACTCTTACTTTGAACTTTCAACTTTCAACTCTCTTCTCTCTACTCTGTACTCCCTACTCTTACTCTCAACTCTCTCTCTCTAATTTATTTCCAGGCGAGAAGAGTGGCTTGTGCCCTCCCGTACGAGACTCGTGTCCGCATGCATTCCGCCCCAGCTCCCGGCCACCCGCGCAGTGCGACAGAGACAGCGAGTGTCGCGGTGCGGACAAGTGTTGCTACGACATCTGCCTCAAGCACCGCACATGCAAGCCGTCGCAGATCGCCGTTTCACCGCTAAACAACGATCGCAACCGCCGAGCACACCACTGATTAACCTTCAGTCTCTTCGGACACACCGTTGATAACTACCAAGCAATCTACAAGTTCAAGGATTTTAATAGTCAGCCAAGGAAATTGTAATAATCTTTAAAATAAATTCACATTTAGTTCGAATCTGTTCTTTTACTATGTTTCCTTTCCTCATCACCAGAAAGTTTCGAGCTACAACTTTGAGCCACACATTCCTATAGCAGTTTCTATTTTCTTTTACTTACGGTGTTTGATTGATTAATTTAACGGTAATGATTGATTAATTATATATTTGAAGAATTATAAACGGACAAAATATTTTTTGTTGTCTACATTTTCTTTTTTCAAAATGCATTCATATATTTTATGACTGTGTTGTGGAAATTGGGAAAAACAATGAAAACACGTAGCACGTCGTAATTTTCAGATTGATTTACAAAAACTGTTGGTAAAATGCTTTGATACGTCTGGCGGTTTATGCATTGTTAGAAATTCCTCGTGATTTCAGAAACATCGAGTTTGATCAATATTCCTTTGGAAGCTTGTTGGTTGGAATACGGAGTGAGGTTTGAACTTGGAAGGCAATTACGGTTGGATTGGTAGTAATTAGCTTGTGGTGATACACGAAATCTATTGTTTGCTATATGTGGAGTTTAATTTTAACGAATTTCGTCATTAATTTACAAAAATCAAACTAATTGGACTACACACGACCAAAATCACACGCACATACACTTTATGTCTTCAACCAGTTTGAATTTGGTCTAGCTATTAAATTAACAGTTTGGTGCACAAATATATTACAAGCTGAAATGTTTACCAACTGTTTTTAACACCCTGGTAAAAGTACTGTACAAGATTACCCTGAATCACTTTGATGCAAGGGTAAAATAAAATTGTAAACGGTCAACATTTCTAAAAACTGGGAAACTAGACTTGACGTTTCAAATTGGAAGTTATGAAGTGGGAGCCTCCAGAATGATATGATGTGGGAGTTGAAAGCCGCTTATACCGTTGCTATAGATTACACAATTTTGTAGGCACAATCTTCGGTAAGACAGCCACTTGTCGTTGCTAGGTGAATCAGAATATTCACTTGAACCCTCTACACTTCAATCCCAATGTCTACCTTATGCTGTCTGACGGTAGATTAGAGACGAGGAGGCTAAGGAGAAGGGGGCAATGGCATAACAAACAGTGGTAGATATTTTAATATGCAATCGGTCTTACTTTCATCCACATGCTCGCTGCAATGTAATGGCATGGTATTTAGTTAATTGTATTATGAAAAAATTATCTTTGGTCTTCATTGCAGATGATAGAATTGAAGCTTTTTCTCTCGTTCAAACACGTATTTCATTATAATTTCTGTTTTATAAAAAAAAGCCTGTTATTGGAATTTACTATTTACGACATTGAAAATGTGTCCTATTGTTTTGTGTAGGTACAAAACACAGTAGAGGAAAGGAAATGAAAACATGTTCAACGAATTCAGTGTTTAAAAATATGCATGATTTTGAGTATTGCAATAATATAAGGACTTCTAGTTGTATCATGGTAGTATGGCAATCGACCTATGTTAGTCCTGTATATACGATAGATGGGGGAGAAACGATATGCAACTGTTTTTTAACCCGCGTTCTCGTAGAGCCATGCGCCTCGGACCAGCGCCCTAATCATGTTCCATCGACGACGACGCCGGATGGGGGCGACAAGACTAAAGATTACCCCCCGTCAATATCAAACAAGAGCATCGGCAAGATTTTGTAAACTGGCAATCATGTGGATCTTCACAATTTGATAAATTATCGACGAAAGCGCCCACTTAAATCTAGTAAAATGCCACCATTTGCTATGTTAAAAGTCAAAATAAAATTTGGGCACTGTGACCCCCTATGGTGCCAGGGTTCCATACTTTTCCCAGAACAATTGTTTTCTTAGTTGGATGAGCGTAGCGAGCGAAGCGAAGATTCCATTCTACTACACTGGAGAAAAGAATCCGGAATGTTTTTTTTTCTTTCTTTTTTCTTTTTTTTTTGTATTTTTGTGTGTCTGTGAACACGATTCCGGCTAAACCGATACTCGGATTGCGATGAAATTTTATGGAGACCTTTGAAATCTCTGAACTTAGAACTGCACCGTAGGAAAAATCGATCAAAAAATTATTTCTCTTGAAAATCGCAATTTTACGATTTTTTTCGTTTTTCGTTTTTGTTTTTGTTTGTATTTTTGTGTGTTTGTTAACACGATTCCGGCTAAACCAATACTCCAATTGCGATTGAATTTTCTGGAGACCTTTTAAATCTTTGAACTTAGAACTGCCATCATTTTGAGAGATATCAAAAAATTATTTCTCATGAAAATCGCAATTTTACGATTTTTTTTCGTTTTTCTTGTTTTTTCCGTTTATTTTCGTGTGTTTGTTAACACGATTCCGGCTAAACCGATACTCCAATTGCAATGAAATTTTCTGGAGACCTTTGAAATCTTTGAACTTAGACCTGCCACGTTTTTGGGTACAATCGAAGAAATATTTCTCATGAATATCGTACTTTTACGATTTTTTTCGATTTTTAGTGCGATATTTTCGTGACATTTGGGCCGATTCTGACCAAACGGCTGGGGCTACAACGTTCATATTTCACATGGACATTTAAGTAATGGTCATGTATTGCTTTTTGAAAGAAAAAGTTGAAAAAATAGCCAGAATCCATAGAAATAAAGGTTTTAATATGAGTTTTTTCGAGGTTTATAATAACAATTAACAAGTAACAATAGAAACTTGACAACAATCACCTACAATGCATTCACAAAGCACTTGCAAAGGAAAAGTGGTCCCACGCAAACTAAAAACTTACAAAAACGCTCATCCATCAACGCGGCGGGACTTTAGCGTTTTCCTAGTAGTTAAGGAAATTTCAAACGCACTTCCGTCGCCACTGGGCCACTATAGGTATATTGGAGTTGGATCAATAATTGATCTGCATGATTAAAAAAGTAACTGGTTCAAATCCCGTCGAGACCGTTAATCCTGACCGAAGTTTATTTTGAGGTTACCTCAGTCGTTAATGAGAATGCAAGGGATAAGTCCTCTTAAACAGCACTCGGACATTTCTGTCTGACATGTCCGAGTGCTGTTTAAGAGGACTTAACACACATAACAAAAACTTGTAGAAATACAGCCAAACCTTACACACTCAAAAGAAATGAGATCTAAAAAAAGGGCCAAGCTCATCTACCCTTCCACATTTGCGCATTCTTAATTCATAAACGTACAGTGTCCCATAACAGCATCCTCGAAAAGCTTGGCAAAATAGAATTTGCGATTATTAATTTAAACGTAATAGTTCAACCAAGTTCTTGTTTCTTATTAATTTAAACGTAATAACAAGCAAATTTTATTTTGCCAAGCTTTTCGAGGATGCTGTTATGGGACACTGTACGTTTATGAATTAAGAATGCGCAAATGTGGAAGGGTAGATGAGCGTGGCCCTTTTTTTAGATCTCATTTCTTTTGAGTGTGTAAGGTTTGGCTGTATTTCTACAAGTTTTTGTTGTGTGTGTGATCTCATTACTTTTTCAAGTTCCATTGTAAAATTATTTGTTAAAATATAATAATTTTATCAAAGTTGATTTAATTTCTATGGTATTAGCAATAAAACTATAGGATGTAAAATATCTAGACCCGGATTCATGTTCATGCTGTGTATAGGTGGTATAACCATGGTATAACGACGGTATAAGGACTGGACCCCAATTCTTGAGTTCGTGGGAGATGAGTTGAAAACGCAATTTGAAAACAAAGTCGTTTTCGTTTTCGAAGGAATTGGTATTCTTGAACGGTATCGTGGAAAACGTCATGGGTTGTGAGTTGAGTTGAAAGAGTATTGCTGTTATTCACGTGGGGTGAGGTTCACGAAATCCAGACACTTTAAAAAGATTTGCGTAGCAAAGAGCTCGAAAACGTTCTATATTTATTCTAGATGGCAGTGCCTTCATAAACGCGGGCCAATCGAAAGACGAGTTGCATGAAATGATTTGATTGTTGCAATTATGTAAACAAACAGATGAGCACGCTCATATTCGAGACCTTGCTTCGACATTGTGTGTAGCAGCAAGCTGACTTTGATCATGGCTAAACATGGCTAAAAAGAAAAGAATATGTGTATTATTTCCGAACATTTTTGTATAGCCTAGGTGGACAATCATACTATTGTTTATCTGCATTAGGCTTTTAGTAATCAAAACTAGTTATTTGTGCGGGAAGTGTGTCAGAACAAGGTTGTGCTGGCCTAGGGTTGGCTAGGCTTGTCAAACATGTAATGTAAGTATTAATTTTATCTAGTCCTATAGCCTAATGGAACTTTAGACCTACACTGTTGTATTATAAATAATTTTCTACATCTGGGCCTAGGCCAGGGACGGTTTCTGATTTGTTTTATGAGAGTATAATGACACCTTTTCTCGTTCCACACATAGAAGCAAAATTTAAAATGTCCGCCATTTGTTTACGTATCGCACTTTCTCGCCTAACTCTGCTTGCACCGTCAACAAGTATCAAGTAACTATAGTTACTTGTTGATTGTATGCCTAGTGTATAAGGCTTATTTTAAAACCTTTATTTGGAAGCCTTCCAGCAAACTTTTTCAACATTTTTTTTTCAAAAGAGACTATATTACTATAACCTTAATGTCCATGTAAAATATGAACATTGTAGCCCCACCCGTTTGGTCAGAATCGCGGGCCGATTGAAACTGACGGATTAGACAGTAGTAGCAGTAGCAGCAGTAGTAGCAGTAGCTAACATCCTTAAAGTGATTTTGAGCATGTTTCAAGCCATTTTTTCACCAAGAAGGAATGGTCGTACGCCAATAAAATTTGGCATGTGTTGTCAGGTACCTAAATCCCCTCGATTGTGATAGTTTTCAAGTTCACATCACGTTACATGACGGCTGGGTAACACCTCGAAATCACCCCAACTCTGCTTGCTGTATAAGGTGCTTGAGTGTGTAGCGCACCGCGGCTTGGATGCGGCGCCCTAACGGGCACCTAGATCCCTTGCATTCTCATTAACGACTGAGGTAACCTCAAAATAAACTTCGGTCAGGATTAACGGTCTCAACGGGATTTGAACCCGTTACTTTTTTAATCAATGCAGAATCTGCGTTTAAAGCTAGAGCCAACACTATCGGTATTTGATTTGATTATTTCATTTTCAGTCGTTTTCAGTATCATTTAAATTATTTTTAATTATTTCCTACCATTATATTTTTACTTGTATTTTTCTTGCGTGAAGGAATCTTAATTCCGAAATGTCATATTGATTTTAGTCAAAAATAATTGTTAAATTGTGACCAACAACAAAACAACATTTTAAACAAAATTGTATTGATTGTTGATAGGTAGTTTCGTATTGTTTTATGTCATCATCTATTCTAGTGTATTTGTCACTTTCAAAGGTTCTAAACATCCTAACTAATGGTATAAATAACATTTGTGTGGTTCACACAATTAATATCTCTGCAAAACGCAATTCTAGAAGAATGGACGTTGCGTTGGCGAGTTTCAGAGTTTCCATTTAATACATGGACAGAGCGGAAATAATCTAGACATAACCAACAAACGAGAACTTGCACGACAAATAACTGTGTAAACTTGTATAGAAATTAAAATAATTAACCGGATGTAGTCGGCTACTACGGAGGTGTCAATTTGCTAGATCCATTCTGTATTTGCGAACAAGATAATGATGAACTTTATCCCCTGCACCCACGCAACTGCAAACACGTGCCAAACATTTCACCTATTGCGTAATTGTGAAATTAATGAAGATGTAAAGAGAATGCCTTACCGTATGCCAATGTGTTTTATCATAATGTAATGGTTAACAAACTGTCGGCGCAAGAGGGAATGCTGCCTTGTTCCAAACATAAGTGCGCCACCGCCAATCATAAATTTTAATTGATTTTGAATAGGAATTTATACATCGACTGTATTTGTATCACGATCCAGTGCATAACAGGGGTGTGAGGATGTTCTCATTTTCAATCTTATCTTTGATTCGTACAATAGTACAATAGGGCCTAACACTGCTAGATAATATATTTTAAGCACATTCTTAGGCTAACGAGAGGATTTAATAAATGTTTAGTTGAATTTTGCGGTCGATTGAAATGATTTGCGTTTAACAACAAATCAAATTGATTGTTTATAATATACTTATTGAGAGGTCAATATAAATGTGTTACCCAGTTTCCCGTTTCAAGGTTACTTTAATTTGCATTGACCAAGTTGACATGCATGCTTAAATATTTTAAATTGTAGATTGTATATTATTTTAACGCCGCGTCGATGATGAGGCAAGGTGGCTTCACATTGCTCTGCCGCCCGGCGGTACGGGCGGAATTCTCCGCCGTACAAAACAGGAGGCATTCACATTCACCATAAATACAATACAATACAACCGCCGTCGTGATATGTATGAGCTGTGATATGTATGTGATATGTATGAGCTGACGAAGAAGATCGTGGTAAGTGTCGGAAAGGTTAGGTTGTAGGCCTAGAGATGTTTTGGAGTTCAATTTTAGAACTTAAAAGGCTTTTGAAGCGACGTGACGTCATGCCGCGGCGGTGAATGTTGAACTTCGCCCAAGTTTCACCGCGGCGGAATCGACGACGGCGTTGAGCGCTGTCATTGGTCAACGCCCTGCCCATACCGCGGCGGCAGAGCAATGTGAAGCCGCCTGCACGCTGCTCGACGTTTCGCCATCCATATTGGTGGCTTCTTCAATATGAGTCACAGAACTCATCTACGGATCGTGAGAGACTATATAATATATCATTACTTTTTGTATTTGTGTTCTAGATAGCTTGTTTTTTATTGTTAAATTGAGTGCATAATATGATAAAACAAAATATAAAATATATCTGGAGTGGAGCAACATTGGTGTATCAAATTTCCCCGGTGAGAAGGGACGTTAATTTTTTGTTACAATTGACAACCTATAAAGTTTCATGCATATCATTGCCCAATCAGAAGTCTTAGAAATTAGAATGTACTTTCCATGCAGTGATTTCAATCAGGTTTGTCCTCGTGCCTTGCATCCCCCCCCCTCAACTCTCTGCGGACAGTTGAAATACGATATGTGCTTCGAGAATTGCCCGTTCTAGATTCAACTCATCTGAAATTGGAAATTTCTTCAAAATCGGCTATATTGATCGAGATTAGTTATTGTCGATTTGAAAGATTCGAGCATGCACTCTGTTTTTTTTTTCGGTGACGTATCCAGTTATTGAACGAAGGAGATTGGACATGCGAACGCAGCACGGGGTCCCGGGGCAAAGCCACGCACACGGACTTAGAATTTCCTCCTCCAGAATTATTTCATGGAGCTACAGAAATTTTCAAGATTGGATTCAACCAATTCAATTCAATTCAAGAGGAGGATTGAACATTAGAAAAAAGTATCAGTCAGGATTGCCGTTTGAACCCGATATCTCATGAATCAGAGACTCGCTACATTTGAACCACACCTGTTAGTTTCACAACAAACAAAAACACACCACATCAAAGTCAAACTCCAAAATACTGTGGCAATCAAAAACACATAATACGACTGAATTTTTAGCAGCAAAAATCATCGTCATCATCAAATGAATAAATAATATGTCGTGTTTTCTTAAATAATTACATTTTTCTATAGGTCGAATAAAAAAATCGCGCATCGACTAAATGGAATAGCTGCTAAATTGTTAGGTAAGCCGTTATATCAGAATTTCTCAATCTGGATATTGACATGCTTCGCTCGTTCTCTTGTGTATAAGTGAGATCTTACTGCAAAACAAAACCATCGTTATCCGTGCCACTGCCAGAACAAAGAGCTAGCTCGTGCTTAACGCGTGAGACTGTTCCAAACCAGCCACTGGCAACGGTCGCGCCAGCGACCTCTTGTTCTAGGCCTAGCCTATAATATTGGTTTTGGGCTCGCCACTGACGGCGACCATACTTGCACGACTACAGACGAACGGTGAAAAGTGCAATAGTTCCGATTCGTGCAGAAAGTGCGCGGGATAGGCGAAATAACCTATTAGGCCTTGTTGTAAAACTCGAGAAATAGATGTAAAAACGTCGGTGGACGGTGGGGCACCGTAGAGTGTGCTATCAGAGATGCCATCCATCAATCGCACCATTAATCGGCTTACCCGCCAATCCCTTTTCAGGTTTTCTCCACACCGCTATCACGGGCTTTAAAAAACCGGAAAAATCTGCTATTTTCTATCTCTACACCCACCTGCCCTTCGGTGAGGCCGTTTGCCCAATTTCAATCAACATTTGCTGTCCCCAAGAAAGAAAACTTGCCCATACTGATCGCCATGCTCATGTGTGGCCCTCACATTTCAACCGAGGCTTAGGCCTAATTCACACCTACATTATAGATCTACCAAGGCCTACACACCACGACTTTGCAGACCGTTGCAGACCATGCCTAGACCTAGGCTTGGGCTTTAGCTATGTAGGCCTCCACATCATATTACTAGGCCTATTTACATTTTATAACCTATAGTTATAGGCTTAGGGCTATACTCATTATATTGTAGACCATACAATTAGCCTATAAGGCTTAGCCTAGGGCTAGGCTTGGCCCATCATTGTAGAGCCTAGGCCTAGGCCTACCTAGGCTATGAATGGCTAGGGAACATGAAGCATGTCTTACATTGCAAGCATTGGCCCTTTTTGGCTAAACACAATTAAAAACCTAATTCAAGTTCCGAACCAAGTTATGAATGGTGTACAAAGTACTTACCCATAAGAGAACGGCTTATATTATAAAACATTTTGCACTTTATAGTAGGCCTATAAGCTCTTGAAATGTTAAATACCGTAGAGAAAGTGACACTTATCCAATCCTTTTTTCAAGTCCGGTGTGGTTGTGGGAAACTTTCGAAGTGCAGTTACCAACAAAAAAACATAAAAATCGCACAGCTTGGCTACAATGATCGATTTATATCGACCAAAGTTATTCTATAAAATGAGTGAGTTTAGATTTACCGACTATTTGGAAGTCGGTAATTAACAAAGAAATCACCGATAGATGTCGTGGCGTTTCCCTCCCTGTCCGCCAGACGAGGTCTACGACTCAGTCAGGCATGGACGATGTAACAACCATACAAAATTGTATAACAGTTTACAGTATAAGATGTATTTTCAAAATAAATATAAAAAAAGCCAAATACTACTGCAATGAGGGGGATTTCATCGTTTTTCAAGCCAAACGGGGCCATGTGTGTGGTGACGTAAGCTGTCGTTTGAAAAAAATGTGCGGGAAATTTAAAATGGAAAACATCGAACATCAATAAAATAACCTCATTATCACTATTAACCTATGAATTAACGTTCACGTTCATATAACTTTTAGAGAAAGATCTATATAATATAATATTGAGGAATATTGTATATTGTATACACGTTCACTGATACAGCTGCAATCGCTCTGTCAAGGCCAGTGCCAAATGAATGTTTGCCGTGTTAAAACTCGCATTTTGTCCGGCCTATATTGTTTGGCCGTGTGGTGAGTTTATTTTCAAACATTCCATTTTCAAAGTGCTAATGCATCATTTTAAGAATGCATTTACACAATACTTTTACTGGCAGGTCTCTAAATTACGAGTTTACGATAAATTTTGAAAATATTTTATATTAGTGGATTATACAGGACTGTGCAATAAAATAAAGCTTGCACAATATTGCATTGGTTCAAATAAGCATATACCATTACCTGTACATAACAGTTGAGTAGCGCCTACATGGTTGGGTGTTGGTAGGCTCAGGTGCAACACTGCACACACAAGTATGTAAAAACATTGATCTCTATTCTGCTTCAAGAAAAAGTATCCATATACGAAACTGAAACTCCAAACAAAAACCGACAATGGAAAATAGTGTTCGACTTTTGCATGAACAAATTGCAAATTATTTTCGCTTAACTAGCGTTTTTAGTGCAGGCCAAGGATTAACACTATTCAAAAACTATTTTGCCATTTTGTAAGCACTCATGTAAACTCGGTTCGATTATATCGTTTTGACTTTGTCGGCAAATGTATTTTATTTTCCAAAGCAAAACATCGGATAATATTATGATATTAATAACTTTTGGTAAACGTTCGAATTCTGATGTAATTTGTACGTTTTTACTATAAAACTGCAAGTAAATATCAGTTGCCGACCATTTTTAATAAATTGAATTAAATGAATATTAATTATAAAGTAATCAACAACAGACAACGCATTGTCATGAACATACAAAATTACAATTTCTATGAACTTGGGTAGAACTATAAAAAAATGACCCGTGTATATTTTGATGTACATAGTTTTCACATCCTCCACACAAATGTGTTTAAGATAGTTGGCGAACTGACGTATCTGAACTTGAACACAATTCTTTCAAGATTCAGTGTATAAACCATCTAAATTTCTAGCCTATCACGTTTTTTAGTTTAATCTTGAAAATTAAATTGTAGTCATTTTAACATAAACCTTTAAACCTTACGAAAAATAAAAATAAATTACAGAGAACAATATTACTCCATCGCAATTATAATATATTTACAAGTCGCGCTAGCGCGCGGCTTGAAGCCGCTACGCGGAGGGCGTGGAAAACCTCGTACTCAGAATACCTCGTAGTTGGAAAACCTCGTTGACGCGACAAAATCGCGAATCGGTCCGCGTTCGGCCGCGATACAGTAGTTTGCGGGTAACGTTTGTCGTTTATCCGAAGTCCTGGGACAAATTTGTTTTCCGGGACACTTTCGGTACGCTACCGGACGCTGTCCGCCGACTCTAAGTACGGTGCAAAAGGATTTTCGCAATCGGATCATTTTTACGCCTTTTGTGTAAAATGTGAGAGAAATGTTTTCCTGGGACAATTGTTCGGGACTCTGGTGGACTGTAATCGCCATCCCCAGGGTGTTAAAAAAATTGACCCTCTTAACAATTTTTCGAAATTATTCAAGACGACAAATTTTTCGGGACGCTTTTCCGGTACGAACCGTTTTTGCCTTGTCCGTCCGGTTCTATAGTGCCCAAGATGGACCCGATCGGCCGAAAAATGCCGAGCTTTTAAAAGAAACAATGTTTTTAGGATTTCCCAAAAATGACCACCATTTAAAAAGAAAATTATTCAGTATTAGGGCCGTAACCTCTGATGCAACCCCCTAACGCCATTGGAATCGCCCCAAAAATGACATGGCCTGAAGATATTGATGAAATGTCTTAATTTCCGTTTCCAAAACACCACTTAGCCCCCCCCCCCCAAAAAAAAAATAGTGAAATTGAGACCTCGCGGTTGGTCAACTTTCGGGTACGTCAAAGTCTTAGCCTCTTTCGCGCGGTTCCGTAGAGTCCAAGGTGGACCCAATCGGACAATAATTGCGCCCTTTGTAAAAATCCGGGCCAAACAATTTTACGGTACGTCTAAATCTTCGCCTCGTCCGCGCAGATCCGCAAAGCCCAAGATGGACAGGATCAGACATACTGCACATTTTTCATAATTCTGGACAAAAGTTTTTCCGTAACACTTTTCCAGGTTGTCAAAATATGCACCTCGTCCGTCCGGTTCCGGACTGTTATTGTGGAAGATATTATAAAACAGAAATGTTTATCCCAGAAATGACCAACTACTAATTTTGAGAAATTCAAAAAAGTTTTTGCCCACGTTGAAATGAAGGTATTTCGGGGAATGACGTAATCGGAAGAAAAAAATAAAAATTATAAATTTTGAAAATGCCACAAAAAAGGTGACGAAATGCTGGGATCACGGTTTTGACTATAAAAATTACCCCTCTAATAAACCACTGCTGCGCTTGACCTATACAGTTCTATAGAGCCCGAGATGGACCCGATCGGACGAAAATTGCCCGAGCTATAAAAGAATCAATGTTTTTTGGATTTTCCAAAAATGACCAACGATTTTAAAAGAAACGAAACTTAATTAGTATTAGGGCCGTTACCTCTGATGCAGCACTCTGACGCCATTGGAATCGCCCCAAAAATAAAATTGCTTGAAGATATTAATGAAATGTTTTAATTTCTATTTCCAACCCCCAACACCAAACAGTGTCATTGTGGCGTCCAGTCAAAACAGTCCTCGAAATTCGGATTCGTACCGAAAAAAGTTTAATTTCACTGAATAATCAAGGTTTAGATATTGTTTGGCCACAATCTATCTAAGTTGTTTGACTTTATTTTGAAATGTATATTTTTATATACATTCTATTAGGCAGTGTTTGAAAGCTGTTGTTTTTCAGTTTCTTAAAATGTATTGTTGTATTTTTACCATGGCAGTTTTCCATACGTGTGTTTCATCTTTGTGTCTTTCAATAAAACATTATTAAGTTGAATTAACTCGCATTATATTACCACATTTCATTCCTCTGGAATATTAGCATCATTTATTGGTCCTCCGGAAAGCCGGATAACAAGGTGGTTACCGGTATTATTGTGATATTTGCTAAATTCGCCCACGGGGTATTAAGCGTGATTTCTGTGAGTTATTTTGACGCAATATTTCTTGTTTTCCTCTGCTGCGATGGACGAGCTCCTAGCAAGGAAACGTGTGTTTAAATCAAATGTTACACGACTGGAAAACGCCGTTAACAACATTCATGGTGGTGAGTCAATGTCTACAATTATTGTACATTCGCAACGTGTAGAACGTGTCTCTGCAGACCTCAACACGTTACTCCACGATTTGAGTATTGTGACAACCGACGAAGAGTTCACTCAATTTGAAGCTGAGATCAACGAAGTATTTGAAAGGTTAGTGATGCTCAGGATAACATTAATGGACCTAGGAGCTGAACATCGCCAGGTACCATGTACCACGTCAGACATATCAAATGGAGGTAGGCCTAGGCCCAGTGAAGTGAGACTACCGAAGCTACATTTGCCAACTTTTGATGGCAACCTACAGTGCTGGCTTTCGTTCAGGGACCTCTTCGAGGCGGCAGTTCACAACAATAATCGTTTGTCGGGGGCTGAGAAGCTTCAGTATCTTAAGGGCTCATTGCAAGGGGAAGCTGCATCACTACTCCAGTCGATTCCTGTGACGAATGGTAATTACAGCGAAGCTTGGGAACTACTAACGTCACGCTACCAAAATACGCGTGAAATTGTAAACACGGTTTTAAGGCGCATGTTCTCTCAGTCTGTTCTCCAACACGAATCATCTTTGGCATTACGCAAGTTGTTAGACACAACCTTGGAATGCACCAGGTCACTGGCAGTTCTTGGGCAACCTGTCGAGCATTGGGATTCGGTGCTCGTTTTCCACACTTCTGATAAGTTAGATAGCGAGTCTCGACGTCAATGGGAGTTGTCACTCACATCCAAGGAGCCACCAACTTTCCAACAATTGTCTGAGTTCATTGAGCACCGTGCTCGAGCACTCGCTATTGCAGGCACTCCTAATCACAAGGGTCCCTCATCTAGCAGTATGAAGCCAAACAGCCACAAGCAGACTACTTCACATCACAGTGTGTCCCAGAAGAGCCTGGCATGCTTGAAATGTACAGGTAAACATTGGATACATAAATGCCCTGAATTTCTGAATGAAACTGTTTTCGAGCGTCATTCGTTCGTGAAAGACAATTCATTGTGTTTTAATTGTCTACGTTCAAACCATGATTCAAGAGACTGCAAATCATCTACATGTCACAGGTGTCACAAACGTCACCACACATTATTACATTTCACTGAACCAATGCCAAATGGCCGACAAGATGTTGCCTCAACTGAGCCTGCTGTCTCATCCCATTACTCAACTGAATCAGTTCATCCTACAGTGTTACTATCAACTGCTCTCATCAATGTGCGAGACAAACAAGGTGTTATGAGGCCTTTACGAGCTCTTTTGGATTCTGCGTCCGAAGCTAGTTTTGTCACCGAGAACTGTGTTCAGAAACTTGGGTTACGAGCTCAGTCGACCCATGTGTGTGTATCAGGTCTTGCTTCTAGTAGTATTGCCAAGTGTCGCGGTATGGTGGAATTGAATTTCACTTCGACATGGAAGAATGAAGAGATCTTTAGTGTGAATGCTTTGATTTTACCTAAGGTAACAGGAATTCTTCCTAGAAGTAATGTCAAGATAATGGATAGTTGGTCACATCTTAATGGATTAATTTTGGCTGACCCAGAATACAACGTTCCAGGATGTATAGATGTTCTCCTAGGAGCAGACGTGTACTCCATGCTCCTTTGTTCTGGTCGTTGCTCCGGTATCAGCGGTTCACCGATCGCTCTAGAGACTGCACTTGGATGGGTACTGTCAGGTCCCATTAGTCAACAAGGTCCAAAGTCAGCTCTTACAACGTTGCACGTACAATGTGATTTGGATAGCACTCTTCGAAAGTTTTGGGAATTAGAAGACATGCCTGCTGCTAATTTATTGACACCAGAAGAGAAGCTTTGTGAACAACACTTTGAGAAGTCTCATAAAAGAGATGATTCAGGGAGATTTGTAGTACATCTTCCATTCCGTGATAACAGCCCAGAGTTAGGTTCATCTCGTAATCTGGCAATTCAACGACTCTGTTCCCTTGAGCGACGTTTAAAATACCAACCTGACAAAAAGCAGCAGTACGACCAATTCATGTCGGAATATATTTCATTGGGGCACATGGAGATTGTTCCTGCAGACCAGTTGAACAAGCCATTGACAGAGGTATATTACATTCCTCATCATCCCGTTATTAAGGAAAGTAGTTCCACGACGAAACTTCGGGTCGTTTTCGATGCATCAGCAAAGACTACTTCAGGCGTGTCATTGAATGACAAACTGATGGTGGGACCCAGACCACAAGACCACATTGTTCCAATATTGATTCGGTTTCGTAAACACATCATTCCTCTGGTCGCTGATAGGCCTATCGCCAAAATGTATCGCCAGATACAGGTAGACAAGTCTCAAACTACTTATCAAAGAATCGTGTGGATAAAGTCTCCTGTTGAACCAATACAGGATTTTAGACTAGTGACAGTGACATATGGAGAAAGTTGTTCTCCTTACATTGCCACGAAATGCCTTGAACAATTGGCGATAGATGAACAACAAGTGTATCCGAAGGCTGCTTCTGTTGCACTGAAGAATTTCTACGTCAACGATCTGATGTCAGGAGCTGATGTCATTGAAGCTCAAAGCCAACGCATCCAGCTAACGAAGAAGGATGGTTTCAAGCTTCGCAAATGTTTATCAAGTGCATCTGAGATTCTTGAAGCGGTTCCAGAATCAATGCGAGAGTTGAACTTGCCTCCGAGTATCAACGAGGAAAAATTTGTGAACACATTGGGTCTTCAGTGGCATCCAGCATTTGACCAGTTTTGTTTTTCTGTAAACCAATCCCCAAGACGGAATGTCATTACGATACGCACGTTCCTTTCTGACCTTGCCAAGGTATTCGATCCTCTAGGGTGGCTTTCGCCAGTAACAATCAAAGCAAAACTCGTGTTCCAATCATTGTGGAGACTAGACGTCGGATGGGATGATTCTCTTCCAGAGGATGTGTGCAATGACTGGAAGAAGTACTGCGAAGAACTGCTCATTATAGAAGAGATCAAAATTGACAGATGTATTCATTCGATTCAGCCAACAATGCTACAACTTGTTGGCTTCTGTGATGCATCTGAAGCTGCATATGCTGCTGTAGTGTACCTACGCACAGTGTACACTGACGGAACTGTGCTGGTTAAATTTGTAGCAGGGGACCATCGGGTGTCGCCGATACGTCAGGTTTCCAATCCTCGTTTGGAACTGTGTAGTGCATGCGAGTCATAGCAAATTGCAGAATGACGCAATGCTACGCCACGCAACTCAACGCATGCTACGCTACGCATCCATCGCAACGCAACGCTACGCGAACGCAACGCAACGCTACGCCACTCAACGCTACACTACACAACGTTATGCAACGCAACCCTACGCATTTCAACGCACTTCAACGCACTTCGACGCACCTCAACGCACATCTACAGCAAATCGTTCAACACTTCTGGCATCGATGGTCAACGGAATATCTCTCACGCCTTCAACGACGACCCAAATGGTGGATCGAACAAGACAATCTCAAGCCAGGAGACATGGACATTGGAAACTCGGGCGAATCGTTTCCACTCACCCTGGCTCCAACGAACTTGTAAGGTCCGTTACTTTACGAACTTCAAGCGGTGTGGTACAGCGACCAGTTGTAAAGATTTCTCGTTTGCCATTTGATAGCAAGTAAACTTATTGATTCTAAGTTTATTGTTGATGTAAAATCTTGCAATTTGAATTTTTGTTTTTGAAATGTGTATTTCAAGGTGGGCGGAATGTTTGGCCACAATCTATCTAAGTTGTTTGACTTTATTTTGAAATGTATATTTTTATATACATTCTATTAGGCAGTGTTTGAAAGCTGTTGTTTTTCAGTTTCTTAAAATGTATTGTTGTATTTTTACCATGGCAGTTTTCCATACGTGTGTTTCATCTTTGTGTCTTTCAATAAAACATTATTAAGTTGAATTAACTCGCATTATATTACCACATTTCATTCCTCTGGAATATTAGCATCAGATATTATAAAACTCGACTCCCCCCCCCCCCTCTATCACTCCTCTCCACTTTGTCCTCTCGATTCCTTCGTTGTGTTCGAGGAGTTGACTTGAATCGTTGAAGGCATATCCGTTAAATGACGTTTTTCATTTGCATGCATAAGAAAAATGAGTTTTTTTTTATCGGCCTTGGTTTTACAAACCACGTTTGAGTGCCGTTTTGGCGCTCAGGACATTCGAAATAGGAGTCAAAGTAAATTTTTTTTAGAAAGTTTGATCTTGTTAAAAATTAATGAGAGCAACATGGTAGGGACATTAAAGTCGAAATAGGGCCCGTTTTAGGACATTCAAAAAAAGCATGTAGTAAAAGAATGTTTATTTTTCTATGCAAAACCGGACACGCATTGCATTCTTGTCTCCTCCCCTGTCTACCCTTCAAACGTAACCAAATGCGTGATGTTTGGTATGACAATTTCCGTAAAGATCGGATACAGTGGTTTTGCCTTTCGTGAATTTTACAAAAAATATTTACCATGCTTTTTGTGACCTTGAATGCAAAATTTAACTATCAAAAAGTGTCCCGGACCGAACTCGAAGGCTTCGCCCTAACCCGAGCTCGAACCCAAGTTATCAAACCAATTTTATTTAAATTCCTTTATACTTGCGCTACATTAACGAGCATTGGTCGTTCCAAATCGAACCGAGGAAAACCAAAATTTTAATCTTTTAATGTTGCACTGCAAAGTGTTCAAAATTTTTCTAACTTTGCGATTTTTCCCGCGCAATCGGAAAAAACTATCGGGGCAATTTTGTTTTTAACCCGTTCGCTATTTCATTGGCTTTCGGAATTGTCAATCCTCGGGGCTCTACCACGCATCTAAAAATTTCCAAAAAAATGGAAAATGGAAAATCCAAACAATATAAAAAAAAAATGAAAACGGTACACATTTTTGCCGTCTGGACCCCCAGCGATAACTCCACACGGGCACTTCTCACACGCCGTAAGTGAATTTGAAAATTCATTTTTTTTGAGAATTTTTTATTTTAACAGCAAGTTTAACTTTTTTCAAAATTACGCGCATTTAAAAATGTTCATCGTCGCCCCGGCCAAAGTATTGTAACGGTCCTAAAAGCCCTAACTGTTTTGTACCCGGAAAGATTCCGAACGGGGGGCCCTTCCCGTCGGCGTTTGGGAAAAGCCTATTTTTGGGCGGGGAAAAAACCATGAGAAAAAAAAAAAAATTGTTTTTTGAAGGAAAAAAACGGACACCCGGGACTATTTTGGTCGGTCCATACGAGTTAAAAAATCTACAAAATGGGTCATGTTTTGGTACACGATTACCTAAAGGTTCAAATCTGGGTTCCTTAAACCCCTCCGAGAAATTTAAAAAAAAAAATTTTTTGCCAACTTATATATAAATTATATATATATATACTAAAAAGCTTTGCAAACGCCTTTTCAGGCGCGTTGTTGGATGAGCGTAATTGGTGCATTGAGCTGCCGTGCTATGCAGATTGCAGATCTTCTGTTGTTCTGTGACAAAATCATTACAATGGGATATAGCATGTTGTTGTCGAAGAATGTAAGAATAAGTAATAATAATTATTAATAAGTAATAAGTAATAATTAAGTAATAATAAGTCGGAGAAAATTTTTTTGAAACGAAAAAAAGCGTTAAATTGCGAATTTCAAAAGAAATAATTTATCGATTGCGCTCAAATTTCACACGAATATATTAATTCATAAAATAAAGGTTCTGTAAAAAAAACTTACAATCGGACAAAGCATGTAGGTGTTATAAGTCGAAGATTTTTTTTAAATCGAAATAAATCTTAAAACAGCGTAAAATTGCGATTTTCATGAAAAATAATTTTTTATTGCTTTCAAATTTCACACGAATTTATTAATTCATAAAATTAAGGTTCTGTGAAAAAATCTTACAATCGAATAAAGCATGTAAGTGTTATAAGTCGAAGATTTTTTTTAAATCGTGAAATTGCGATTTTCACGAGAAATAATTTTTCGATTGCGCTCCAAAACATGGCAGTTCTAAGTTCAGAGATTTCGGAGGCCTCCAGAAAATTTCATCACAATTGGAGTATTGGTTTAGCCGGAATCGTGTTAACAAACACACAAAAATACAAACAAGAAAGGAAGGAAAAACGTTATCCTGATTTTTTCTCCAGTGTAGTAGAATGGCATCTTCGCTTCGCTCGCTACGCTCATCCAATAACCACGAAAGTCTAAGAACTCATATGTATTAACAGAATACGTAAAATAAGTTTTGATTGAGATAGGAGTCAACAGTTTAACTGTTTGCCATATTAGGTGGGTTTACGTCTTTTGAAACTAGGCCGCTTCGCAAACGCTTTTTCCAGTCGCGTTGATGGATGAGCTTTTTTGGAATATTTCTGTTCAATGATTACGTTTTTATGTGGAATCTCCTTACTTTTTCTATAGCTAATTGATATTACTTGTTCAATATACACCTGTAAAAGGCTTATATTAAAACCTTTATTTCTATGAATTTTGACCAACTTTTTCATTTTTTTTTTCAAGTGGCTCTACACCACTATGATCTTTATGTCAATGTAAAATATGAACGTTGTTGCCCCACCCGTTTGGTCAAAACCGGCCCAAATATCACGAAAATATCGTATTAAAAACCAGAGAAAAAATCGTAAAAGTACGATTTCTATAAGAAATATTTTTTCAAATGTCTCTAAAATCATAACATAATTTTATGATTTTAAACGTTCCTATAAAGTTTTATCAATATCGGAGTAGCTGTTTGCCAAATATTACGAAAATATCGCACTAAAAATCGAAAAAAAATCGTAAAAGTACGATATTTATGAGAAATATTTCTTCGATTGTACCCAAAAACAATACACCTCTAAGTTCAGAGATTTCGAAGGTCCCCTTCAATTTTCATCAAGATCGCATATGCCGTTTTCCCGGTAGAGAGCGAACAAACAAACAAAAAAACTAACAAAAACAAAACACCTGAGCTATTTTTCTTGGGGTAACGTAGTAAGTAAAAAACAAACCAAAAAACACAAATTCAAATTGAAGTCTTCGCTTCGCTCATCCAACAAGCGTAGTAAATATCAGCGAATCAACGCAAGTTCCCATATAAAACAATCTGGTTCTCACGCTCAGCAAGCAAAGATTAAACCCCCACTTAACCTACCGATTTCCTAATGAAAACTTTCTTTGCAATTTGGGAAAATTAGAGTGCTTGACTTGGTTGTAATTGCAAAATCACCAATAGCTTCTCTGGCGGGTTTATTAGCAAGTTCCCCGCTAGAATCGTTCGTCATGCTAAGAGCCGACGAGTTTCATACTCTGGATCGATATCGTTATATCAGACATCAGAGCGGGGAAGCAGAAAGCAGCCGCTCAGAGATTATTGGCTTCAACGATTGCTGCCCCGTCATTATTATTTCATTTTACGTTTGCGTAAAATTTTCTAATCTTTGATGTCACATTTAATTTGACACAAAATACAAAAAAATTAATAATAAATATTTTAAATAATCACAGATATTAGCATTATTTAGCTCTTAGCAGTTCAAATTTAGCTTTAATCTTCAAGGAAACTGTACATTATACAATCAAGAATTTATGGCGTCAGTTTCTTGACAATTTTCCAAAGTGGAAGTTTAAACGTAACATCAAATTTAATATGACGTGTTACCTGCAACAATTTCTTTGTGCGCTGCGTATGCTTACCATTTCCTTCTAAACAGTATGCGCGACAGCGAATTAAAAACACAAACATACACAAATCTTCGTTGATCACCTATTATATTTCACCTAGTTTATTATAGTATTATTAGTAATAATAATAATTTCTTGTGAGAAACCTGCCCAGGGAGAATGCCGCCCCTCTTCAGGGTGTCTAACTAGGTATTGGAGTTAGGACAAAACAATTGTGAAGGGATGTCCGAGGGCTGTTTAGGAAAACCTTGGAAGAAACTTGAGTCAGGATTGGCGGTCTCGACGGGATTTGAACTCGGGACCTCCTGAATAAGAGTCGAGCCAACACTGTCGGTAAATGCGTCAAAACGTTGAAGTTTATTAGGATACGGAATCCGCTAGATTAATAATTGTGGACGTTCACACTCTTTTAACATTAAATCAATTGAAGCAGCCCATTAGGATCATCAGCAATATGATTTCTATCTATGGGGAAAGAATTATTGGGATGAATAAAGCTAAAAAAGGTTCTAATAAAGGCTAGTAGAAACATGTAAGAGAATCTAGGGCGACGGTCGTCACCCGCAGCCAAGCGCATGCGACTGCTTAGGCGACGACGAACTCGCGGCCCTGTATACAGCTACCCGAGTTGGGGTTTTCAGCTATCTGCACACGCCGCCCTGAAAGAGTTAAGATCTTTAAACTCGGTATATAACATGGTATGTGGTCCATGACATACAAAAAAAATCAAATCGATCCGATAACCCGTTCTGTGTTAAAACTAGCTAGCCTGCCTAATTCTGCGCGGAGCTATATTGAGCCCTACAAAGAAAACTGTAAGACTTAGAACAATGAAACATGGACCACACTTAGATGTACCTCAGACGCAGTGCCTATTGCTTTCAAAACCAAAATCGGATTACAGGGACCGGAGAAAATCAAAATTTGGATGATAATCAAAACACGTAATTACTAAGGCGTGGTAATTTGTACAAACTTGAAATGTAACATGCTCTTAACCATTATAAATATCTAGCGTCCAAAACACAGGGGGCTAAATTTGGGGAGGACCATGTGCCCAAAAATAACAAAAAACATGTCTGAACTTTAAAAATTGAATCATTAAAAGAAAACGCTACAACTGAGAAGTTTCAAACGTGGAATACACTTT
>JAMZAV010000498.1:190000-320694 GCA_024449915.1 Sweltsa coloradensis
AAATTTTTCCCCCCCAAATTTTAAAAAAGGAATTTTTCCCCCCCGGGGGAAAAAAAAAAAAAAAAAAAAACCCAAAATTTTTTTCTTAAAATTTTTTCCCCCTTTTTTTAAAATTTTTTAAAAAACCCGGAAAAATTAAAATTTTTTTTAATTTTTTTAAATTTTTTTGGGGCCCCCTTTGGAAAACCCAAAAAAAAAAGGGGTTTTTTTTTGGGGGGGCCCTTTTTTTTTTCCCCCAAACCCTTTAAAAAAAATTTTTTTTTCCAACTTTTTTTTTTTCCTTTTTTTTTGGAAATAAATTTACCATAAAGAAAAATATTTCTTCGATTGTACCCAAAAACAATACACCTCTAAGTTCAGAGATTTCGAAGGTCCCCTCCAATATTCATAAAGATCGCATATGCCGTTTGCCCGGTAGAGAGCGAGCAAACAGACAGAAAAAAAAAAAAAAAAAACGAGCAAACTTTTTTGGGGGTCAGTGAAATTGAAGTCTTCGCTTCGCCCATCCAATTATTGTGATGTATACACTAGGAAATCGCTTAAGTCCCGCCGCGTTGATGGATGAGCTTTTTTGTAAGTTTTTAGTTTGTGTAGGACCACTTTTCCTTTGCAAGTGCTTTTTGAATGCATTGTAGGTGATTGTTGTCGAGTTTCTATTGCTAGGCCTACTTGTTAATTGTTATTATAAAACCTCAAAAAAATTCATATTAAAACCTTTATTCTATGGATTCTGGATAACTTTTTCAACTTTTTCTTTCAAAAGGTACTACATCACCATAACCTTAATGTCCATATGAATTGTGAAATATGAACGTTGTAGCCCCACCTGTTTGGTCAGAATTGGCCCAAATGTCACGAAAATATCGCACTAAAACTCGAAAAAAATCATAAAAGTACGTTTATTCTATGGATTCTGTTTAACCTTTTCAACTTTTTTTTCACACGGTACTACATCACCATAACCTTAATGTCCATGTAAAATATGAACTTTGTAGCCCTACCCGTTTGGTCAGAATCGGCCCAAATGTCACGAAAATATCGCACTAAAATTTTTAAAAAAATCGTTAAAGTGCGATATTCACGAGAAATATTCCTTCGATTGTACCCAAAAACGTGGCACGTCTAAGTTCAGAGATTTCGAAGGTCCCCTTTAATTTTCATCAAGATCGCTTATGCCGTTTGCCCGGAATCGTGCGAACAAACAGACAAAAAAAATCAACCGAGCTAAATTTTTTGGGGGGTCAGTGAAATTGAAGTCTTCGCTTCGCTCATCCAACTATAAATGAGAGATTTTATGTCGGCAGACATTATGCTTTTCATGTTTCTGCCTTCATTCTTGTTCTTCTTTACCTATTATTTTATAACACCTCAAGTAATTATAAGCTATGATGCTATCTATTGGAATTACATAGCCATGCACTGTGTTAACTATCCGATCAACACTCAAACCCAGTACTTTAGGTAAGGTTATTAAACGTTTGACCGCCCGTTCGTTGCTTAAATGATTCTCTTAAAAGTTATTCTTTTTTGAAAAATTAAACATAAAAATACATATAGTTATTTGTTTTTCTCCTGTTTATTTACAATGATCGTAACATAAAAGGATTTTTCAAAAAGCGTTTTCTAGCTTAAAAGTTATAAAGATTTAAAAAATAAGATCTCTCCAAAAATAATATTTTTAAACGTAAAAATGCGTTCAATATTGTTTTTTAAACGTTTTCTCAATAAAAAATATTTATCCCGCCCCTATACTGGATACAACATAGGCACAATAGAACACAATTAGAATAATATTCAAAAAAACACTCCAGAATTACAAAATGTAACCACCACCGGGGATTGAACCCGGGTAGGGTGGATATTATCTATCGTTGGTGCATTATAACATTTATAGATGATGCAGTACTTCAAAGCAATTTTTTATATTATCATTACCTTTATGTAGGTATTACTGGTGAATTA
This sequence comes from Sweltsa coloradensis, assembly GCA_024449915.1. NCBI lineage: Eukaryota > Metazoa > Arthropoda > Insecta > Plecoptera > Chloroperlidae > Sweltsa > Sweltsa coloradensis. The sequence goes on from JAMZAV010000498.1 coordinate 191,963, forward strand.
TTTTAAGATTTAAATAGCCGTGAAAAATCCAGTAGGTGGAATTGTTAATATGGAATACAATTCATAAATGAGGAAATCCAGCCCGACCGGGGACTGAACCCAGGGGCTCCACTTGTTGGGCGTATTAAAACTTCATAATATGTAATAATTAAAATGTTTCCTTGCCAGTAGAAAAGTATCACTGCAAATAAAAACATTGAATATTGTATGTGTATTCCCCCCATATGAAAAACTTAACAACCATTAAATATCAATTGAATGATAGCAATTGTCGTAAAAGATTGATAGAACACAAAACCTCCTGATTTACGTTTAACGATAATTGCTTTCATCCAACAATAAAGTCCTCAAAGCGGGCTTGCTTAACAACCTTATTAAAAAATCATAAGAATCATAATAATATATTTTCTTTTAATGACATTTAAGAGAGCAAACAAAAATGATCGTCTAATAGATAATTATTTTATTGTTTATTCAATATATTTACGTAATGTACTTTATCACCACCTCGAAAACTAGATAAGAATAAATTTTTTGATATAAAATAATGTACGTACTGTGGAATAAGGTGAATTTATTTGTCAGTAATTATTTTACGTCAAGTTGAATCTGAACTATATTGCATTTAAAGTTCATTCTCAGATTTTATCAGACCTACAAGTATTGACGGTATTTTAATTGAAAATAATATGAATCTACCAACAAAAACAAGTCCAACGAATTGATGAAAATGTAAATACAAGCTAGGGTATCGAACTCTTATACCGAAGATTACAGTTTTCACGATTGCAATCTTTTCTCTTCATTCTTCCACTCGCGTAATTTGCATTAAAAGCGTAACAAGTTTAATAATTATAGTCACACTTATAAGTGGGTGCATAATTATGATAATTAATGCAATGAGAAAACTCTAAGTATGTGCAGTGCTATACTAACCACGGGCAAGGTATCTTGAAGTTCATTGAATGCATAAGATTGTATAAAGTATTTTTATTTAAATATCGATTTTTTTTTTACTTATAAAGTACAACCCTACAATAGAATACATAAGATTAGTAATTAATAACCCGTCGGTATAATTTGAAATGGATCTATTTAAATTTAAACTAAGCTGTTTGGAAAATCCTAGGAATGTATTAGAAAAGAGGAGAATTCTTGTAGAAAGGTTAATGGAGAAATCCGCGAGAAAAGCTCGCGAGATCTAAGAATGAACGTATTGATACAACAACGGTAAAAGTATGGTAAACACGAAGGCATACAGAGATGTATTCATATGCGTGTCGCGAAAGCTTGTAATCAGAAATCTATGTCAGAATAGGAGTGTACTATGTCGTCTCACATTCATTTGTATATGTTCATGTTCTTTATTATAGCCATAGATTAATACATGGAAACAAATATTAAATTAGACTGCGTTTTGTGGAGAACAAAACCATACGTAATGGGCAAAACTACACATACTACATTCTATACTACAAACGATACATAATAAAGCCTAATATTGAAAAATAAATAATAGGCCTTATAATATAATTAATTAATTATAATACAAAATTACACATTTTAAATACATAAAAACAGTCCTACTATCTTTATACATTGTTTGTTCATTAATAAATTTGGAAAATATGATGATGAAGATTCAGAATTTGATATTTTGTTCTATTTGAATTACAATTAAATAATCATTTAAAGATAATAGCCTTTCTAATAAGAAATTTTTACTTTAAGTTTGAAATTATCAATAGATGTAATTATTTTTATTTCTTTTGGTAGTTTATTAAATAACTTAATTTTCATATAGTTAGAATTAAGTTGGCCTAGTTTACTACTGTGTTGTTGTACATGAAGGTCATTATATTGTCGTGTTTGGTATGAGTGAGTTTCATGATTTTTGTCTAGCATATGAAAGTTTTGTTTAACGATTTGAACTGATTTAAGAATGTATACACAGTATAAGGTAAGAATCTTAAATTGTTGAAATAAAGGCTGAGAATGAGTTCTTGAGTGCGCATTTGCTATAATTCTAATAGCCCTTTTTTTTAATTTTAAACACTTTGTCGTGCTGTGCAGAATGTCCCCAGAACTCAGTCCCATATCTTAACAGGCTTTCAAAGAGTGCAAAATAAACAAGTTTTGCTGTACTAACATTTGTTGAGTTTCTAATTAATCTAATTGAAAAGCAGGCAGAATTTAATTTTCCTACTAGAACAGTTATATGTTTATTCCATGTTAAGGATTCATCCATGAAAATCCCTAGGAATTCGATGTCCTGTACCCTAGAGATTGTGTGGGTAACATTGCCATTTAATTTTATTGATATTTTCATGAATTTGTTCTAAGGATCTTGATTTTTGTGAAGAGCTAAAGTTAATTAATTTAGTTTTTGAGGAATTTGAGATTAATTTATTACTCAAAAACCAATTTATGCATGTAGATGTTCTTTCTGTTGCTTTTAATATTAATTCATCCCTTGAAGGTGCATGAATTATAGAGGAAGCGTCGTCTGCAAAAAGTTCAATGTCATCTATACAAAAAGGAAGATCGTTAATAAAAATATTGAAGAAAAGTGGACCTACTATGGATCCTTGAGGAACACCACATGTGTTTAGTAGTCTCTGAGATATTGTTTTTATTTCATTGCCCTTTGTGTCGTATGTTATTAGTTCTACATATTGGTATCTATTACTCAAATATGATTTTATAATTTCGAACGCCTACTCCCCGAATACCGTAATAATGAAGTTTGTCTAGAAGAATTCATGATCAATACAAGCAAAAGCTTTGGATAAGTCGTAAAAAACTCCTATGGTTTGATCTTTTTCTTCTAGAGCATTTACAAGTTTTACCAGAAACCTATTTATTGTGGTACAGGTTGATTTGTTTTTCCTAAACCCACTTTGATTGTCTGAAAAAAATTTGTTTTCCCTCAAAAAAATTTAAAATTCTATTATGAATAAGTTTTTCCAAAATTTTTTAAAAACACTGGAAGGAGGGAAATGGGTCTATAGTTGTCCATTTTGGTATGATCACCTTTTTTATAAAATGGGATTTTTTCGCAATTTTAAGTTTATCAGGAAAAATTCCAGAAGACATGCATTCATTAAAAATTATTTTTAGAGGTTCTGCCTATGAACGGAATGCATTTTTTTACCAGGACCATTGGTATTTCACATAACCACTAGACATTTTATTTTTAAGGGATTTAACAATTTGTAAAATTTCATTTTTCATTTGTCTCTTCTATGAATAATGATCCTAATGGACTCTTCTGAGTTTTATTAAGATGGTCTTTATATGTTTTTCTTTTTGGAGTTTCAGGTCTATGTCTTTGGTAATTTTACTTGCTATGCTAGTAAAGTACTCGACAAAGCATTGCGCTATGATTTTTGGGTTTGTTGGTAATAATACCTTCCGGCGTTTCTATTTTAATGTTAAAAATTTGTCTTGGGTGGTGGTTTGCGTTTCAATTGATTATTTACTATATCCCATACCGTTTTTGATCTGTTTTCACTGTGTTTTTTGATATTCATAGTATTTAATTTTAGCTAGATTCAATATTTTTTTATAAATGGTTTTATATTTTTGTAATATATTTTAATAAATATGCTGTTATAAAAATGTAATGTCATTTGATAGAGGATTTTTAGATTATGTCGAGATATTGTTAGACCCTGTGTTATCCAGGAACATTTAGTTTTTTGCTTTATGTTTTACAGTGATTTTTCTTAAAGGAAAGTACTTTGAAATAGCTTGTTGAATTTATTTATAAATAGTCATACATAACATTTACGGAACTCGATGTTATTTCATCTTCCCAGCTAACCATTGCAAGTTGTTCGTTGAAGATGCTTATAGTTGGGTCTTTGAAAATTCGTTTATATTTAATTATTTTTTGGGGGTTGTTTAATTCACATTTTATTGTGATTAGTTGTGCTGCGTGATCTGAGATTCCACTAGCTATAACCTTTGTATCATATTTTAGGTGTGTGTTTGTAAATTATTTGTCTATTTGTGATGCTGTGTTGTAATGACTATCAAATCTAGTTGGGGTAGTTATTGTTGACTTGAGTTCAAATGAATCTAACATATTCATTAGCTTATCCTTTTTAGAAGAGTCTTTGAGGAAGTCTATATTGAAATCCCCTAATATAACTACATCTTTGTTTTCTTTAACTATTTGTATTAGCATGGTCTCAAGTTTTTTTCTAGGAAGATATTGATGTTTCCATTCTGGCGTGCGATACAGTGTAACGATTATTATATTTTTTAAATTGTTTTTTAAGTTTTAATTCTATTCCAGTTATTTCTATGTCTTTTTCACAACTCAATTTTGATATATTATTTTTTACTTTTACATCCTGCAATTTATCTCGATTTACAAATATTGCAACCCCCCCATGTCCTAGGATAGACCTACTGTATGCCGAGACTACGATGAATTTTTCTAAGTTTACCTGGCAAATATCATTTTCTTTTGCCAGTGTTCATTTACACATATAATATCCACTTCCACCAATCCGGTTTCTTCTACTTCATATACTAATGCTTCTAGATCTGTTATTTTGTTTGTAATGCACTGCACGTTTTGGTGTAGAATGTTTATGTTGTTTCTAACTGCCTTTTCCCAGGTATAGGTATGGGTTTGTGTGTCTGAATATGGTAGTTGAGGATTTTTTGATTGTGGGTGTAGATCTAGTTGGTTTTGTAGGCCTAGGCCTTTTGGTATATTTAATGAAATTGTTTGTTTATCATTTAAATTGGGCAATTGACTTGTTTCTATTTTGGGATTGAAAATCCGAGGCATGCTTGAGTTAGTGATCTGTTGGGCACTGTTTATAATATGTTTAGTGAGGCCACTGTTCAGGGAGAAATTTTGTGATTTATTTGATTTGATAGAATTTGTATCTGATAAGTTTAGATCGTTTGTTTCTATGGTCTGGGTCTTGATTTTGGTTGGGTGGGGATCCGAAAAGGAATGCATTTAGGCCTATGCAATGATTTTGTTGTTCTATTTGGTTGCATACGGATAGGCTGATGGCTTCTATACTTAGCAACTCTGCTGTTTGGTGGTGGAGGTCTTGATGTGTTCTTCTCCTCCTTTTGTGGTGACGAGAGAGCCGGTTCTTGAGACATTGTGACGTCTAGAGACATCGTGGGACCCGGGACCGGGTTCGTTGTGGCATCTGTGATTTGAGATGTCGTAGTCGTTGTAAATGTGAACGATGTGTCAACTGCGTCTTTAGGTATCATACCAGTTGTAGTATCATGAGACTTCGTCATGTATTGAGATGTCGTTGCACCCGGGACTAGGCTCTCCGTGACATTTGTGATTTGAGATGCGGTCCTATTTACTGAGTATGCTGCGACAACTGGGTCTGTAAGTATCGTACTAGTTTGATCTTGAGGCATTGTCGTGTGTGGAGATGTCGTCGTACACGGGACTAGGCTTGTTGTGGCATTTGCGATTTGAGATGTCGTGGTCATTGTGACTGGGTACGCTGCAACAACTGCTTCTTTAGGTATCGTACCAGTCGGATCTTGAGGCTTTGTCCTATGCGGAGATGTCGTCGCACTCGGGACTAGGCTCATTTTGGCATTTGTGATTTGAGATGTCATGATCGTTTCGACTAGGAACGTTATGTCAACTGCATTTTTAGGTAAGGTATCAGCAATTCGTAGGACTACCGGAACCTTGTTTTGGGACATGATAGACGGTGATGGGATATTCCCTGCTTGGCTGTTGACAACGTCATACGTTTCACAAAGGTTTTTTTTTTCCTAGGTATAATGCTGGGAGTTGGATCTTCATTGCATTCGTTCCTGTCTAGCAGTTTGTCATCTATGGAGGTATGTGGGTGTGTTTGATATAAAGCTATGGCTTCTTTTCTTTCACATATCTCATTTGCTATCAAATTGGCTATTTTCACTTTCCCGCTCAGGTTTAGGTGCTGCCCTTGTTTGGTGAAGTGATTTCTTTCAAGTTTTTTTTACAGAAATCACCGAGACCCTTAAAGTATTTCTCAGGAGGTACTGGATTGAACTATTTATTTTATCTATCTTATTATTTTATTTCGGTTAGTTCTTGTTATCAGTATTATCATATCTGTTAATACTTCTAAGACAATTATTTTTGGGCGGCATTTGTACTGGTTGTGTCTGAGTGTTCGAAGTGCATTCTAATGTTGTTTCTGTCTCCCTCTATATCATTTGATCCAGCTATAATAAGTATGGTGTCATTTACTGAGAGTTTTACCATTTCATTTTCAAATCCTTGCATTACTTGGAGGGCACCTGCCCCTGGCTTGATCATGGCATCGATTTAACCTTGTTGCTAGTCCTTTTAAACAGTTTCCAATTCCTTCGTAATGAGGGAGGACAGGAACCTGCCATGACTGTCTGCTAGTATTGATAGCTTTCCTTTTGATAATGTTGGTTTAATATTGACCTCAGACCGAGCCACATTTTCAGGAGTAAAGATAGAAATATGCCTAGGCCTTTCTGGTCTTGGGATGATGGGCGAGTTTGCTGTCGGTAAAGCAATTGATGGTATGGCATGGCATGTGGCATTTGAGTGGAGAGGAGTAGAGTAATTTAATGTTTCCTCGTGCTGCGCTCTAGTGTTAGCGGAACGTATCTCATTGACAAAGCTATCACCTATCGCATCATATTTTTTCATTTGCGGTACGTCTGCAAGGCGGTGGGTTTCGTTTGTTATTTTTTAGGTTATGGTAGTTTAATAGGCTCTTTAGAGCTTCCTTTTGCATTGAGAGTTCAGTTATTATTTCACTTAGCTGGTTTGTGATTCTTTCTTGGAACTCTGTGAAGTTTAAAGCACAGCGGCTTTTTTTTAGGTGCTTGTCTGCTAGGTTTCCCGATGCCCGCGTAGCAGCTCTGTAGGTCTAGACGTGTTTCGCCTAGGCCTGTATGGTTCTTGATTGTGTTGTTTACTTGGCATGAAGTAGAGTTCTTAATTTGTACTTTATTCTCGTTATTGTATAGTTGATCGCGCACCGTATTAACACGGATGTTTGATTGTTTATATTTAACTGATATATTTTTGTTGTAAAAAACACGAGAGGTGGGATGGTCTCGCGTGTCGGCCATCTTTCTAGGCTATTTTCCGTTAGTCACCACGCAAATCACATAAAGACTCCCTATTTTTCTTCTCAATGAGATCTCCAACAAGATTTATGTATCCTTACCTTCGTGGTATTTCACTTAGTATTCTTCTACAACTAATATCACTTAATATGAAAACTGCGCCTCGATGATCATTGTTAAACATTTATTTATTAGCTGAGAAGTAAAAAGCGTCATCCATAAAACATAAACTTGACAACAATCAATAGTTTTATGACCGCATAGTATGACGCTTGAAAGTAATAAAATGAGGTTCATATTGAGGTTATTAGTTACATCGCGACAGTTAGTGCGATATAACCCTGTAAAAATGTAAAATTACCTCAATAAGATCAACATATTTTGTCGTCGTGATTTCATTTTAAACGTGCCAATTCCTCTCGAAACACAGTTACTAAAGTTTTGTAAAATTGAGGTTGAAAGTGTTAAGTTTCCACGGGTATAGTAATGATAATGAACTTCAGCTGAGATTGGATAAATTTACTCGCACGGTAAAAAATCTTATTTCACATTATTTCCATAGCACAAATTGCTTAATAATTTAATCGAAGTTACAGAGAGGTAAGCAAGAACTAAGAGGTAATCGACAATCGATAGTCAAAATTAAACAAAAGTTCTTTTTAAAATTAACATTTTTTGCAGCTACAATAGCCTAATTGGATACGTTAGATGTTCAATGAAAATTATTGTCCTTACACGTAATACTTAACAAATGTGTCCCTACTTTTCGCCTCAACGCCGAACCAATCATGCAAAATAAAAACGTGTTCAACCATTTGCATGATTTTTTTATAATTATCTTAGATTTCTTAAGTTAGTTTTTAATTAATTTAATTTCGTTTCTAATTATCTTTAATGGATATTAAATCAATCTCGGCTGAGCTAACTACGGTTAGTTTTAGAAGTTTTCGACCCATAATTGATACGAGCATGCGTAACTTGTAATCATCATCATCTCATCATCATTTGAGCAGTGACTACCCTTAACGGAAATAAGCAGCCGAATGCGGTGTTAAATTCAGGTTACTAATTGTTAGTGATTACAATATGCCCCACTAGCGCGAGTCCATATCCGTAGAAATAATCAGGTTTCTGGCGTAAATGGTCTACATATTATTATCATGCACTTTTTATGCTCACTAAACAGCAAATAATTTCAGTTAATAGAGCATTTATGTGTGGGCAAAACCCGTTAGAAGCGCACAGAGAAATTAGCGCATTGAAAGTTTTACAAAATGGAGCTCGGCAATCTTCGAAGTCGTGTGTTGCATGTATGATTTATAGCACGTGTGTATAGGGATGAGCTTGCGAAAAGCGAAAGCTGTAACGTATATGGCAAGTGCGGCTTTCACGTCTTGACACAGGTTCCTATTACCTCCAACGTAGGATATGCAGGCGAGGTGTGTGTTTCAAGAATGTGGATTGAACATTGAGATGAATGCGATGATGAACTGATAGATGAATCTCATACGGTGCTGAGAAAGTCTAATTTAGAAATGTCACCGGTTCGATATCGACCATCCTCAAATAAAGTCAGTGGATTCTCCTCAACAATTCTTAAAATTATATAAATAACGTAAGGTAGCATAATCATTAGTCTCTATATATATAAATATTATTCGACGAGTGTATTAAACTACTAACCGAGGTCTATATATATTATATTATTATTGTTATATATATATATTTGGAGACGTCCGTCTCCAAAAATTCACACAAGTAAGTGTTTAAAATATAGACCTCGGTTAGTAGTTTAATACACTCGTCGAATAATACATATCCGGGTCAAATAGCTTCTTATTCTTATATTCTCTACTTTATATATAGTATTAAAATATTTGAGCCAAAAAGGGCACAAGGGCCTATAAGGCAATTTAATTTTTAATTTGCTAAGAAAATATCGTTAGGCATTACTGTCAGACAACTATCAAAACATCAATTTCAAGTCTGTAGATAACTCGATCATATGTTTTTATTCAAATCAAATGAGGTTGTTCTTAACATTGTCAACTAATGAGCAATCAACACCAAGGCTATAATGTTTTGAGGTGATAACATTGGATGTTTGCCGTGCTGCTCAAACTAACTCTCCTATCACTGATAAAACCAGCCGTTGAGCACCTCGTCATTTGCAACACCACTTAACGATCAGAATGGCTGGCTAAAAAACCTTGCAACTAACGTCATTTATCGAAGTTCAATTACGCCATAAACATTTTAAAACGGGAATTAGAATGGTCCAGTAATTCTGTATTTCCGCATCAACACATTTTAGTTTGTATTGATTTAATAATATGATTTTTACACACACACAATACAGCATTTGTGCCAAATTACATGAAGCGTAATAATTTTTTTTAAAACATGATGTAAGGGTATACAAAAAGTACATCAATTTAATTCTACTAAACTAACAATAAAGATTTGCAACATAAAAAATGAAACTTCTCTATCAATCCACTTTTTCATGCAACATAAGCAACTAATTTATGTGCCGCTTCGAATAATAGTCAACAAGTATATTTTCACACAAATATTAGAGTAATGATTGTTGTTTCCCTAGAACAATACTAAATAGATGTTTTAGTGTTTATTCCCAACTCTCGAATCCCCAATCACCGACAGTGTTGGCTCGGGCGCTAAGCGCTCGACTCTGATTCGGGAGGTCCCGGGTTCGAATCCCGTCGAGACCGGCAATCCTGACTGAAGGTTTTTTCCGAGGTTTTCCTCAGTCGTTAAGGCGAATGCAAGGGATTGAGTCCTCTTAAATAGCCCTCGGACATCCCTTCACAATTTCCTATCCGCACATACCTAGTTCACCTGAAGAGGGGCTAATTGCACCCTATTACAGGTTTCCCACGATAAAAAAAATCCCCAATCATCATACTCAATTTTAACTGTTTATTTATCATAAATCATTATGATAAAAGTAAACGCATCTGTACAAAGACTTTTATGTCTGATGGTCGTGTAAACAGGACGTGTTACTGTGAGATGGACGGAACTAAAATCAAGTTCTCTAGAAGAGTTTTGTAAAATAACAACGAACATTTTTTGTGTAAAATTACATATTATTATATCAGTGCACACGCCCGGTACTATGGCTCTTGATTCTCCTTCCATCCAGCACATCATGTCAGTTCAGTGTTCAGTCTCACTCTCCGCTGTCCCCAGCCAAACCCTACACCATCCTTTCGATAACGAAAGATAAAACATTTTTAAAAGCGATTTAAGAAATATTATCCGAATGGACATTTGGTGAAGGCAATGTTTATACACTTCACCTTTAACCTTTAGTTCGTGAGCATAAACTGAAAGTGTGCTATTTGTGTAGAATGATGGACACGACTTGTAACATAACTTTCTTGATTGAGGCAGCATTAAGTTGCGTGCCGTGAATGCATGTTCGTCGTCATTATACCACATTATATTGTTAGATATTTACTTGGCGTATCGATCAGTATAGGTGATGTGAATGAAATGCTAAAACTGACACACAATAATAATACATGAACATTGCCTGCAGTAGGTCAAATTTTAACACAACTGACCCAACGCCCCCCACTAAAATAAATTTATGTTACTGAGTGGGTAGACTCTAAATACGAATTTATTTTTTATTTAAGCCTTAAAAACAAAATTAATTGCTCGTCCGCGACCGGTCATGCAGTACGGATTGTGCTTCATCGTCAAGTAACAAACTCAACCATGCAGTCACACGTGATAAATAATTCCTCCTTTCTGTCGTTCTCGTCTTTCCATTCGAGAACCGCTCAGCTATTTTTCCGATAAATCTCCTGTCATAAATAGGACACCGCAGCCCTACTGAAAAGGGTTTCCTTGGGCAATAACTAGAAATCTCAAACAATTGAGAAGATTTCAACAAAGACTTAGTTAAACATTATTGCAAAAACACGCTTTCCAGTGGATGAAAATAGAAATCACTTATACGTAGTTTCACAGGAAGCTCTAACGCTACAAGTCTAAATTAATATACATTTGTGATTAATTTTTCTCAATGTCGTTGCTTGGCGAAGTTTCTATAAGACTAATGTACATAGAGTGTCCATGTTTTCTTTAACGAACGGTAATCCCAAGTTTACACACGCAAAAAATTCAACAATTAAAAATATATTAGCAACGCTAGTTTAGTTTTTAAAATGACTTATGGGAGTTGACTGCCATCTTTGTGTTCTTTTGTTTCACATGATGTTAAGAGCTGTGTGAATGAACTCTTTATCGTTTCATCGTTATTTGTGTCAATGTTCGTTGCGGTTGTCGACAAAAACTCAACCCGGAATTTCTTTCTCGACAAGAAACACATTTCATTTATTTTATTTTTATTTAACGTCTATCCTATTCTGTTAAAAAAACTAATTCACTAAGGAGGACAATTAAATAAATCTACTTACATAGATGCAGACACAACAATGAACTACAGTTAAGTAAATATTTGAAATAGTAATATCACAACAAAAATGCATTAAAACACAATAATTTTCGTATCAAATTCAAAAAGGATATTGAATTGAATGAATCAAATATAAAAAAGTGGTGGTGAAAAAAAGAAACGAAAGTATTTTAGTATGGTGTCTGTTGTCCATCTTCCTGACAAGTAGTGGCTCGATTCGATCATCGAGACGATTATAATATGTTAATAACACAAGGTTCCGATGATTGGGGATAGTATAACAACAATCTCGAATCACAATTCCTTCTCAATTTCTACAAACAAAGTACTAAGCTTGGACAAATAAAAAACAGCGGGAGTACCGTTATCAAACCAAGCATGTTCCATTGTTCTTCTCCCTTGGCGGAGGTTCCGAGTACACAGTAGTAATTTACACCAAGAAATTTGAATGCTGAATGAATTCCTCTTAAGGCAAATCTGTTGATAAGATGAATCCCTGCTAAATATAATTTCAAAAGAATGCGGTATAGATGTATGAAAAGTTGGCAGAACGAAATCGGGACTAAATAAAAGAGCAGATTTGTTGAAATTATTTTGGACGGGACATAACCTCAGAATCAACAATTATATTCAAATACCCTGACTCAAGTTATCTAGATCAAAATTGAACTATGAGCAGCGGTTTTTTGTATATATTGTTTCTACACAACCTCAGCATATAATGGAAATTGGGTTTCTATATAGTTTCTTGCGTTGTACGATTTTTTTGCCCGTCGGTACAGTTTCAAATAAATTTTTTTTTAACACGGCATGCTTTTGTCCTGCCACTACTTCGCCTAACAACAATAACTATTGAAATAAATTACATTTTCAGTGTGCTTCAAGACTTTAACTTGCTTGAGACCAACATCAATGAACATATTGTTACTCGAGAACCTTGAAATTCAGTTTTTATCAACCGTTTTAACTCACAAAATTCTTCACATTCATTCTGCGATTTATGTCAATTTCATTTACCATAAATCTGTGTCACTAGTTATCTCGTATTGCAGCGACATTGACCATGACATTTCTTTTCACATCTACATCGCTGAAATGTGATGAAACCAATTAGGAGTGAATTTGTAACAAATATGAAATAAAAAAAACTAGGTAGAAGATGTCACTGGTGGGATTAAGTCTAGTTGCCGCCCGTCGAAGCTAGCAACGCTCCGGTGACATCGACAATTACATTACGCAACGTGTAATTGGGCGTCATGAAGCGAGCTAGCACAGAATCCTTGCGACGAAGTGAATGCCAAGGTGACTGAGTCGAGCAGATCTCAGAAGGTCAAGCACATGTGTTGAGGTAAGACACGATAGCGCGATATCACTTGGTTGTAGGCTACACATCGGACAGATCGCCAACTCTCACTTATTAAATATGTATGTTCAGACAGTTCAGAGATCGTATATACGCACACGCACACACTTGCGTTTTCATAAGTTCCCATGAACCTATAATAAATGCATAAAATGAAAGTGAGAATATCTTCCGCATACAATACGCATTGTTATCTTCACAGTGATTTTACTTTTAAGAGGAGTCGCTGAGGCTGGCGCGGAGACGAGTTGAATCGCTCAGCTTTCTGGGTTTTTTCTTCGGGTATTTCACGCGGACGTTAATCAATCTATGAGATCCAGTACGCGTATTCCTAAATTAATTAATTGATTTTGATTAAAAAATTGTGAAATCTCCGTAATTTATTACATTTTGGTGAACTTCGGGAATTTATTCCAAATGAACAAGTTTTTTTAACGGAAATTTTCAAACTGGATATCAACGGTAAAATCAATGTGAACGCGCAGGTTAATTTGGTAAATCGTAAGATAGGCGGTTTGATGGTAATTAATCCATGTTTTGGAGTTTTCCCCCCACGTTTTGGAAGGTTTATTTTTTGCAACCAAGTGTGGATATCAATAGAAAAGTAATTTGTAAGCATTTATGCAAATTTTCGTTAAGCATAAATCAACACCTTAATTAGTGCGCGCATTTGAGTTGGTCCAAGCTCGGCGCGTGGCGTGGGTAGTTGTGTTCCAGACATGTGCCCTCCTGTCCCCCAACCTCTAGCCCCTAATCCGTGCTATCATCAGTCGAAGACCGAAGCTTATGCTGTGCTACGAGAAATAAGCTAAAACCTTAAGCCTTGAGATACGCGACTTGTGCAAATAGCACACAAAAACTGTTTCTAGAACAATAGAATAATTTAACTAAGTGGTGTGACGCATTTCAATGATCTTTCATCTACAATAAGCTCCTAGTTTGTCTTGTTGAAATAATTCTTCCTTACCATTTATGAAATTATAAATGACTCGTTCTAAGCTAAAGCCTGCTGAACGGATACGAATGAACGTGTCGCGATAAGATGCCTGGGCTTTCGTCTAAGTTTTGCTTATAAGTTCTTTATTTCACTTTTTGTAGGCGCTATTTTTTAAAAATATGTTACAGCATCTAAGATGTAGGCGGGATAAATGCAATTTAGTGATAAGTGTATGAACTATAAAGCTGCCTTCACTACCTACACGTCGGCGAGCGCCGAGTGCTCGGTGTCGAGGCGGGCGCTCGATGAACTATTTACCCCCTCTCCAGAAATAGTCATAATATGAATGAGAGTTGCAACGATTAATACATTATTTTCAGCTTTAAACTGTATGGTAAATAATGTTTTCGATTTTTGAGACGCAAATATATTAATAAATAATTCAAACACGCTTAATATCGTTAACTTCCGGTCGAGCGCCGGCCCAAAAGTTGAACTGAACCATCTTCAGCGCTCCTCGGCGCTTCGAAGCGTAGCTCCTTCGTGATTGGTCGAAACAGCCACTTCCGGCAGCGAGCGCTCGCCGACGTCCAGGTAGGGAAAAGCATTTCTGTATACCATAACTGTCACCAAAACCTATGTCCACCAAAATGTCGGGTTGCACTCAAAGCCTTCATAATCTTTGTTCCTTCCTTGTGAAATGGTTGTCGGGGTTGACTTTTTATGAGGTAGAATGAATTTTCATTTGACGAGTTATCATACTTAGCCTATATTGAGTCTTTTGTAGGGCACGTGGGTAAAATAAATTACAATTTTATTTTGTTTGTTTGTATAAGTAAAATAGAGAATGTGACAAGCTGGAAAGCAGGTCGAAGAGGGTTAACTAGTTAATCAAACTCGCTCTCATCATTCGAATAAAAACTGAGAAAATCCTCGGTAAAAAAGTTCTTGCGCTGGAATCTACCTCACTATAATAATTAAAAGTGGAGAATCTTGCGACCTAGTACTGAGCTGTTTCTGATTATATAGTCTTGAGAGAGAGATTGACATCATGCATACCTCATTATAGTTTGCTCATGGGATCTGAACTTTGTCAATTCCCACCGATAACTTGAACAAGAAAGATGTTTTAACTTCTTCTTGGGCGATAAAAAAACAAACAGCATAATTCGATTGAGTACCATAATCAGCACTCTTCCCAAGTGACAAAATAGAGCTCTTCGCACAAGATTATATTATCACGCACATGACGTAAGCAAAGATGGCTATCATGCATAAAGGGTCATTCACAACAAAACGTAACTTAACTAGGAAACGCTCAGTTGGACGCGTTGATAAGCGAGCACGTGCTATAGCTGACCCACATTGCATTTATTTTAAATTTCAAATTTGGGTCGACGTTTTGTCTTCCACAGGGCCATGTTTCCAATATTATTTTATATTGCCAAGGTATTTGGGTAAACCCGTGTGTAAACCTTTACTTTGTAGATAAAATCCACCGCCATCTAGAGGACCTTAACTCCTTGGAAAACTATTTAAAAATCTTTGTTGACAAAAAATAGACTGCTCCTCGAAAGTATTTTGATAACTTCTAGGTGGCAGTGCATTAGAAACTTCGCGCGTATTTTCGTTGCCATGGCAACGTTACTTTTGTTATAATGTAATTTCCATCTACACTACTTATCGGATCAAAATAAAATTATCATATTCGTGACCGGACGGACATTCTAAATGATTTGGCTATCTCAGATTTTGTCGCAGTTTAGTTTAAAAAAAAAACTTTCGATTAACTTTAATGTAACTTTTAACTTTTTGAACGATTTTCCCACAAAACTAATGGCATTCAATCGAGAACGAAGCTGGCGGAGGGTAAAAATTTCAACCCGACCCGGCCCTCCGTTCGAACGTTATGGCGAAACATACAAACAAAAAAACAAACAAACAAAACCAGTGAATAATTTTTCCGGCAGAGTCAAATGGAAACGCTCGCTTCGCTCGCTTAACTAACGAAAGTGAAACTTGGTATAATGACTAGGCTCACATTCACATAATGAACGAAGAAGTTGACTGAACCTTAACTTTTCCCGTACGTCACTTACTTGTTTTCTTAATTTGGCCAGTCTGTCCTAGTCAGGCCAAATGTTTGATTTGTTTACTTTGATTTCGTCCATTATATTCTTCGTTGTCTTTGCCATTAGTTTATTATTAAGCTGGGTGTGAAACCATTGGTATAGGCCTGTGCATATGAAAAGCAAATTATTGTTTTTGAATTATACGTAATTTGTAACGTTTTCTTGAGTGGTTGTTAATCATTTAAGTATAGATTCCAATAGACGTGTGTTCAAATTTGGCATAGTCATCTCTTCATCAACTTGAATAGCAACAATTAAATAAATAAAAGTAAAGCAAAGTTCAAAAAACAAATATAAACATAACAATTAAAACACTTTAATTAATATGATCTGTCAATTCCGCCGTTGAAGGTAGCACACAACTTTTTCCCTTCTATTTCTGGAGGTTACTAAGTAATTATATTCACTGCTAATTCTGACTGAGAAATTTCACAGGGTGTTTCTCAGTCTCAGTCATAGAACAATTAAGATACGTATTCGTACAAACTACGTTGGACAACCCTTCCTAACTGTTCAACATATCCTTATTACCTATCCATATTATATACAGTTCATGTCAATAAAATGTCGATATCTATAATTGCTATTTTTTGTGCTCTAGATAATATGTGAAACCTAATAGAAGTTCAGTTCAGAGACATTAAATAACGAAGGAAGAGATAAGTTACAGCTCGGAAAACGAAAAAGAACTAACGGTTTTTGCCGCTTGCGACTGTTAAATCAATTTTTAAACCTTGACATTAAAAAACTTTTGTATATATTTATACACTATAAGTATAAGTTCAGTTAAAACGTAAGGAATTGGAGTTTTTCGAAGAGTGATCTAATAGCTCAGCTATACTAATCATCTGCGTCGGAAATGTTTCAACAGTGTGAATATATAATATATTATTATTATTAAGCTAGCGAAGCGAGCGTTTCCATTTGACTCTGCCGGAAAAATTAGTCACTGTTTTTTTTTTTTTTTTTTTGTTTGTTTGTATGTCTCGCGATAACGTTCGAACGGAGGCTCGGATCGAGTTGAAATTTTGACCATCCGCAAGCTTCGTTCTCGATTGAATGCCATTAGTTTTGTGGCAAAATCGTTCAAAAAGTTAAAAAGTTACATTAAAGTTAATCGAAAGTTTTTTTTTTCAAACTAAACGGCGACAAAATCTGAGATAGCCAAATCATTTAGAATGTCCGTCCGGTCACGAATATGTTAATTTTATTTTGATCCGATAAGTAGTGTAGATGGAAATTACATTTTAACAAAAGTAACGTTGCCATGGCAACGAAAAGACGCGCGAAGTTTCTAATGCACTGCCACCTCGAAGTAATCAAAATACTTTCGAGGAAGCAGTCTATTATTTGTCACCAAAGAGTTTAAATAGTTTTCCCAAGGAGTCAAGGTCCTCTAGATGGCGGTGGATTTTATCCACAAAGTAAAGTTTTACACAGGGGTTTACCCAAATACCTTGGCAATAATAAATAATATTGGTAACATGGCCCTGTGGACAGCAAACGTAGCAAATTTTAAAATTTTAAAAAAATGTGCAATGTGGGTCTAGCTATAGCACGTGCTCGCTTATCAACGCGTCCAACTGAGCGTTTCCTAGTTATTATTATTATTACTAGGAAACGCTCAGTTGGACGCGTTGATAAGCGAGCACGTGCTATAGCTAGACCCACATTGCACATTTTTTTATATTTTTAAATTTGCGACGTTCGCTGTCCACAGGGCCATGTATCCAAAATTATTTATTATTGCCAAGGTATTTGGATATAAACCCGTGTGTAATCCTTTACTTTGTGGATAAAATCCACCGCCATCTAGAGAAGCTGACTCCTTGGGTTAACTATTTAAACTCTTTGTTGACAAATAATAGACTGCTTCCTCGAAAGTATTTTGATTACTTCTAGGTGGCAGTGCATTAGAAACTTTGCGCGTCTTTTCGTTGCCATGGCAACGTTACTTTTGTTATAATGTAATTTCCATCTACACTACTTATCGGATCAAAATAAAATTAACATATTCATGACCGGACGGACATTCTAAATGATTTGGCTATCTCAGATTTTGTCGCCGTTTAGTTTGAAAAAAAAACTTTCGATTAACTTTAATGTAACTTTTTAACTTTTTGAACGATTTTGCCACAAAACTAATGGCATTCAATCGAGAACGAAGCTTGCGGATGGTCAAAATTTCAACTCGATCCGAGCCTCCGTTCGAACGTTATGGCGAGACATACAAACAAAAAAAAAACAAACAAAAAAAACAAAACCAGTGACTAATTTTTCCGGCAGAGTCAAATGGAAACGCTCGCTTCGCTCGCTTAATTATTATTATTATTATTATTATTATTATTATTATTATTATTATTATTATTATTATTATTATTATTATTATTATTATTATTATTATTATTATTATTATTATTATTATTATTATTATTATTATTATTTTTATTATTATTATTATTATTATTATTATTATGCTCAATGATTTACACAACTAAAATTACCGATCATTATCTTATCGCAGCGGATTTGTATGCACCTGCGTCTGTTAGTCAAATCGAGGGTTCTTCACATAAAAAAATACGTTTTAACGAACGAGTGCTAAGGCAAAAATTGGAATGTTGTGATTGGCCAGCTTTAATGGAATTAGATGATTGTAATGATCTTTATGAAGCAGTTGTAAAATCTTTAAAAGTTGTTATAAGGGAGCCGTCCCACAGTGCCGCTTCCCGTAAGGCCATCAACCTTTTTTTTCCCCCTATGCCATCATTACTACCTGTCGATAAAGACCATGTTACACTTGTTGGCCTAAGGGGAATTGATTTATTCCCCTTAGGCCAACACCCTGCATTTCATTATCGAAAATACAAAGGTTTGTTGGCGTTAGGGTAATTGATTTATTCCCGTTAGGCCAACAGCGTATATGCATCGTTTACGGTAAGGAGCGGGGCGTTGTTGGCCTTGGGGTAATTGATTAATTCCCGTTAGGCCAACAGCGTATATGCACCCCGCTCCTTACCGTAAACGATGCATATACGCTGTTGGCCTAACGGGAATAAATCAATTACCCCAAGGCCAACAACACCCCGCTCCTTACCGTAAACGATGCATATACGCTGTTGGCCTAACGGGAATAAATCAATTACCCCAAGGCCAACAAACCTTCTTTGTATTTTCCATAATGAAATGCAGGGTGTTGGCCAAAGGGGAATAAATCAATTCCCCTTAGGCCATCAACGCTTCCTGTAACATGGTCTTTATCGACAGGTAGAAATGATGGCATAGGGGGAAAAAAAAGGTTGATGGCCTTACGGAAGCGGCACTGTGGGAAGACACCGTTATAAGATGCTAGCTGTGCCGCCGGCGCAAAAAAGAAAGATGAAAAAAAATGTTGGATGACACCTTGTCTATTAGTGAGCATTAAAGAGAGGGATACTCTATTTAGGAAGTGGAAAAATTGTAAACACGCCGCTATCAAATCAATGTATAAGATTGAGTACAAATCTGCGCGTAACATGGTAACTAAACAAATAGGTTTGGCTAAAATAAATTTCTATAAAGACCAAATATATAATTCGAGAAATAATCTGAAAGAAACTTGGCAAACAATTAGTGGAATCTTGGGTAAAAAGAAAAAAACTCTCTGTAGACGAAGTAATCCATAACCATTTAGGGAAACAAAACAGTGACAAGGTGATAGCTGATACTTTTGCGGAATCATTTGTGAGAGGAGTGAAGGAGATTCAACACGAGTGTGGCATTCGTACTAGCCGTAACGTTAAAAAAGTCGTGGAATGCCAATCCTTTTTTATGCCCCCCGTAAGTGAAACACGAATACAATCAATTATAGAGAATATGGATGGTAATAAACAGCGAGGCTGGGATGGTATCAGAGTTCAGGATTTAAAATTTTTGAAATATGAGATTAGCCCAGTTTTAGCCAAACTAGTAAATTTATCGATTGAGTCAGGAACCGTCCCCTCAAACTTAAAGATATCATAGTTCGTCCTATCTATAAGAAGGGTGATCATATGTCATATTCCAATTATAGACCAATAGCACTCCTCTCTGTTATAGAGAAAATCTTGGAGTGCTGTGTAGCCGACAATTTGTCTGCCTATCTGGAAAAATTTAATATCATTGATAAATTGCAATATGGTTTCCAAAAAGGTAAATGCACAAGTGACTTGCTTGTAAAATTCTCAGACTTCGTTAACACTAAATTAAACGATAACATGCATGTAGTTGCCCTATTTGTAGATTTTTCGAAAGCATTCGATACATTAAACCACAGTACATTAGTGGATATGCTTGAAAATGTTGGTATTAGAGGTCAAACCTTAAAATGGTTCACTAGTTTTTTATCAGATCGGAAACTCTCGGTAAAAATAGGAGAATGCTTCAGTGAATATAGAGAGGTTGCGACTGGAGTACCGCAAGGCTCTATCTTGGGGCCAATTGTGTACCTGATTTATGTTAACAATATGACTAAATGTGTAAAACACTGTACTGTGTTCATGTATGCTGACGATACTGTTTTGTTATTTGCTCATAAGAACGTAAAAATGGCTGAATCTACTTTGCAGCGGGATTTCACTCAATTATTAATGTGGACGCACGATTATGATCTCGTTATTAATGCTGACAAAACCAAGATTCTACATATGTGCTCACCTCTGAATCAGAACAGGCATCAACCTCTTAAAAATAATATTCCATTATTATGAGTGTTTGCATGATATCGTAAATGGAAAAAACTGTGTACGGTGTAGTGTTGAAATTGAGTCTGTTGACAGCCATGTCTATTTAGGTGTCTTAATTGATAGATTCATGTCGTGGCGGCCGCATATTATCTCCTTATGCAAGCGTTTAAGATCCTGTGCATTTCAATTATTCAAATTAAAGTTGGTACTTCCGTTTAAACTTTTAAGGTCAGTTTACACTGCGATCGCCGAGTCAATCATCTCTTATGGCCTCTTGGCCTGGGGCTTTGCATCTTTAAGCCACGTAAATTTAATAACCAACCTTCAAAACACAATGATTAGAACTATGACACCATGCTTTTTAAAAAGAAATCCAAGATATAACAGCATACAAATGAAATATCACTTTTGCAATGTTTATCATACCTATTTAAGTTTAGATTTATTTTAAAATTTTATTTCAATAGACAATATGAAGCAAACGAAAATACGGGGATTACGCGGTAGAAATCAAGAGGGAATTACTTTTTGCCTAAATTCAATAACAAATATGGAAAACGAACACTTTTTTATTTGACTCCTGCTATTTTCAACAGCCTACCTGGTCAACTGCGCAATCTAGAAAAGATCTCAGCCATTAAATCTGAATTAAAGTTTTATTTGCTCGATTGTTTATGTGCAGTCTACAACACCTAATCATTCATCTCAATTCCCAATTTGCTTTTCATTTTTATTTTTTATTGCAGTTGTTCAATTTACTATTTTCATTATGTATCCTGTTGGTTTGCTTTAAGATTTGATTACGAATGACAAGTCTGTTTGTTTGTTTTTTGGAGGAGTCTTTAAATATTTAGATACTTGGTGCAAGTATGTAAATTTATTAATCTAATACTGTGTTGTTTTTTTTTTTTTTTAATACAAATTTATTTATTGTCATAGAACATAGAACATACATGACTCATACAACATAGCAAAATTGTACAAATAAATAATTAATGTTACATAGGCCTACAGAAATAAATCTAACAAGAATATAATCAAAAAACCCACAAAGCCTGAAAAAGGCTTAACTGTGGGGTAAATACAATTTTATAAATTATTTAAGATGGTGACAATACAGAGAACGGAACCTCAATTATACCTCAAGTATAATATTTTCATATTCAACATTCATTTTTTTTTTTTTTTTAGTTTGTTTTGTTATACAGGACGGTGTTCCACTGAGTTTGTTCTATTTTTCTTTGTTATTGTTGTAATAACTTCGCACAACACCGTAGTTGTATGAAATGTACACATTGTTGTGGTTTAAACCACAGACAAGCCTTACTTTAAGGCTTTGTGGACCGAAGCATATAAAAAATGTACACATATGTAATTAATGAAAAAAAAATTATTATTATTATTATTATTATTATTATTATTATTATTATTATTTTTTTATTATTATTATTATTGATTCATAGCAGTTGTCGAAAAAGTTTGCCCCGACTGGGGTTCAAACCCGGTAGCTAAATTGGTAAAGCTATGGCACGTTAAGCCGGAGGTTCTGGGTTCGAACCCCAGTCGGGGCAAACTTTTTCGACAACTGCTATGAATCAATAACTATGTCCTTAAAGCGGGCTTATGCTTAAAAACCTAATATTCATACTACCCAACTCATGGGAGATGAGACGTGATTGTATTTATCCATGCGATCTTTCAGATTTGACAGCTACATTGCAGTCTTCTGTTGGATTTCTGTCATGAAAAGTCAACACTCACAACAAATAGCAGTTTCGTAAAAGGTTTTGTGGTCCCGGTAGCTTAATTGGTAAAGCTATGGCACGTGAAGCCGGAGGTTCTGGGTTCGAACCCCAGTCGGGGCAAACTTTTTCGACAACTGTTATGAATCAATAACTATGTCCTTAAAGCGGGCTTATGCTTAAAAACCTAATATTATTACATTATTATTATTATTATTATTATTATTATTATTATTATTATTATTATTATTATTATAATAATAATAATAATAATTATTATATTATTATTATATATTATTACACAATTATTTGAATTGTCAACTTAAATATCTTGAAGCGACTTGCTTATAATTACTTACGTTAATAGCTTGGGGCAACAACCTCTTTTGAAAGAGCAGACTCAGATCGAAAATGTCCGAAATTTTGATATATTATATAATATAATTGATATATTATATACACACATATATATATGGAAGACGTACTAGTGAGTGACTCGTGATCATGCCAGATGCGATTCTGGCGAAACGTCGAGTGCCAGGCTACAGACAAAGGTCTGTAGCAGCAAACTCAAACAAGCGGCGGAATGTCCCGGAAGACAATAACAACATATATATATATGATTTAACATTATTATAGCTTCCATTCTATTATTTATTTATAGAGGGCGGAGGAACAGTAAACTACCGTAGGAAGTACATTGACTTGAATTATCATTCTAAAATTGAAGAATCTTTACAGAAACTATTATATTTTAAAAATATTTTTTATATTTAATAGTTTAAGGTTGTTGAGAGACGACATTCGACTGAAACAAACAATCGATTTTGTTATTTTTTATCTGGATAAAACGTCTAAAACTTATTTTCATTTCAGGTTTACAAGTATTTTTCACAAAATATATTATATAAATCATTATAGTGTTCGTTATATCGTTAATATCGCTTTATATCGTTACATGACAATTACACAAAGTTGGCATAGCAATTAGATGATTTCTGATATCAGGAAGGAGTTTAGCAAAATAGAATAAAATAAATTAAAAAATTCTGGAATAGAAAAATATATTCTCCACAAATAGCCTGTCTGTCCTACCTTGATGTGGCACTTGCCTGGCCGGCAGATGTAGCTCAACCGTAGCGCGCGGAGGTTCCGGTCAAAACCCAACACCGGTAATCCTGACTAGAACTCTGATTTACCTATTAGGTATGCAAAATTCCTAAGATCGGTTTCCAAGAAGAAAGTTTAAACATGTCGAGTTCATCAAAGTAAAATAGTGCAAGGAGAATAGTTTTGAAATGCCCATTACAATGAATAGGGAATAGAGAAAGACAGTCTATCGACGGGCCAAGCCTCGGCCAAGCCTACACAGTAAATTTGCATGTAGGCACTAGACCGCCAAGGCTGTTGCATATTCATAGCCACAGGTGTGGCAATAATTGACTGGATGCATTGTTACCAATTGCCATTTGTACTGACGCTTCGTAACAGAAACCGTTCGTTAGATTTGAAAGTTCGTTTGTACTGACAAGCGTAGCTAATTTAAAACACTTTTCATTCGAAAACTCTGCATTACTATTCTACGGTTAGGTTACGTAAGTAAAGTTTCATCAGTATTTAGTAGTAACACCGGTATTTTGAAACGTAGTTTCTCAGGATTCTTGCGATCATGACAACCTTTGGTCGTTTATTATCTTTGAGAAATATTGCGTACGCCAAAACAAAATCGTATGCTAATACGAATATATAAACACAGATATAACTAAAGCCTTGACGAGGCAACTCATTTCATCCATAATATTATTTGAGTAAACACGAACCTAAAATTAATCGAAAATGTTTTAGAGAGATTGAGGTTTTCAGGTCAGTCGCCACATGTGAGGGATACGTGTGATTTATAGACGAATGTTAAAATTACACACACACTCAGATTTTGTATGCTTACCGCTTTGATATAAGGACGATGAATGTTACAACTTTATTAATTTAGTTTATTTCTATATATTGTTTTGTTTGTTTAAAAAGAAACTTTAATAGAACAGGTAAATATTATTTAATTGTTTAATAAATATTGAATAGGAATATAATATTGTATCGTGGTCATAGTCCGAATTTTAAACTAAGAATAATCGTGCAGGTTATAAAATATACGAGAAACATTAACGTAGTTTAAAATAATTTATATTTAAAAACCTCCGGAATTATAAAAAACGGGATTGTACAACACTAGGAGGGGGCGTGTACCACTTGGGACGACCGGGACAGAACTTCTGGGTTGTATTGGATATCACAGGAAACGGGAAGTACGCGCTGAATTTATGGATTCATGGCTGCCCATAGCATAAAAGTATAAAGTTATAAGTATAAGCATAAAGTTTAGTGCCGTTGCTAGGCCTAGCAACGGCAATAAACTTACTTTGGAGACAATACTGGCTACTGTAATGCACTCAATTGTCTCTACAAATAATATTGTTTCTTTTAATGTCATGCACTCTTGAATGTTGATGTGAATGACCAAGTTATTTTTATGAGTGAGAAAACGCATTCTTTCAGGAAGAAAAAGTGACGTTGAGTGCTTAGTGGAACAGTTTTGACTAGCAGAGTTTCTTTATTCGGAGTATAAATCGTAGTAGCCAAACCTAACAATAACATCGTCAGCGAACAATAAAACCTCCGTGATGTGATGGGTAGAACAGGAGTGGGTGCAGGAAACAATACGCGGGACTCTGTCTCTGTCACGCTTTCTAAGTGCGCATTTCCACTACTCGCAATCATTGTATGTGCAGGGCGTGATAATTAACATACGGAATAGATAATAAAATGTGGAATACGTTTTGCAGGGTTATTAACTTCGGAGTTTTTAAGCCACGATACAAATATTCAATAGGCCACATACTGACGGTTCCGGAGAAAGTATGATTATGTTCTCTTGTGTATAGGCCGCAGTATTAGGAAGACAATTTCTACTTCAATCCGTTTACTATTAGCTTATTGTTAATGTTAACAAAAATATTTACTTACACACATTTCAATATTAACAATATCAGTTATTAAACCAATTGTTTATAAATCTATACGTAAGTGGATGGGGGGGGGGGGGGAGAGGCAATCAACATGGCATTGTATCTCTTAATATGTTTTATGATTTCTTAACGTTTCTAGTATTTAATATCTTTATATGATAATATTGTACTAGCAAAATTTTGCATCAGTTAGTAAAACGAATTATTAAATTTGCATTATTTATTTAAGGCTTTAGCCATTTGTAAGGTAATTGTGGAAATAATAACAAACAAACAAATTTACACACATACAATGTTATTAATTTAATTTAATAAAACTGTTTTAATTTCAATTTTGTAAATTCATGTATAGAAAGAACAGAAACGTCTATGAATCGTTATTAATAAAGAGGTTTTAATCGAAGGTTTTTAGCTTTATAAAATCCATTGTTTTGTACTTTCCCGTAGTTGACCTTTGCTCATTATCCTCGTTAACTATGATACTTGAACATCCATGTAATAGAGACGTTACTTTGCAATGTCTTAGTTAAAGCATTTTCATTATCATCCGTTTACAAATTACATTTTGAATTAAATGAGCTTTAAAAACCTTGACAATAAACGGCAATCCGTTTCTTGTTTCACAATATTTATCTAATGCTTGATATTTTAATTTATTATCTCTTTGGGTATTAAGAAAATAGTAAAACGAAATAATGATGTCTAGGAACAACAAAATAATTAGGTTACGTTCTGGAATGAAATAATGAAGGATTGAATAATGAAGGAATAAAGGATTCTTAATATTAATAATTCTTTAAAAAGTGTCGCTATTTCATTGTGCTTCTACCGTAAAAGATAATAATAATAGATTATTGAAGATAATTCCTTTGTGAACAATCGTAGCTAATATTTAGTTGTACGCAGCAAAACTGTATATTTCATCATTGTATGTGTAAGGAATTAAATTTTTTCATATCAGTGATAAATCTAATAAACTACGCTTTAACCGAGCAACGCGCTTAATGGACTAGTTGCGAAACGCGATCTTATTGGTTGCCTTAAATCCTCAACCAAATGGGAACTGCTTCTTGAAAGTTGACTCCCTTGACTAAAGTATTTGAGCGAGCTGGAATGTCAATACCACCTGTTAACCCTGAGACTGAACCAGATTACTCGCGATCTATCTCAAGCAAGGTGCAAGAAGGGGAGGGGCTCCTTCCGACACTCTTCTTAAAATTATGTTCTTAAACTTTTAAAGTAATTTGTTGGGCTGCTGTCCGTGCACTATACTCTACGATAAAGGAATCATATTTATTATTATTTAACTACATTATTTCGATGACTACTGATCAAAGATCAATGTTTCTACCAAATGGAGAAGACATTTTAAATTTCCTCAAACTTATACTCATCTCAAACGAGCAGAGTACGAAAATAAAAAAACATTGTATTTTAGATAATTTATTTGACGCGATAGAAAACGAAGTTGAAGTAGTTTATCGTTTATTTAACTTCTTTCTTATTTATATGTAAAAACTACCAAGGAGCACAACTAAATAATATTTAGCACATAATTGCAAACAAATTAATTGAATGAAATAATTGAGCAAAGTTTGAAATAATAACAATGTATAGAAGACAACAATATTTGATAACATATTAACCCGATAGTGTAGGCGATTCTGATTCAGAAAGTCCCGGGTTCGAATTCCGTCGACATCGGAAATCCTGACTGAAGGTTTTTTCCGAGGTTTTCCTTAGTCGTTTATGTGAATGCAAAGGATTGAGTCCTCTTAAGCAGCCCTCGGACATCCCTTCGCAAACTGTCCTAACTCCAACATAAAGTTAGACACATGTTCAAGGGCATGGATATAGCACCCTGGGCAGGTATCCCACTAAAAATTATAACATATTGAAAATTGAACTCTTAAAATATCTAAATTATAATATACTGGTTCCTTTTTATGTTCTGTCCTCTTTTGCAAAACAGTTAAACTAACTGATTTTTTTTAAATATAAAAAATCTTTTATAAAATAATATCAACAAAATTGATAATGATTAAGAAAAGTCAACAAAGCTACTATAGTTATGTCTGTCTCCCCTCCGTGCGTGTGTCCCCTCCTCAGAACAGAACTCAGTGGGGACGCACGTGGTTAAGTATAAACGGTTACTTTCGATCTTTAGTTTATAGGTACTCCCATTTACTCGTGAATCTATTACATATTTCAAATCGTTTTTTATTGTTTTCTTGTACTAGTATGCACAAAATACGACTTATATAAGACTTTATTTTTAAACTAACTGAAACATACCACTGGCCTTATGATTGTCGAATCTTTAATTCTACCTCTGTTGCAGATATAGAACAAACTATTCCATATACCTCCCATTCTAGTCACCTAGTGTCTCGTACCTTAGCACTGAGCCATTTCTGTCGTTCAAGTATATGATTATCCAACGCCGCAATTTCCATGAACCATAATTTAGTAAACAAATAGTTTCCTTAACATTTTAAAGGAAATGTTAGTAATAATTAATTAATCTTCGGAATGCCATTTTTGAGTAGCCTGCATACACCGTTGCGATTATTCGTAATTCCACACACTGTAGATGGATGCAGTTATGATGGTGAACACGTTTGAACGGTTTAGTTTACAAAATTCATGCATTTAGAAAGTATTTGAATGTAGAAAACTTATTGAATCGATTCTTCGAGACCTTGCCTACTTACTTATTCGAAACGACAATTTGTCGATCGAGCGACAACTTTGTTAATAGAAAGACGTACCCAGCGCAATTGTATAACATTTGTGCGTTCACTGAAGCAAAATATGTTAGCCCAGGGTGTCAATGTTGTTCGATAAGTTTTAGCATGATTAATCTATTTACAAAGTTATCTCTATCGATTGAAAATTGTCGATTGGAGTCAGTAAGTTGCCCCCTACGCTCTAGTCACATACACTTTTACAGCTGTGTTACTTCATACAGACACAAATGAAATGGTCCACGTTTTCGTGTCACTCGGTGTGATCCTCTCAGGTGTAGAAACTTGGTTATCACGGTGTTTGTATAGTTAGAAGGGATGGTATGGGTTGTAAGTGTAGGACGCACTTACAACAGATTTTGTCTATGAGCAGAGGCATGCAATTGTGATAAAAATGGCGGTAATTTTCGTTTTCGTTTTGCACTAAAGAGGAGAATAATCATTGGTGGTAAGTATGAATCTCCTTATCATGCTAAGAGGTCGTCTTAATGGTTGTAGCTTTCATACACTCCGGCACACTTACAAACTATTTATCCGCCCACTGTTCGAATACGCTGCACCCGCAAAAGGAAATTCGCTCAAAGAATTAAGCAAGTACTCATCTCTGGGACGAAGAATTATTCTACGACGCATATCCAGGCTCCCCCCTATGACCAGAAACAACGAAACATATGAAGCAACAAACATGATTCCGCTTCGAGACAGGTTTGACCGTCTTCTACTTTCATACATCACCAGACTCGAGAAGCAGCCGCAGCTAACCATCACAACTCTCATAACCACTCCGAAAACCTTCAAACGAAAACCAAAATTCAAATACCCACTTCTCTCCCCCCCCCCCCAACATCCTGGCTACCATCCCTCCGCACAATCCCTAAATCATTCTTAAGTTGAATTTATATTATCTTTTGCTAGTTTGTAATTTATTTATGTGCATGGATGTAATGTTTATTTAAAAAAAAAATGAATTATAATATAGGCTGAAGAAGGAATTGACCTACAGTAGCCTTCCATACCCGTTTAGGGTATGGTAAACCACAATAAATTTATTATTATTATTGGTGGTAAAGGGAATCGATCGCGTTTTTCTATTCTCTCAAATATGCAAACTTACCTCTATTAGAACATCAAAACTTTTTTTCTAATCTGGCACACGGCAAATATCGTCTTTTCAAAATAATTTCAAACTTCCGTTCGCCCTAGCACGCCGTTCAAGGTAGGTAGTTGTGTTTTTTGACATTAATTGTTTTCAACTGGTTTTCTAGAAGGGTTCTGAGAGAAAAAGATTATTTTACAATAGTCTTTCCTGCGAATTTTTTAGTCTACCGGTATTTTGTACCGATTTGTACAAAATTCGCACGAAAGAAAATTGCAAACAAAATATTTTTTCTCTCAGACACCCTCTAGAAAACCAGTTGAAAGTTAATAACACAAAAACACAACTACCTATCTTGAATGGTGTGCTAGGGCGAACTGAAGTTTGAAATTATTTAGAAGAGGCGGAGATATTTGCCGTGTGCCCGATCAGAAAAATTTAAACAAAATAGTTTTGAACTTTTGATGTTCTATTTGAACCAGGTTTCAAAGCCATTCACTAATATTTTGTCTGAGTTGCATATTTGATAAAATAAAAAAACGCGATGGATTCCTCATGCACTCCTTTGTCTATGACTGAAGAACACTTCTAAAAAACATCGGTCCCGATTACCGGTGGCTGCATGGGATCAATCCAGAGCCATCCCGGAATAGAACATAGCGGATCGCATCGGGGGCCCAATAAGCGATCAGGATTGTTAATTGGATGTCGCTGATTGGCTAGAACTATCATCTGGTCTGCAAATTTCCGATGGAGCCGCTTATATCAGTATGCAAACTCGATCGATCGATGTGCCTGTTGCATCGCCTCGCACTCGCACGGTTTCTAGGCACTAGAGCTCATCCAACAAGTGATAACTAATTCAGTTATTTCAAGGAGAAGCAGATGAAGTCGATATTATTTTCCAAACATAAAAACTGTCACCTCTGTTCACGCTAACACGGAACTCCGTCATCTAGCACAGATAATCTTTTGTGAGTGTTGGCTACGCCTTTCATATACATTAGGTTCGTTTAGTTAAATTACACATTTTGACTTCGGTGGTCAGTGGCGTAAGTTATGGGGTTGACCCCCCCCCCCCCGAAACCACTTCGATGCTCACATTTAAAAGAGCAGAACAATAGTTTGTGTGGGGTACAACAGTTCACTTATACAATTCGACAGTCAATTGGTAAAACGAATTAATATGTTGCCTGTATGCTTTGTCTTTGCATCAAAAATAAGTTGAAATATAATAAATGGACCACTTCCCGTTCAGTTTTATTTCCAGTTTTTAGAACGCAGATATAGTTGCTGTAAAAAATCGTTTACAAGGTCCAAATGCAGGAAGTTGAGCTGTTATACCTTTCGAGCTAATCACAAAATATATTTCAAAACTTCCTCTATTAATTGTGCATTTAACATACTTGTAAACACATGATGGTTTAGTTGGGTAATCAAATTGAAATTTTTCAAGTGTATATCCTTCCTAAACAAAAAAATGTGATCCTACGAAATTGTAAAATTAATTATAATTTTAATATTAATTTATTAAATTATAAATTAAAATTATTACTTTAATTAATTGTAAAAATTGTACGGCAATTATGCCAACCCTATGTAAGTGAGCATTTGTTGCTAAAGAAATAAAACGCATTTGAATTGAAAATTGAAATAACTGTAGAAGGGTAAAAAATGTTGTGCCGCCCCAGAGCCCGGCTGCCGGGTACATAAACCCCCCGAAATAATTCCTAGTTACGCCACTGGCGGTGGTAGAGCAATGACGTCATTGTACTCGCTGGCCAGTTTCTTTTTGCCAGTTTCTAGGAATATTGCCTGCACCCTCTCCCCAGTTTCCATCCACAGCCACTGTTTTAGTGACGAAATGAATTTGGTTTTGGTGCTACTCACGGACAAATTCGAATATTCCTAGGCCGCTTCGCGAACGCTTTTTTTAGTCGCGTTGATGGATGAGCTTTATCGAAGTTTTTATTATGCGTGGGATCTCTTTACTTCTTCAAGTTCCATTGCAAAATCATTTTTGTTAAATTAGGATAATTTTTATAAAGTAGTACTAATTGCTATGGTAATACCAATTAATAGAATGTAAAATATCTGGATGCCCGAAGACTTGCTTTTTGTACGTATTGTAGGTGATTGTTGTCAAGTTTCTATAGTTACTTGTTAGTACACTTCAAAAAACTTATATTAAAACTTTTATTTCTATAGATTCTGGCTAACTTTTTCAACTTTTTCTTTCAAAATGTACTTCATCTCTCGTTACCTTAATATCCATGTAAAATA
The DNA here is from genome assembly GCA_024449915.1 of Sweltsa coloradensis. Classification (NCBI taxonomy): domain Eukaryota; kingdom Metazoa; phylum Arthropoda; class Insecta; order Plecoptera; family Chloroperlidae; genus Sweltsa; species Sweltsa coloradensis. The sequence goes on from JAMZAV010000498.1 coordinate 223,543, forward strand.
TGAACGTTGTAGCCCACCTGTTAGGTCAGAATCGGCCCAAATGCCACGAAAATATCGCATTAAAAATATTTAAAAAATCGTAAAAGTACGATATTCACAAGAAAAATTTCTTCCATTGTACCCAAAAACGTGGCAGATATAATTTCAGAGATTTAAAAGGTCTCCTTCAATTTTCATCAAGATCACATTTTATGCCGTTTGCAAGGTAGAGCGCGAACAAATAGACAAAAAAACAAAAGAACAAAACAAACAATCAAAGAAACAACACCCGAGCTAGTTTTTTTTGTATGTGTGGGGGGTGGGGGTCAGTGAAATTGAAGTCTTCGCTTCGCTCATCCAATTAAGCTTACATCATATAGTTTCAATATGAGGTAGTAAATAAATAATTACTCAGGCATAGGCTACTACAACTATATTATAAACATTTTGTGGTTACGAGGTCTAGCTAAGAAAGCCAACTCGTATTTCACCCCAATTAAACAAAACATAAGACTAGACCCCTTACTATCTGCATAATATATAATATAATTAGTGTATTTCTCGGCGAAAAGGTCCACTTTCTAATAATTGCAAACAATCCTATGCACTGCTCATGTTGAACGATTTTTAGTTTTGTCGTCTTTTGTTAATAAAGGTGCGCGGAAGCGCACCGGGCCAAGCCACGCGCGGCTCCGCTTCCACTAGCGCCTATTACTGCACGCCTACATTAGCACTTAACACGGTGTTGCCGACGCGAAACCATGGGAGATAAAAACCTGCAACTTGCTTCAATCGATGGGCTTTTACTATGAGATGACCCATTTCAAGTTTCATCCCGATCTGTTGATGCGTCTAGAAGTTATTGAGACGTCAAGATCGTTCAAAAATACCTTCTTCAGCTGGGTGGGTGGCTGGCTGGCCAAGGACGTATCCGTTTGTGGGGCCTCAATGGATAATGTTAGAGAAGCCAAAATTTGCACCGATGTCAGTCATCTCAGTGGCCATGTGCTTGACAAACGGTAATTGGATTAGATGACCGGAAGCTTAGATAATGCAAAAAAAATATTTTATTTATAACTGCAATGCTCAAACCTTTTAATTATCAATGAGTGAGATTTTATTTTGAATCATTGTAAATAAAGTAATTTTCTCTACTTGGATGCTAACATCCATACCATGTTCGTTCTAAAAAAATTATTGATATACCATACAAAAATGCAAAAAAAACTTGCAAAAAAGGGGCCAAGCCGAGAACGAGGAAGATACAAGTGGCTCAACTGCATAAAGTGGTGAGATCTAGAAGTGTGGCCCAGCCCATTATTTTGTTTAAAATAATAAATATTAATATATCAATATCCATATTATTATCTAATAAATTAATAATATATCAATATCCATATTATTATCAAACTTTAATTATGAAATAAATTTATTAACAAAAATAACATATACATTAAATAAATTTATTGAAACATTTACATGTGGAAATATCAAAATAAACAGACGCCATTCAAAATTAAAAGCTTGGTCGATGAATTTTTAACTTGGTTGTCGTTACTGACTAACCAAAACATAACCAATCCAAATCCATCGACCAAGCATCACCGCTGAAAGCAAGAGTAAAGTTCCTCACATTACGTCCTTACACTCTTGAAATAAAATGCGACAACTGTAGATTATACTTCGTAATTAAACGGATTTAAGCACATAAAGTGCAAATTGACAAAAGCGTAGGTAAATCAAACGAACCTAATGGCGACATTCCGTTTACCACGCATTCATTCTACCCCCACCAATTGTGACGAAAGCATCTGTAAATTGGTTGGAAGTTGGATCTATGCTCTAAAGCTATTCGAGACGATGAGTGGTGATACATGACGATGAAGGACGATTACAAAAACCCTTGCTTTATGCGGGATTCGAACCCACGTCCTAGGAGAGCCATACGCTGCAGACCAGCGTCCAAATTGTTTGTGCTCTTTCAAGAATTTTATATATTATATAGTATAAAAAAGCACTGATACCGACGCTGTAGAAGAAGGATACAAAGGAAAACCTCACTAAGCTTATATACCTTTGGTGGAGGTGCCGGGTTCGAAAGTATCCCCCTTTTGAGTGAGGATAGCCCCTGCGCCCTGCCCCATGCCCCGAGTCACCATGAGCCTTGTTGAAGCGCAATCTCAACCAACAACGCGTGTCAATCGCAGATTATGAGACGTGACACACGCACAGACGGACGGACTGTGAGAAACATTATGCATATTATAGAGGAGCTTTACCAAAGATTATACACAATATTTGTCTTGACTAGATGTTACTTGTCATCAATTCCTACGCAAAATGTCACATATATTTTCAGTCCATTGTTTTATGACAAAATTATCTATACATATAGATTTACTTTGCACTAAACTTTACGACAAACTGAGCGTTGGTAAATATCTCAACAAATGTGAAATATTTTGCCATATTATTGTAAAATCATCATTCAGTTTTAAACAAGCAGTTGTGTAGGAGTGCAGTGTGCCCATTTTGGGTTAAAGTAATAATATAATCAACTCTTTATGTCTTCAACCATATGAACTTTAGATCATACATCGAGACTATGACTTATATTTTATGATCATATTTTATGACTTGGGAAATACTTTAGTTTCACCACGTTCATATGTTTGAACTTTGGTTTTAATTGTCTGGAAATCGTGACTGCCTATAACCGCTTATAGCACACCGCCATTGTAATATGTCGAGTCGAATTTGTGAATACGTGCTTTGTTTGAGACGGCGTGTGAGTTAGTTATAGATCCTTTACTGTTAATGATTTACAAAACATATGGTTGTTTAACAGCTAGGCAGAGATGATTGTTTCTAGTTCTGTACACCGAGTTTCTTACGGCCACTAGTATGATCGTCAAACAAGCACGTGCACGGGAGTAACCGAAATAGGGAGCGTAGTTTACCGTTATTATTTCAAACTTGTTCCAGCCTTCACTCATGGTGGAGGTGCCGAATACATGAATATACCCCTGACACCCAGGGTCACAAGTTTTGACAAGTTTTGTGTTGACATGTTCACACTAAATATACCCATGGAATATCGTCAAGTGTATTGATAAAATCATCTCTCTGGGGCCATAACAAATCTATATTTGAAATATCTCACGTATAACGAGAGAGTTTGCAGTTTTATTGTATTGATTGATGCACACGATATTGCAACAACTTGACCTTGATTCCTTAATGCACACACGAATGCACATGACGATACATTTGAATGATCTGTGAATATGAGCATAATTTGATAAATTCTTGAATAAAATCTAGTTGATGTGTTAATATTACTTTTATACATTTGTACCCGGCTAGATTCTCTGTAAATTATTATGGCTCAGTTGATAATTCTTATAATACCTTATCAATCCACTGAATCATACGATCGAGGGGCATGCAATAGTTAACGTTAGGAATGGGACAGGACCAGTACGTTTGATGGATCACATATACATACTTTTAATGCACCATTATTTTATTTGAAGCAGTTATGATTTAGTTACTGAAACGTTAATTGTCCACGTTCTAATGACGATGCAACAGATTTTCCAGGTATCCTGCAATATTTTCTTCAGATGTTTGACTTGTCATACGCAACTTATTCATAAACAAGCTAATAGCTGCGTCCTTTGCGCTTGCAGCTCTGTTCGAGCTATAATAAAGATCAATCATGCAAGATAAGAAAATTATACATTGGATGAGCGAAGCGAAGATTTCATTTCGCTACACTGGAGAAAAAAATCGGGAATGTTTTTTTATTATTTTTTTATTTTATTTTTTTGTATTTTTGTGTGTTTGTTAACACGATTTCGGCTAAACCAATACTCCAATTGCAATAAAATTTTCTGGAGCCCTTCGAAATCTTTGAACTTAGAACTGGCACGTTTTTGAGCGTAATCAAAAAAGTATTTCTCATAAAAATCGCAATTTAACGATTTTTTTCGATTTTTAAAAAAATTCTTCGATTTATAACACCTACATGCTTTATCCGATTGTAATGATTTTTTCACAGAACCTTTATGTTATGAATTAATATATTCGTGTGAAATTTGAGCGTAATCGAAAAATGATTTCTCATGAAAATCGCAGTTTTAAGATTTTTAAAATTTCTTCAACTCTTTACATGCTTTATCCGATTGTAACGATTAATTTACAAAACCTTAATTTTATGATTTGATGTACTCGTGTGAAATTTGAGCGGAATCGAAAAATTGTTTCTCATGAAAATCGCAATTTTACAATTCGTTCCGATTTTTTAAATTTCTTCGACTTGTAACACCGACATACTTTATTTTATTGTTATGATTTTTTCACAGAACCTTAATTTTATGAATAAATATATTCGTGTGAAATTTGAGCGTAATCGAAAAATTATTTCTCATGAAAAGCGCAATTTTACGATTTTTTAAAAACAATTCTTCGACTTATAACACCTATATGCTTTATCCGATTGTTGCGATTTTTTTAAAGAACCTTAATTTTAAGAATTAATATATTGATGTGAAATTTGAGCGCAATCGAAAAATTATTTCTCATGAAAATCGCAATTTTACGCTTTTTTCGTTTAAAAAAAATTACGCTCATCCAACAACGCGCCTGAAAAAGTGTTTGCGAAGCTTCCTAGTAATATCTTATAATATAAAGCCATACTGAATTTTTGCATTCAAAGTAGATAACAATGTTAATCTGCCATGTAAAATGTGTATTTGAACAGTATTTATACAAAGAACATAATTGGATGAGCGAAGCGAAGACTTCAATTTCACTGACCCCCCAAAAAATTTTGCTAGGGTGTTTTTTTGTTTGTTTGTTTTTGTTTTTTTTCTGTCTGTTTGTTCTCTCTCTACCGGGCAAACGGCATATGCGATCTTGATGAAAATTGGACGGGACCTTCGAAATCTCTGAACTTAGAGGTGTATTGTTTTTGCCTTTTGGGTACAATCGAAGACATATTTCTCATGAATATCGTACTTTTACGATTTGGGGCCGATTCTGACCAAACGGGTGGAGCTACAACGTTCATATTATACATTGACATTAAGGTTATGGTGATGTTGTACCTTTTTGAAAGAAAAAGTTCAAAAAGTTAGCCGGAATCCACAGAAATAAAGCTTTTAATATAAGTTTTTTACGGTAAATAATAACAATTGACAAGTAACTATAGAAACTTGACAACAATCACCTACAATGCGTTCATAAAGCAATCTTCGGGCCTTCAGATATTTGACATTCTAATTACCCTAGCAATTAGTACTTAATAAAAAATATTCTAATGTCACAAAAATGATTTTGCATTGGAACTTGAAGAAGTAAAGAGATCTTACGCATACTAAAAATTTTAAAAAAGCTCATCCATCAACGCGACGGGACTTTAGCGTTTCCCTAGGATACTAAAATTAGATTTAGTTGGAAAAGGTGTATGATGCTCATATACAACTAAAAGTTGCATGTATATTATTTTATATTCAACGTCAAATCTTGATTGATAACTTCGTGTTCGTTATCCGTTCGTTTATTCTGTCGGTAAGTACCTATTCAAAATGTACTGTCTGCTTGTTGCAATATCGCTGATGATGTCGAGTGGCTTCTGAGGGTACGTGGAAGTGCACTAGATCAAGTTGAAGTAGCTTCCAGAGTCAACACAATGCAACAGGTTGTATGAAGCTTTGAGATCAGCACACTTGCACCGACTATCTACCAGTGAAACAACATTACTCTTATAGCAAGCTGTAAGGAAATCTTATCGACTCGGAAGTGATAAGTAAGAACAAACACATAAAAGAGCTGACGACCAGGGTAAAAACAACGCAACAATTGCGAATGTTTTAGTGTCACATCCTGTCTCTTTCTCAAGCAGAGGTGCAGCTTCTATTGCATACGCTCTATGTCTTAAATGTTTTCAGATGGTGAAGGTGCCATATCACACTGGCGTATCAACCTGATGCCTAATTATTTATCCCACAAAAAACTTCCTAATTGTGGCATTGGAAAAGCCCCTTCGTGTAGTTTCTATTAAACAAAACCAATATCACTTTAGGGCCTTGGGTATGATCAGATGCAGATAGTAATAATTGCATGACAGTTGTATGTGTATCACAGATCGAGTGTTCACTGTTCACCTTCAAGAGTGGAGAGTCATCGAGAAGGTAAATGAAGGCAGTCTTACATTTCCTTTTCTTAGAGAACGTAGCTGTTACAGTCTCCATGGCTTTGCACCATTTACAGGTTCATCAACATGACTCCTTCTGTCGATTGGTCTCCCTAATATATTGTGAAAGAGCTATGCATGTTTTTTGTATTGGAACTTCTTTCTTATTGTAAATCAAGGATAGGTTAAAGAAAACTGTAACCTTAAACAAGACCCGTTATTTCGTTATTTTACATGGTCGCAGATTTTTTGTTTATCTACATATGTTCCCAGTAATAATAAATTCAGACCGGAAAATAATATGGTAAATGTAAATGAGTTATTGTGATCAAGACGTTTCCGTCTATTTCTTGATTTATATCAGTGAGATAAAAGGGAAGCATAAAGACTTACTCAGTTCGTAGTATGTAGGCGTGCGTATATCGTAGGAACTTGTTATGTTGCTAATGATAGTTTAATAACACCCCGTACCCCCACTAAAATCAGTATTTTGTAGCAAGGTGGGTACAAACTGCAAACACAATATAATGTATTTATTTTAATAATACCTGTCTTGCTGAGATTAAATAGCAGAAAACATTATTGATTAATTTTAGCACATTTTAAAACTAGCCGCTACACATACATAATTATTTATTGTAAAATTAGTGATAGTTGTAACCAAATTTAATATTAAAGCATGTGCTGTATCATACCTTTATTAATTACAATATGTTGTTTTATTTTGAAAATCGTGATGGTTAAATTTCTAACAATAGATGTACTCAAAATAAAGTACTACGACATTCAGTGCATTGCAAGGATAATGATTCTGAGAAGGCGACTTTATGTTGACAAAATATGGTTGAAATACATTTTCCTTGCGGTTAGAGGCCTGGGCTTCCATGTCGGTATGGTGATAATAGCTAGACGATGCTCTGCAGGGGGGGGGGGATGTGTCTTACTAGAAACTTCAGTTCGCCACTAGATCAAACTTTATAACTTAATAACCTACTTAGCTTGAAAGCCACTCTGGGACATAAACCATGTTTTACACGTATACGCTTTGCATCACAAACCTTCTGACCATCCATTTATTTTTAATTTTATATAAGTAATTTTAATATGTATTTCTTGGCTAATTCAATTTCTCGTGTTTCATAAAAAAAAAACAAGTGCAACAAACATACTTGTTTTCTCATACGGGTGTGGCGATTCCCCACAAACGACTTTGCATAATTAATCGAATTAAAAAGAAATCTATGAGTAGAGATCGCATCTCCAAAAAGGATCAATACATTGATTGTGTATTTGTGTTGTACACAATGCGTATAATATGGTGCACGAGGACTAGGAGATTCAACCAACCACGAGCCCCCCCCCCACACAAACTTGGAATCAAAGCCGTATCTTTGTTACGCACTAGCCACATTCAATCACTAGACCATAATAATAAAGCGTGTTCAAATTGCTATCACGTAACACTTATAAAATAATAAAATTTAACCAAGCATGATTAATTAATTAAATGTCACTAGTAAGTAACTTTTTGCCGATTTTCATGAATGAATAAAAACGTGGACATTTTTTAGCTTTTTGTTTGAGTAGTGAAATTCTATTGGCGAACCGAATGATAAAACTCTCGATCTCTGTCGCCTGTTTTCATATCTAGTGTGCCGTGAGAAAATTTCTCTTCTGTGATGTTGAGAAATATTCACAAAACCTTTCAAGCAAAACATCGTCTATTTTAATTTCCACATTTATTTATATATTTCGAGTTTTACTCGGAAGATGAAAATAAAGTTATTTCTACATAAACTGTGTGATTAATGTTAGACAATACACTGTACTGCACGTGCTACTATGTTCTGTTAGGAGAAGTGACTACTTTGAAGAATGAGCTCCATGCACTTTTATCCAGAAGTACATTCCTCCCTATACATCCACAAACATATTATATTCTGCACGCTTTTCAATATGCGCGTTCAAGAACTGACCAGCCTTTTGAAAAGTGAGGAAGATTATCTAGTTATTTGAATAAAATTTGAATTTTTTATTTTTTATTTATAATTATTATAGATGCATGTTATATTGTTTAACTTATGGCACTTCAAACTAACAAGGCATTGTGCTATGTTAGATAATATATTAAAGGGGTATTTAACCGCTAAACTCAAAAAATATATTTCATTCAAGCTAACTAGTAATGAATTTAGCAATTAACAGAAAAATTATTGGGGCCACCATGACCTCCCAAAAAATTGTCAAACGTGACATTTTTCGAGCTAGGTCCCATCGGCAAAAATCTCCCATAAGAAATAACATGGGGACGATCTTTATGCCCCGTGACCTTGGAGGATTTTGATCCAAAAAATATTGGCCATTATTGACGTACTCGACAGCCTTTTCTGTAAATTTTCTATATTTTGTTTTGTAATTTGGGCAAGTAGTTTGGTCAAAATATGCTGATTACCAAGATGGGGTGTGATTTTGGAATGCATATTTTTGCGTGTTTGAGGGTATATTTGGGCACAGTTTCAAGACACGATGTTATAAAGGGGCATTTTATATTGGTACTATGCTCTAGTATCTATGTTGACCAAAAAAGAAGCAGGTTAAAGCCGATTTAGGAAATTTTCCAAAACACCGATTTTCGCCAATTTCTGGATCAAAAAAATTAAAAAATTCGTGTTAAATCACAGTTACAAGATATAATTTTTTAAATTGTCATTTAAGTGTAGTATTGTGCTATAGATCACGTGGTAAAAAATATTTTTTTGGGTTTTTAGCCCCTTTAAGTAGTGTGGCTCTCTCTTCTATACGATGGAAACGGGGTACGTTCCTATTCTGGTGTTTCCCTTCTATCTATCTATCTTCTTCTCATCGGAACGCTTTGCCCGTGAGTTGCAATGTAAATCCCGGCAACTGATAGCCATAAATTACGGTTTGATGGGGGTGCCTGATGATGAGAACGCGGAGTCGTGGATAGACTGTTTGATTGGAAATGGGGGGGTTAATTTGGGAATAGCGGATCATCCGCCAGATAATTGTTCAGTGTGATGTGGGTGGGGGCAAAAATGAGTTTATAGTATGAACGGTCTTGTTTACTCCCGTCTCTTCTTTGCGTTTCCCTTTTGTTTCATTCCTCTTCATCATTCATCATCATCATCATTCATCATTTGTCACCAAATTATCGTCGCGATGGCCATGACAGCATTAATACGATTATTCAACCCTTACGCCAAAAAATATTTAAAACAATAAGTCATAGAAACCATTTTTGAAAAAATTATAAATAAATGTGTCATATTATTTTATGGCTCTTCAAAGCAAACATTATCTTCTCATAAACATGAACTAGTGCATACCTCTACGAGCAATTAGTTTTAATTATAAAATTACAGCAGTTGTCGATGAGGTTCTAGTCGAACAACGAAGTGAAAATGCCAACTGTCGATTGAATCAGCCTGACTCAATAACGTATGTTATTATTAAAGCGAGGCCTTGGCCGGAGTTGTGCCTCGCTACGGTCTGTTTCCATAACATCTCGTCCACTCGGCTTATGCTAACTAACACCTGTGGCGAGTGAAAGCAAATCACTTGATCAATCAATTTGACTCGCTAATTACTATATAATATGCTACTTACGACGAATCACATTAATTATTAAATTAAACTAATAACTCTCATTGCTAGGTGTGAGTTAACATCCCACACTTATTTGAATTCATTTCAACTATCAGTTTGTTAAATACTCTAAGAGTAGCTATCTGTGATGAGTTCATAACGCATTTTCACAAAATTTATTACGCTGAAAGATTTTATTAACTATCTAAACCAACTTAGCATACCCTTATTACTAGTCATGCTGCAAGGCAACATGCCTGCCTTAAACTTATCACAAGTTTTTCTTTTTGCAGCAGTTTTTTCCCATTATTTCCTGTTATTTTTGTACATTAATTTTTAAGTATCTCTACATTTAAGTCTAATCTGTGTAACATTAATTTAAAGTAGAAAGTTAAGGGGCGTGTTCCCAGGTATTTCTTGTATAATTTATTTTTGTGTAATGTCTACAACTGTAAAATAAATTATTTGTTTGTTTGGGAAAAAAATGGTGGAAAAATCGCTGAATGGGCAAGAACACTTGTGTTATGTTAACATTAACTTCCAACACATTTATTCGATCTTCTGCACTAGTTTAATGTGCAGTTATAATATGTTGTGAGGCAATATAGTGTGTATATTTGAAAGATATTTAAAGAAACACTTGTGTTTTCTGGTGTGTATGTTTGATAAAGTGGGTCAGTGATGGTAGTGAGGACAGCTTGTTTTATGTGCAGCTAAAGTAATTGTGTATTGTGTTGCAGGTAGTTCGGCGGAGCGCCGCGAGCTGTCTGATGCGGGGGCAGACACACAGCCTTCTCCCCCGCCCACCGCCAACTCTTCAACATCCCCACCCACCACGACACCACATCACCTACCCCCACTAGCACCGGGCCGGTCCATCCGGATCGCCAACACAGGGGGTAAACAATAAACACATTCTTTACTTCGATAAGGAAATATAAACGTATTTTTGCATTTTGCATTCTTTACTGCAGCTGAGTTATTGCACTTTTTCTTTGCAAAACAGTGTGACTTGCTCCTATTAGTTTTGTTTTCATATTAATTCTGAAGAATTGTTAAATTGGTATTATGCCCGTCTTTTAGAGAAAGAAAGCCAATTCTTTTGAAACGTTGAAGATAATTTTTTTAAATATCTCATAACGCGTGATTATGATTGAAAAGCTTCGTTTACAAAATTATGACCTATATGGGCGATGCCACTTTTGACATTTTTTGGATTCTCAACGTTTTGTAACTACATTGGGATCTTATTTTTAAGAAATTGTATATCAAATATAAAAAATAAACAGCACAACACAAAACAGAATTCCATAATTCAATAATACAAAAACATTGGTCAAAAGTTATAACATAATGACTGGCCACGAAAGAATTTCTTTAACAATATAAATGAACAAAGAGTACAAAGAGTATTGTACGGTAAAAACGAAATTTACAACGCTAAAACAGAAAATTATTCATAAATAACTCTCATCACCAATTCACTGCCAAGATCCCGGTCTCAAAATCCTAAAAATATATTCAGAAGCTAGCTAGCTCTAAAGTTATTGTTTACTTGCAATCTTCCTATGGATAAATTTCTCCGCTTTATGTAACTGAATTTGTTTTGGGTACGACACGAATATAATCGAGAAGGAATGCCAAAGGACTATCCTTAAACTCAAAATACCCAATCGTTCGGTACCGTACGGTGACATCTAAATTCAATATTACCTAACTTTTACTTCATCGCTTTGAAACAGATCTATTTTTCTCGCAACTTTTGCACGATTTTGTTTTTTTTTTGTAAAAGAAGCTAAGTTACACGGTCAGTATTTTGGTGATGGTGTTATGTATTATTTTAGAACATGCCTATCCTACGCTTCGCACGAACCTAAAAGCAAGTAGCATATTTTAGTTGCATGTTAATAACAAACATGAAAAACCTTACTATTGCATATAAGTCACATCCCATTGCCGTGATGTACATTTTGTGAACTTGCCAATTAAAAGAATAATAATACATTAGTGAATGGAAATGAAAAAAAATCTGTTTATCTACCATATCGAAAATATTTTAGAAGGTATACAGCTCTTCAGGGATATCTATATTTCATTCAAAACATCGCGGTCAATCTCAATAAAGTGAACAATTAAACCATAGGTTTAAGACGAAAGACCATCACTGACCTTACACATCAGTAGGGCTATATAGCCTAAATTTAGAAGGGGAAATAAAATTGATCTCAAGATTTCAGGAACGGTGCTGTTTGGAGGAACCTCCTATTCTTAAATGTTGTATAATTTTGATGAGTAATAATGTAAGACGGACTTCCATTACCACAAAGATAACAATATTGTCATTATGTTACCATGATGTAGTGCGTTGCGTTGTTCTGCACATTCTTGCTTAGATCAACATGTTTGTAAGTAGGCCTATATCCAAACACGAGTACGGGATTACACAAAACTAAGAAGAGAAGATACGTAGGAAATTGTGTCTGGGTTACTGAAAACAGACAAATTAATGTTTTAAAGCAAAAACTGAACCATATTTTTAACGTTTTAGGTCTATTCTTGTAGTTTTTTTTGCTAGCTGGGACCGCCAGAAAATGTGGGGCACAAACTTGTAGAAATCTGAAGAGATTACACAAAGTTTATGTTAAATAATGTTAATAATGTTTCGTAGGAAGCTTGCCCAGGGTGCAATGTTTGCCCCTATTCAGGTGTCAATTACTAGGTATATTGGAGTTACGACAATTGTTGTGAAGGGATGTTCTAGGACGGTTTAAGACGACACAATACATTGCATTCGCGTTAACGACTGAGGGAAACTAAAGAAAAACCTTCAATCAGGATTGCCGGTCTCGACGAGATTTGAACCCGGACCTCACGAATCAGAAAAGGCTATGGTCGAGATATACAGATTGAATTAACTAGGAAAGAGTGAAAACAAACACAACCAAAATATGTTGTTTCTTCATCTAGCTCGAAATGTACAGAAGTACAGCATTTGATCATCTCAGCATCTCAAATGTCAAACAACGAAACGTAATTTTGTATAACAAAATCAAATCTATAATTTAAAGAAATTGAAGTTATGATGTGGGCCCTAATCTTCCAGTTTATTATTTAAAAGAAAATTTCAGTGGACCATTCGAGACATTACACCTTATATGTAATTTGTAAAAAAAAAAAAAAAAAATGAAAATGTTTTTAGTTTTTATGTTAGGCCGTAGTAAAAACTGAACAACCTACAACTTCGATTGCAATTCATAATATTTATGGTGTGAACTGAGGAAATCTATATAACACTCGCGACGCGCTGAAGATTATTTCATTGTCTGGTGTATGCTCTTAGTTTGACGAGGACAGAACTGTTTCGAGATTATAAGTCTCCCGCGTTGGCTTACCAGAAACCATAGCAACGTAGCTCGAGAAGCAACGTCACTCCCCTACGAATATAATCAAATGAATTTGATTTCTTCTCACAGTTTTTACTGGCAATCTGGGTCAGGTAAGGGGTGCTTACAATCAATAGCTGAGCACTTTTCAGTATACAAGTTAAACCATTTGACGTTACCTTACGATGTATTTCATTCAATCTTTTATTAATTCGTTGTCGTACCTATTAACGCATTGACGTAATTCGCTAGTCAATAATAAGGTTATTATTATTTTATTTAGCAAATAGAGCGATTTTGAAAACATGACATTTTATGCATTTTACACAAATTACGTTTTGAAATAAATGAATTACAAAATAATATTATTGACCAAAACAAAATTGTTTTTAAAATTATAAAATTTACAAAAATTACATAATTTCAATAGTGAAAATTTACAATCACACTATGTGAAATTTCCTTATAACAAAAGCAAGGCAGCAATTTGTAACTCTAGTACATGTTTTGCATTTTTAATTTGTTTATCTAATTTATGGTGCAATCGAATAACTAGAAATGACAGGGGATTCTTAATAACTACCCCAAAACACATATTTTCTATCTTGGCAACATTGATATTTTTAAAATTAGCCACATGCAATGAGATTGAAGATTTTCAACAACGTGTAACACCTACTAATATTAACTTGCAAGGTTTTCTCTAGCGTAGCTACTACATCGCATAAACCGTTAACTTTTTAGTGTTTATCAACGGTAAATTTTCGTAAAATTCCGCAAGTAGGATAATGCAATGTAAGAGCATCGCGTACAGGAGATTTAAAGTCACAGATTACTGAATACATGTGTTCATAGTCATGCTTTGTGGTTTTAACGCTTCGCTGGCCATGCACCGGTGCAATTGCAGTCTTCTATTTTATTATGTTTTCTATTTTATAAAAGAGGCCATGATAAAGTAAACATGTTAAACACATATTAGATAGGAAGTGAATAATTTAGTTAAGAAATTAAGTTTGTTTAACGTTTGAAATATTACACTAATTTATTCTAGGTGGCAAGTACTTTCCAAATTTGGTTGTCTTATATTCAATCATTTCCTATTTGAGTCTATTGTTTTCACAGTTTTAAATAAATACGTTTGTGCAATAATTGTTAAATCATTATTGTTTACACATTCGAAGTAAAATAGTAGGAAATGTACATCCATAAATATTTGTTTAGACCGATTTGTAAATTATTTCTAACTTAATTTCAAAATTTTTACTTAAATAATTTCACTAAAAAACTATACCCATTCTCAATTATCAAAAGAACAAGGCATAAAATATTATATTTTTAATAAACGTATAGCTATTTTAAAGAAAATAGTGCTCATTTTTGCATTACATAAACTTATAAGTGTGATTTATGACCAAACTAGAATATTTTTCAAAAAATCTGCAAATTATTTAAAAAGTTATTATGCATGGAATTAGTATTGCATATGTATTATGTGATGATACTTTGAATGAAACCTTTTCTGAGTATATTCTGAGGATCTTATATATTTTCTTAAATTATATATTAATATGTTATAAATGTTTCTTCTGTTTTAATGTGTTATGTGTTTTGTTTTAGTTGGATACTATCGTGAGATCCACTTGTCGCGGCCGAGCGAAGTGCGAGATGCATCTTCGTCTGGATGCTACGCCACTGCCCGTGTCCAGACGCCACTGTTAATATGGCTGACATTCATCTTGCTCGGCGCGTGGAGATTCAATTGAAATCTAAAATTATGTACATTAGAAGACTAACTATTGAAAACTAACATTAAGTGTAAATAAATAAATAAATAAACAATCATCGCCAATATAATGAACAGTTTCATCGAAAGGTGGGCATACAACGCCAAAAAGCAAACAATCATACAATTATTGTGAATATCATATAATTATGTAATAAAACTAAGATAAATATTAAGAGTGTGTTTAAATTATTATGAAAATATAAATAAATAAATTAAGTCTCAAATCTGCGTGTGACAAGAAAACAAATGGGGCAAATACAAAAAATGTGTGTGCATAAATATTTCTATGCACACGATAAAATATAAAAGTAATTAGATACTTTTAACAAATATAAAATAATAACCAATCATTTGTTTTTTCGTGAAATGTTATTGTTATTATTCGAATAATAGTTGCTTACTTACATACTTGAAAGCACACACCTACGTTAATTTCATGCGGAAGTTTTCAAACGCACGATAAGTCCTTAAAAATATATAACTCAAGTGCATTCAATATTATGTTACCATTAAAAATCTGTAAATAATAATATATGATTAGACGATGATGGTGTTTTATAGACAACGGTCCTGGGTTCAGTTTCCGGTGTAGCTAGTTTTATATCCACATAAACCCCTTACCACCGACATGACATGGTCGCTTAAGGTGAAACAGAAGCAAAACATAATAAATACAATAATTCCTTCTCCGACCAAGATTAAATAAATAAAATACATATATTTGAATATATTACATTCAAAGAACAAAGTTTAACCGAGCAGTTATCAGGAAGGCCTGAACTAAGTGGCAGACAATTATTGGTTGGTCCACGCAGCCGTGGTATGATATTCTCGAGCAAGTTTGTCTGCGTGGGCTCGATTTATTTGTAAACATGGAAACAATAACACATTCAAGGTTTTAGAATATTCCAAAATGGTCACAAGCCCCTTATTTCCTTTGCATTTACAATACATATCGAAAATATGCCGCGGCAGAGACGTACAACATGTATTTTACTGGACAACGTTGAATTCGAAATTTGTAATTATTGCCTAACTGCCATAATAAAATCGTGTCATATGAACCAGTCTCACTCAATTCTTTGCAAATGGTATGCTGTTTCATTTGAAAATAATAATGTGTGTACTAATTGATATTACATTTTTTCTCGAGCCCTTTGTCTTGCTGATCAGTAAATAGCTCGAATAATAGAGCACACGTGCATATGTAAAGCGCGTAGGAATCGATTGGAGGGCATTGTAATTATTGCTAATGAAGAAGATGGGGAAATACATGGCCGGTTCGTTGTTAGAGAGGCTTTGATTTGAAATACAAAACTCTATTGTACAGGCGCGGTTGCGAAATGGACAGAATATTAAAACATTTTTTGTATAGGTTATTACTTATTAGTATTATTATTAGTATAAAAAAATGTATTTTAAATACAAGTTCTCGTGATGAACAGCGATACGTTTTCCAAACAAATCCGATCAATCTATGGGATCATTTGGACAACATCAATGGTGTTATTTCATAGTCATATTCAAATAATAAATCAATTTACGATTAAAGCCCACATGAAACTTGGACAAAATTCTTGGCCGAAAATATGTGGCTAACATTTATGTATTAACTGATTGTAGTAATAAATTTAAATTTATGAATTATTGCAAAGACGTTTGAACAAATTGTGATGGCAAGCCACGTTTGTATTTTTTTTATAGACCAGTGTTTACAAATTTAATCGGGGTAATTGGAAACAACACTCGCCCTTTTAGTTCAACCTTTTAGAGAGAGAAAATCAATTAGAAAATAAAGGATGGAATATTATAATTTATGCCAATATTATAGAACAGATGGATCTTCACATCTAAGTGGCATTAATATTTCCCCCAGTGTAATAATTGTAAAAGAGCGAAAAACTTGGGGATGAGAATAGACATTTATGAATAAATTATTACGAAGGAGTGAAGCTACCCTTCATAGTCACTTTCCGATTTGTTTGTTTTATATTTAACGTCTAACCTATTCGTTTATAAAAACTGATTCACAATAAAGTAGGTCAATCAATAAAACTAAATACAACAATGCTTTCAGAAGTAGCTCTGTCCGATTTCAGCCTTCTATGCATTTGTCGCGCCTCAGGCGATTGGCGCGAGCTTTTTGTTGAGGTCGCTCTTCAACACAGATGATGCCAAATGTCCGTGACCTTGTGGATTAGGAACCTCACTTGAAAGGGGGATTTTTAAACCCGGCACCGCCACCAACATTATTCGTCTATTCGTCTTCGACAATGTGTTGACTCTGTAGATTCACTCCATATTTTTGGTACTACCGTGCCCGTGATTGTTATCCTGCATGCGATGCTTGTGGCTTCTAATCTTCGGAGTACTATATTCAATCCATGCATTGAGCTGGGTTTAGTATTTCGATCTTGCTTTCTAGTTAGTAAGTATGGTTTATGAGGTTTCAAGAGAAAACAATTTATATTCTTGGCATTCCCGAAAAATTCAGAGATTGTCTTGACCAAACAAAAATAATGTTTCAAATGGTCAAAAAGAAAAGCAAGTAAACGAAAAAGTACACATTTATTAATGTTCTCTAACCAAACTCGATCAAAAAAAGCGCTAACATGTTATGCGGCCAAAAGTTTCTAACACTTCCATGTACACACATCTATTACATCTTGCTTCTACCAAAAATAAGTAAATAATCGTTTTATTGGACTAGCGAAGCGAAGACTTCAATTTCACTGACCAGTGACCCCCCAAAAAATTAGCTCGGGTGTTGTTTTTTTCTGTTTGTTCGCTCTCTACCGAGCAAACGACATATGCGATCTTGATGAAAATTAAATGGGACCTTCGAAATCTCTGAACTTAGACCTGCCACGTATTTGGGTACAATCGAAGAAATATTTCTCTTGAACATCGTACTTTTACGATTTTGACGATTTTTAGAGCGATATTTTCGTAAAATTTGGGCCGATTCTGACCAAACGGGTGGGGCTACAACATGGGCTACAACGTTCATATATTACATGGACATTAAGGTTTTGGTGATGAAGTACCTTTTGAAAGAAAAATTTGGAAAAGTAACCAGAATCTATAGAAATAAAGGTTTTAATATAAGTTTTTTTAGGTATATAATAACAATTAACAAGTAACAATAGAAACTTGACCACAATCACCTACAATGCGTTAAAAAAGCACTTACAAAAGTCAAAAGATCCCACGCAAACTAAAAACTTACAAAAAATCTTATCCATCAACGCGACTAAAAAAAGCGTTCGCGAAGCGGTCTAGTTATGGACAAACGATATCACAAACAAAAAAGCGCAATTAACGCCTATAATCTAGCCAAACATGTAGGTTTGTACTTTTAGAGCTGTCTACAGTTTTCCTTCCATAAAAATGTTTTTTTTTGTGCATACTCAAAAAGGCAATGAATATCTTTGTACATAATTTGTTTTACAAAATGTTAGTCCCGTTTGGTCAAGTTAAATATTAAATGTAATTGGATAAGCGAAGCGAAGACTTCAATTTCACTGACCCCCAACAAAATTGGCTCGGGTGTTTTTTTGTTTGTTTGTTTGTTTTTTGTCTATTTGTTCGCTCTCTACCGGGAAAACGGCATATCCGATCTTTATGAAAGTAGAGGGGACCTTATAAACCTCTGAACTTAGACCTGCCACGTTTTTGGGTACAATCGAAGAAATATTTCTCATGAATATCGTACTTTTACGATTTTTTTCGATTTTTAATGTGATATTTTCGTGACATTTAGCTCGCGGCCGGGAAAACTGATACTCTGATATTGATGAAACTTTAAAGGGAACCTTTGAAATCACTGGATTTAGATGTTTTATGATTTTGGGGACAATCGAAGAAATATTACTTATAGAAATCGCACTTTTACCATTTTTTCACGGATTTTTAATACAATATTTTTGTGTTATTAGGGCCGATTCTTACCAAACGGGTAGGGCTACATCGTTCATATTTGCCATGGACATTAAAATTATGGTTATGTAGTGCCTTTTGAAAGAAAAAGTCGAAAAAGTTGAACAAAATCCATAGAAATAGAGGTTTTAGTATTAGCCTTTTACAGGTGTAATTATCAAGTAACTATAGAAACTTGACAACATCCACCTACAAAGCGTACAAATAGCATTTTTTGGGGCCTAGAGATATTTTACATTCTATTGTTTTTTGGGTTTTCCGTAACAATTAATACTGCTTTATAATAACAATCCTAATTTAAAAGTATTCAACCAAAAAAGCTCATCCATTAACGCGACTGGAACAAGCGTTCGCGAAGCGGCCTAGTGTTTATAAACTTAGATGACACTCAGGAAAACACTGTGTCTAAATGGAAAAAGAACTACGTAGTGGAAATAAAAATGTAGTTATCTATCAAAGAGTGAAAACAAGAACCAAAATGAATTTGTTTTCCTGCATGGATTCGACGAGAACGAAAGCACTTCACCAGCACCCATGTCTTTATTTATTTGAATATTAATTTATAAAGTTTAGGGGGTGGGGGTCGGACATCCCGATCCTCCTCCTCTCTACCATCTGATAAGCATATGTTCTCAGTGCATGTGAGATATCAGAAGGAATAGCAATGATGCAAAAATGAATATTCTTACAAAAGTATTACAATTGTTGTAGAATGACCTGTGAAAATACCTTGTTTTTGATATTTTATAGAATTAATCTACAACGGTGTAAATCAATTCTGAAGACTATAGCTTGGCTATTTTGTAAGGACCACGAAAAAATGAACATGGCATAATTAAAGTGATCTGATATATTTCGCTTTTGTTTAATTGTGTTTCAAAGTAGGTTATGCAACTGAAACTTCGCTAGCTATGCACTATTTTATAACAAGAAAAAATATGTCACCACAATCACATCTTACAGCTTTTATGTAACACAAATCTAAAGTTTATAAAACAAATATGAGATTGAGAAGATGATTTCTTTGAAGCCTCTCAAGACATCGAAAATTGCATGAAAGTAAATCAATAACACAGAATCAGAATAGAGAAAAAAGGACAACACAATATTGAATCATCTTTCAAGGTCATCCTGACTGTAGTTGTAACTCAATATTCAAGGAAGTAGGGGTTAATAGGGGTAAGGGGTAGCATCGTATATTGATCAGTTTCGAACTCCGTTGCATCCACTAATGTACTTTGCCTTTCGTGTCCAGTCAAAGGTGTAATGTATACACTATACAGTGAGTTGTCTTACATTGATCTTCTTGCATCCGTGTTATTTATAATCAATATTGAGCAGCATGGGGTAGTTGAATCTTTGTGACAAATTTAAATATTTTTCAAGCATAAAAATAATTCAGTGATTAGAATGATTTTAAAATTAACACAATTAATTTAAATACAACATACAAGAAGAAAGTTAACAATATTTTGAATACATCGCAACTATTATTAAGCTGATGGTATGATTACGGAACGGAACCATTATGTTTGATTATTATGTTTAATTAAAACTTATCATTGAATTTAAAATCATTTAAAATTTTGAGCTTAGTTTGATAATAAATTTTGAATACGAAGAATACCAACTGTAATGAAAGTGGACCTTAATAAACGAATGAAATAATAATAAATAATTAATGATAAGTATAGCAAAGAAAACTGAATTATAAGAAAAAGAAGAACGGCGATTTTTAATTTATTACAATAACAAAAATTATCATTCAAATTGAAAAAAGTCAAGAACTTCCATTGGGGATAGTGAAACAATCCTGGAATTAATTATTATTATTATTATTATTATTATTATTATTATTATTATTATTATTATTATTATTATTATTATTATTATTATTATTATTATTATTATTATTATTACTAGGAAACGCTCAGTTGGACGCGTTGATAAGCGAGCACGTGCTATAGCTAGACCCACAATGCACATTTTTTTTTTAAATTTTAAAATTTGCGACGTTCGCTGTCCACAGGGCCATGTTTCCGATATTATTTATTATTGCCAAGGTATTTGGGTAAACCCGTATGTAAATCTTTACTTTGTGGATAAAATCCACCGCCATCTAGAGGACCTTGACTCATTGGGAAAAATATTTAAACTCTTTGGTGACAAATAATAGACTGCTTCCTCGAAAGTATTTTGATTACTTCTAGGTGGCAGTGCATTAGAAACTTCGCGCGTCTTTTCGTTGCCATGGCAACGTTACTTTTGTTATAATGTAATTTCCATCTACACTACTTATCGGATCAAACTAAAATTAACATATTCGTGACCGGACGGACATTCTAAATGATTTGGCTATCTCAGATTTTGTCGCCGGTTAGTTTGAAAAAAAAACTTTCGATTAACTTTAATGTAACTTTTTAACTTTTTGAACGATTTTGCCACAAAACTAATGGCATTCAATCGAGAACAAAGCTTGCGGATGGTCAAAATTTCAACTCGATCCGAGCCTCCGTTCGAACGTTATGGCGAGACATACAAACAAAAAAAAAACAAACAAACAAAAAAACAAACAAAACGAGTGACAAATTTTTCCGGCAGAGTCAAATGGAAACGCTCGCTTCGCTCGCTTAATTATTATTATTATTATTATTATTATTATATTATTATTATTATTATTATTATTATTTCAAATTTAAGGCTTTCGCGGCCCGGAAAATAATTAACACAATTAACTGGTCGGGACATTTCGCCGCGTCGATTCTGCTTTTATTTATATTATATATATATATATTTATATATTTATATTTATAGTCTTGGCTTATATTTTTGTAAGTTTTTAATTTTATTTCTTGTTTTCTGAGGATAGCCCACACAGTTGGGCTGAAACGTCAAACGCAATAAAAGCAGAATCGACGCGGCGAAATGTCCCGACCAGTTAATTGTGTTAATTATTATTATTATTATTATTATTATTATTATTATGCAAAATCGCCAAATCAATGGCCTTCGGATTGATTCAGGTTTTTTTGTTATATATTTTGAATCCTGTTGTGGTTTGACCATGCATGCTCGTCTCGCAATTTTACATTTGGTAAAGAGCATTGATTTAGACTTAAGAACCAACGACTACAAAAAATAGAACAATAGAAACACAAACATACTCCAGAGATCGAAAGATTTAACCAATACCCGTATGCAGCAATGCATTGAATTAGATGATTTGACAATGTATATTCATCCAATTCATAACAAATAATACAAATATTTAATATGTAAATCAATCCACAAATAAAAATATATATGAAGTGGGAAATAAAATCAAGTACATCTACGGTTTCCCGACTATTTAAACACGAGAAACAACGATTTATATTGTGCTTAACAATATTTTGATTTATTAACTCTAAGTTATTGGTAATAATTCGTCTAAACATGGCACATTGTATTTTAATATGTCAATGCTTAGCGAGTGTTGAAAATGAAGATATAAACGACGAGATGGCAGTGTTCACTGCAAGTCACTGCATCTTATTATTTCAAGGGCAGTATGCACTTGTTCTGTTTTTTGTTGAGTTTTAGAGGCCCTTGTAGCGAGCAGCTTGATCACACTGAATTGTAATTGAATCAGTTATTTTGAAAAGGGGGTAAGTCACTAAAACATACTTCGGAGATAAACGAGAAAAACTTTTCTCAGTATTGAATAATCGTCTAGTACATGCTTCAAACTGTACTTATTTTAAACACATATAAATACGTATTAAAAAATGCAATAACGTTGTTAACTATCTATAGTTTGACCAATAAAAAATAGTTTGTGTCTCTGATTTATCCCCTTTTCAAAATATATGGTTTTACCTTCATGTGAATGGGACTGTGATTGAATATTTTCATTAAAACATGGCAATTTATGTATTTTATATATATATTTTTTTAACTTTTAAACTTTTTCATCTATATTTTAGCCACCCAACAAAATTGTGTCTCTGACTTATCCCCTTTTCAAAACAAATGGTTTTATTTCCATGTGAATGGGATTTTGATTAAATATTTTTGTTAAAACGCTTAATGACATTGCCGTCAGGCTCATCACCTAAAAAATCCACCCCACACACCTCGAAAAATAATTTCAATTGCTCTCACCAGAACGCAGCGCCAAGCACGTTACAGACAGCGCGAGTTATTTTGAAAAGGGGACAAGTCAATCGACTTGGACCCCCCTCTAACGAGTCTACGGTTCATCCGACTTGTTCCATTTTCACACAATAGTGTGCGTTTAGGTAAAATAAGCAAGAATTTGATGCTAACTCATTTTCGTCAAAACAGTGACTTACCAGTTACCCCCTTTTCAAAATAACTGATTCAATTGTACCATTAAATAAAGTAAACTCATTATCCATTTTAAACCTTGTCGCAGTTGATTCTAGTTATAAAGCTTTTACGGGTAGCGTAACATTTATCATTAAAGAAAACTGTATCTTCAACTTCTAACCAGGATCAGTTTTTTTTTTATATGTGGACCTATTTGTAACATCTAAAACAGAATGAAAACACACCCAATCATACCTGATCACATAAAAGAAATAACTGATAATTAACTTCACTTATGTCTTCAGTCACTCGTGCATGCACATAGAGTTTATATTTACTCTTTAGACACTCATACACTCAAACATACTTACAACACCACTCACATATTCAGGTTTCTATTATTGTTATAATCATTTTAATGTAACTAATTTTAATTTGTACTGTATTGTTGCCATGTATTTTATTTTGTTATGTAATTCTTGGTCCATTGCACTTATGGGACACATTTTCAGATCTACAGTAGGGGTAAAACACTTGACCGACAACCGGGAGACCGGGGTTCGATTCCCAGCTGGGATGGATTTTATTAATTTCTGGATTGATTTACATATAATATTGTACCCTGTTGTAATGTGGCTGCAAATAAACAAATATTAATAAGTTCGTTTATTGTTTACCAATTCATTTAATCATGTTTATAATTGGTTACAAAAACATCAATGTTGAGACAATTTCCTTTGTTCTCGGTAAGTCATGCCGTGGCAAGAGTGCCTCGTGTGTGACACCAATAGCTTGATCCCAGACAGACCTTGTAGCCATATTCTTTGATGTATTTGTTATAAAAACATCAAATACTCTATTGCATCTCTTTAACAATCTTGAAGTAGGTTAGGACTTACGAGTAGCGAATACCCGAGATACAACAACAAACGTGATGAAACAATAGTGAAATAGAACGAAAGGAACTTCTTATAGCAACGCATAACAGACAGAAATGGATGCAGAAAGAGCATTGTTTGTCGTAGGTATAAACATGCGAGATAATTGAGAAGCTACAGATACTTCATTTCTTTCAATATATAGCTATAACAATCATAACAATATCAGTCCAAAATTCAGACACTGTAAAGAATGCACTATCCAATAGATATTTCTTAAAACTGATTTAAAACGATGAAACGAGTCAATTTTCTTAATATATGCAGGAACCTTATTGTGCAATCTTTCACATTTCATTTTTGAGCAATCGTTTTAAAACATCTAAATTATATTTCACTGTGAGAACGTCTTTCTGTATTCTGGTATTATGCGAATGAATTTCGTCAAGTAAATACTCTGGAGTTTTCTCACCCAAAAATCATTGTTAAAAATATCTTAACTAGGTACAGTTTACATTCTCAATCTTTTAAAAATTGAGTTACATTATGTCCTTTGACATAATCCTTTCATTGCCCTCAGCACTCTATTTTGAGCCTTAAAAACTCTGTCCACGTTTGGGCACTCGCCCCGAACTATGGCACCTAAATATGTGATGTGTTATGAGGAAGATTGAGTTCGAGCCGAGCGCCTGGGGTGGGTTAACATGGTCATATTCGAAACCGAAGCGTTCCCCCAAACGAGAGAAATGTAAACTTATCTTAATTGTAAATTAATAGGCATACTGTTTTATATAATATGTATTTTATTTATACAATGCATTTTATTTATACATATTATAGTATACCTTTACATATTTTCATGACAAGTCTCAATATTCAGGTACTATGTGCACCAAAATAAATGTAGGCTAATATTTAATACAATTCAGAAGTTAAAAATCCATCCCGACCGGGGCTCGAACCCGGGTCTTTCAAATTCAAGGTAGTTTGGTTCAAACCCCGGTTGGGATGGAATTTTCAAACTTCTTAATCGCATTAAATATTAACAATTCCACCTACGGGAGTGTTTCCCGACTAAATCGAGATGTAGGCTTATTATGAAACGCTTAATAGATGAAAAAATTAATACAAGGTTGTTTAGCATATGCCCGCTTTGAGGACATGTGAGACAATGATAATAATAACGGTTGCTACAGCCAAGGATTAGGGGGTAATATGAATGTACTCGATCCTAGGCGTATCTCTGTTCCTCACAAATGTTATGAGTGGGAAGAACAATTAAAGCAAGTGGGGGGGAGAGCAATCTGCCGTAAGCTATTGACAAAAATGTCAGACGAGAATGAACGTATCACTAACTTAATTAGTAAAGTAGGCGAACTTCATTTGCATGGATTTAAGTGTAAAATACGCGCACCACATAACGACAGAGATAGCAACCTGTTCAGCATAGGATTGAATCCTTAAACAGCCCTTGGGCATTTCCGTCTCAATGCTCTAATACCATAATAACTTATAGGTATAGCTATAACAGCAGCTTGTTTTATCGCATTACATAGGCCTAATATAACATAATAATATAGGTATCAATACATCTATTTGTTTATTTACTTTCTTATTTATTCCATTTGTATTATATCTTGAGCTTGTAGTTTGTAACAAATTAAATCACATGCAAATATTATGTAATTTATTAAAATTTGTATGTATCTACTTACAACTCAACTGTGTTTCAATTGTTAGGTACATAATTCTTCGCACATCTCCCGAGAATAGATTAATTTGTAAAACAAAAATGTCTAAAATATGAAGAATAAACTTATCTTATCTTATCTAATGCATCTTACTTTAAATCCTTTAATGACAGTAATTCTCATTTACATTTGCTTTGTATTAAAAAATCATAAAAGATTCAAGCTAACCAAAATCGATCTTTGTAAATTGGGGCCTAAAATGTGTGTGTTGGTGGCCTTCCGAACTGCAATAGTGCTATTTCTGTGGCGATTGTTGGAGGTGTTGAAGGATAAAAGTACAATTACGCAAATCCCCTCGTTTTATTGTGGTACTAGAGTTTTGCACGCGTCGCCCCAACTGTATTACCGCTCACGCCGGCCGACTTCATGGCATGATAACGAACTCATATTATAACGCACACGGTTAATTGAGGAGCCGTTGCATAGTTTGAATTGATTGACGATCATTGATTAGTAGTCAATAATCAACCACTCAAATTCATTGTTGCGGTCTACATAGTTGATTAGGTTTAGATCATTCCATTACAAATGTGTCCATTATATTATTGCAGATAAGTAAAAATGGTGTTTTGCAATATACACGAGAGTTTCAGGAAGGCTCTGGGCGGCGCAGTATCTACTAACTTTGGGACGTGGGGGGTAAAGAATGCAATTTTAACATGGCTACGATATGCGGATAGGAAGAAATCACATATTTTTCATCGCCTACACTGATTTAAAAATGTGTACGACGCAAAATGTCAATTTATTTGGTAGTCAAGTTTCTTCCAGTAACATTGAAATACTTGTTGTCAGCCACGAAAAGGTAGGTCTATTTCTAAGGCGTCGAAGGTGGCCCTCTGGCATAGCCCTTAGACCTGCTTTTACAAGGTCACAGCTTTTTTTAACAGAGCTTCAATTTCCATTGTTTTCTAGCTAAAACGTTAATATAAGATAATAGAATACATATTCGATTGATTTGAACTGCCAAATGGTATGCAACTTTAAGGAATCTTCAATCAAATTCACTCTTCCAACATGTGTTTAGATGGCGCCAACATGATGTTTGCCCACCAGTCGGCCATGACAGTCGGTGTGACGTCATCTGATGCGCTATTGCAATCAAATATGTTTTTGAAAACGCTACAAAGCGGCTAAGCGCTCTATTTGTATTTTGCCTCTGAAACAAAGGTTTTTCTATGCGTATTTTAAAATATCACATTCAATCAATTTCAATTTCAATTTTAATGCATTTTATTCCTGCAAATATACATTACATCAGATTTGTAAACAATACAAAGTTATGAGCATACCTGTGATGACAAGAAGATATTAAATATACACAATAGGAAGTCCGCGTAAGAGAAACCCTCTTGTGTGCGGGCTGTCAAAAATAATACACATAACATTTTTATGCGGAAACTGATAGATGTAACAAAAAATAACAACTTAAAAATATGCAGAAACTCGTAAACATATAAAACAATAAGTAATAGACATAGTGCTGACAAAAATATTAATACATAGAGTGTGTCAGTGTCTGACGATGGAGACGGACGTCTCCGAAAATTCACACAAGTAAGTGTTTAAAATATAGACCTCGGTTAGTAGTTTAATACACTCGTCGAATAATATATATCCGGGTCAAATAGCTTCTGAAAATAATATAGAAATTAAACAATACACAAGGCACAAACAATTTTTTTTATAAGTCAATTAATAATTAATGGGGTTCACATTTAGTTTAAGACATTCATAAATTCTAGAACAGTGCAATAGGATTCCGGTTTACTCATCCATTTTTTCAACGAATATTTAAACAAACTTAAAGATGTACTTTTTCTGTTGCCAGGGGTATCTGATTGAAAAAATATGGTCCAAGATAATCTACATGTCTTTGCCCAATAAGTTTACGTTTTTAGGGACACATAGAGTGTATTTTTACATTTTGTATCCAAATTTAAATTATCATTGATATGCTTTAATTTTTTGGATGAGCGAAACGAAGTCTTTAATTTCACTGACCCCCCAAAAAATTTAGCTCGGGTGTTTTTTTTTTTTTTTCTGTTTGTTTGCTCTCTACCGGGCAAACGGAATATGCGACCTTGATGAAAATTGGAGGGGACCTTCGAAATATCTGAACTTAGACTCGCCACGTTTTTGGGTACAATCGAAGAAATATTTCTCATGAATATCGTACTTTGACGATTTTTTAAATATTTTTAGTGTTTTTGTGACATTTGGGCTGATTCTGACCAAACGGGTGGGGCTACAACGTTCATATTGTACATAAGCATTAAGGTTATGGTGATGAAGTACCTTTTGAAAGAAAAAGTTGGTAAAGTTAGCCAGAATTTATAGAAATAAAGGTTTTAGTATTAGTTTTTTGAGGTATATAATAACAATAATTAACAAGTAACAATAGAAACTTGGACAACAATCACCTACAATGCATTCAAATAGCACTTACAAAAGTAGAGAGATCCCACGCAAACTAAAAACTTACAAAAAGCTCATCAATCAACGCGACTAAAAAAAGCGTTCGCGAAGCGGCCTAAAAATAATAGAATTTTAAAATATACGTGAATGGAAACCACACACAAGTTTTTTTGGGGTGGGTACAAAAATAGATACTACAAAACGTTACATAAAGCTAAAGTGCCGAATATAATAGAATAAATAAATCTTTCGTGAGTGATTACTGTGATATTCGAGATGATGATTGCTGACAGACGATGATAACTACATTAACAAAAGACCAGCCCCCGGGTTCGAACGCACGTACCCCATGGAGTCACCGCGCACGCTATCGAATACATAGTACTGAGTGTCTTCCCAATCACTCGAAATACACGAAGAGCAAACGCCGTTACAACCAGACTAACATAGACCATAGTTCAGATTCCATGCACTCTAGATCGCACTTTGCACCGCAGCGCGTGCATTCCTCTCTAATAACCCTAGCCCTGCAGCGCAACGCGTTGACTAGTACAAGCCACAGGTAGAGAGCCAGCTGGCTGCATGGCGGCCATTTCCATCCAAAATCACATAGATGATTATATAGAAGTTTCCTTATTTAATATCGTTCAAGAAGATTACTTAGGTGGACAAAGAAGTTGCCAAGTGGGAACTACAGTTACAAAACAAAAACAAAAATATTTTAAATTGATTGCTAAATGAATTTGGCAGTTATTACAACCGCTCGTGAACAATTGCTTTGTTGTCACAGCAAAGCTGTTTTACATTCCTATAAGCCTTTATGCAGGCTGTGATCTATCTGTAACAGGTGTTCGATTGGTGGAATTTTCGATGTAAAATGGCGCGTCAAAAGAAATCACCCAGATGGCCACTCTCTTCCTCGTATGTAGGCTCTATACTCCAGAGTCCAGCCACATGTGCCAGCCGGACTCCACCATAGCAAAGTGATGGTTGTAGTCCACTCATCAACATGTTCGAGCGTTTCTCCTGCCACAAAATTTGTAAGTACAACTAGGTGTAAAATACCGACAGGAAATATCGATAAAAGGTGTAATATTTCACGAAGAATATTGCTCAATGACATAATAGGTATATACTATGTATTTGTGAAGGCTTTCATGGTCGAATGATCTATTAGAAGACATTCTTTGGTGAAGACCACGTAAATAAAACTAGATAATAATTTAAATAAATAATACATTAAAAAAATATATTCTTTATTTTAAATATAATCTGTTTTTTATGTACGTGATCTACGCCCATGGATGTATTCTAATATGAATATTATATATTATACATATATGTATATATTTATTTCGTGGGTTTTCAATACAAATATGTATTTAGTATATTTGTGAAGTTTTTTTACGATAATAAATTCTAGTTTTTATGTACGTGGTCTTCACCCAAGAATGTTTTCTAAAATGTATTTAAAGATGCCTCACAAGTGGAAGAACTTTTTTCATTTCTGTCTTAATAATAATATCATATTTATATAATTAATGCGTATAGAGATAGGAGTCAAAAGCATGCCCAAGAAGACGAGGTGGCTGTCACAGACGAACGCGAATAATACACAAACTAACCACTAAAATATAAACTTAAGAATAAGAATCGAGTAACTATTTGGTTCGTGTTGGACTTTGCGCCGCGAACAACTTCTAACAGAATGAGGCGTGCACTTACCCTTCCGGGTCTAATTTCCCCCTCACTCGTCGACCGACGTGTCTTCTTGAGCTCGGACACTCGCGAAGTGATGGTCTCGGTGATATCAGCTCAACGTCACCGGCACGCTTTATCTAGGAGGAGGGAGGGGTGAGGGCATGCCTCCTCACTAATAAGTCATTCCAAGCAAATAGACCCATATGGAATTCTGAGGTATTCGTGGTAATTTGTATGTGTAGGTAGTCATCTTTACATACGTTTCTCGGTTTAATTTACTGACGTTTCGAATGGATTTCACCAATCTTTCTCTAAGATGAAAAAAAAAATTACTAAGAATTTAATTGTATTAAATACATAAATATATTAATAAATATTAAATAAATAAAATATGTAATATATATATATTTTTTTTTTTGTAAAACTTTGTTGGAGGGAAAAAAAACAATATACGCCAACAATATTAAAATAATTATAAATTGGCGTATATTGTTTTTTTTCTCCAACAAAGTTTTTCACCTCAAACATGAATCATTGTTGGAGATTTGGTTGTATGTTGATTGATTATGATTTACAAAATAAACATACTTACCAATACTAACATGATCTCATAGTCAATACATTTCAGTCGATTTTGAATAAGTTAAACTTCATAAAGCTTCGCTTATTTGATAAGTTGCCTTATTTTGCTCTCTATAGCATTTCCTTGCATGATAAGCAATGTAGTTTGGCCTAATTAAATCGTCAACACTAAACCTCAAGTAAACCGGACTTCAGCTTCATGCATTTGAAAATACATTTATAATATATGTTCTATCTCGTCGCACTAATTGAACATTTCAAGCGCTTCGACATTCAGAATATCACAATCAACGTCTGGAAACTTCGTGATGACGGCCCACCACATTTCGTTGCTAACGAGATAATTTTAGCATAGGGTCACTGCACATCATCAAGTAGGTAAGCGCCTTCTTAATTAGTGGAAATTGTGGATTTCATTTGCGTATTACTGTTCTAGATTGGCTTTGCTCATTTTAACCAATAGATGCACGATCATCTCTCTTATCACCCATAGTTTAGCTATGTTCTCCCTTTTTTAAGTTAATTCTAACTTAATTTTTATGCTTTGTTTTGTTCTGTGTAATTAATCATTGTATTTTTTTGTTTTTTTAATTATTATTATTATTATTATTTTTATCTATTATTGGTGGATATTTATTAATTATCATTATTACTAAAGGTCAAGGGGTCTTTCTATGTGATAATTACGCATTTGATCGTATATTTTTTTTTTACCTTCAAAACTAAAAGCTACTGTTTTCGATTTACGCATTGCCTTTGCTGATGTTGGTCTAAAACACGACTTTTATTCCTCTTTCGCCTATAGTTCGTACGGTTGAGTTTGTCTCAAATTAAGGAGACTAATTGATCTTCTAATTTGACTACACGTTGGCACAGATACAATGATTATTTTTGTCGAGCGGTATTAGGCCAAACGCTACACTAGGAAAAATATATTGTTATATGAAAATATAACACAGGAACAATTTTTTAATGACCATTTTGTATATATTTCAATATTTGCTAAAAAGCAATATGAATACCATTGTTAATGGACAATAGAATTCATCTTTTGACATCAAGGCAATAATATGAAATTCGGTGTGCAACTTTTTCTCATATCAAACATTTTTAATTACAGAAACTCACTGTTATTTTATTGTTCCTGATGTCTACACCGGC
Organism: Sweltsa coloradensis; assembly: GCA_024449915.1. Lineage (NCBI taxonomy): Eukaryota > Metazoa > Arthropoda > Insecta > Plecoptera > Chloroperlidae > Sweltsa > Sweltsa coloradensis. Next base: position 255,237 of record JAMZAV010000498.1, read on the forward strand.
CGTGCAATTACTTATTATACGTTGGCGGCTAGGTTTTCCTACATGTTCGCTGAAATATTATTGAAAACTACTGAGCCCACGTTAAGTATACCCTCGTATTACTCGGTTATATATCCAACGTCAGGTGAAGTATGTAGTTCGCAATCTCGTTGAACTGTTGCCACCACGCGCTAACAACGTGCCACTTCTGATCTTACCACCCTCCACCCCCGTAACAACCCTTACGCCCAGCAAGAAACATTTCAAGCTTCGAGTAGTGAAGAATCTTCTTCCTTGTAGCATTTCGATTATCCGCCGTAGCTGTAATTAGAAAGGATTTATGAGTATTAACCGTTGATTCAAGGTAAGTGCAAAGATTACAACTTTTAATCACATATTTTCATTGTTCGCCGCGATTAAAATGATCCGCAATCGTTTTCATTTTCTTTATGAGAGAACCATATAAAAAGTTAATGCAGTAACTATAAAAATAATTTGTATTTAATTTCTCGAGGTAAACCTGTCTAGGGTCTTTCAATAGTTCTAACTCCTGTTGAAACTTCTGCCAATTTTGAAATATAATATGCAGAAAAATACATTTCTTGTCAGAATGACTAAGATATTAAAACAAGATTGTTAGTCAAATTAATAGAATGTCGGTAAGTTTAAAAGATAAATTTATGTATTATATTCGTGAATAATTGATATATATTTCAAGATAGTTTTCATTGTGTTCATATTGTTTTTATTTATAATTTTCTTTTCTTTTTATTGCATCCGCATTTCTCGGGACATGGACGGGCAAGGAGGAGAACCTCCGTAGATTTGAGGAAAAATTATGTTTTACACTTGGGAACATCGCAATGGGACACGAGAGTGTCGATGTGTTGTGTTCAATGATTCTCGTTCGCGCAATGATAACAGCTCGTGTTTTGATCAAGTATTGTGTAAAAATTCATTTAATTCCTATCCTATTCAAATTTAGTTTAATAAATTACGAACGAAAAGAAGAAGAAGAAGAAGAAGAAGAAGAAGAAGAAGAAGAAGAAGAAGAAGAAGAAAAGAAGAATTCAAAACACTTTCTACGGAGAGTTGGATAAGTCAAATCGCATGTGTATTGCATGATGTTTTATTTTGAATACGATTATTCTAATGCAATTTCGAGCTTCGACTAATTTATTCTTCACTAGCATTTTCTTGTAATTTAGTGATTTTCCTGTCATTGATTTACACGTAATTTGAATAAGTTTCAATTAATTTTATACTAAGCCATATTAACTTACAAATTATTTGTTTAAATATTTGTAACACCTCGACAAATCCCATACACTATCGACATCAAATTGAATCGATGATTAAATAGTATTTATCAAAAATCTTAAATCTCAAACTATTCAAGCTCAACACTTTTGCGCTCCACACACACAACTCCTCCTACCAGCGGCCTAGGTGACCTTGTCCCGGACAAGGTGGCGAAAACCATGGTAACGCCACCCTTGCGCCTGCTCCCTAAGAACGAGAGCTCCTGATTGGTTGGCCAGAGCTCGCCTAGCGAGATAGTATGGTAACGTCCTAGCGCGCTAGTGGCAGTCTTGGTGCGGCGCGCGGCGGGGACGGTCTTCTCTACTCTCGTGCGCTCATCCCATCACTCACAGCCACTACTCTACATCTTCAACCCCGGACAATGTGAGTAAAATGTTCTTGTTTGATGTTTGATGATTGTTCATCTTTCGATAAAATATTCAAATCTTTCAAGATGTTCTTGGTTTTGAAGCATTGGTATTGAACTTAACGTGGGACCAAACGCATACTTCCTTATTGCTACGAGTAAATTAATTTATTTCAACTCTTTTGCTGCGAGTAAATTAATTACTTTCAACTCTTTTAGCCACAATATAGTTTTTAAAATATATTATTTAATAAAATAAATTATACACAAATATTTTGAAACAACAAATGACAAACTACTTTGAAAAAATGTCTTCATGAGTGATCAGTGCACATAAAATAATTTTAAGGGCATTTCAAGTAGCCAGCAGGTATCTCAACGATTTAAAACTTAGCAAAAACGTTGAACAAGAATATGTTCGCTCTTACATTATCATGACTTTTCAAAAGTGCTTCTTGATTGGTCTCACAAAATGATCAAAATTAAGTTTTGAAATTTTTACCAACCGTCAAATATTGAACATTATTGTTTTATTTTACTTATTTTCTGTGAACTTGAAAAGGTACCCAAGAAGATTTCTTTTTTGTTTCCATGAGATGTTCAAAGTTTCAGACATGTTATAAGACGTATTTTGTTCCTAGAAAGCTTATGCAAAACGTTACACCATTTCACCGTAACGTAAATAGATTCTTATTTTGTGACACTTTTTTGTAAAAGCTTATATAAAAATGGTATAAACATAAAAATTGTTTAGATGTTGTAGAAATATGAAGATAGTTAATTTTGTCATGATTTTGTTTGATTTTAATGCAAGAATATTTTTCAATCCACGATCATTAGAAGAGTTTACATATCGTTTATTGTTAACCACTAGGTTTTATCAATCAGTTGCAAGAAATACTCCCTAACAAATGCCAATAACGACGACAAATTATTCATTATCAGTGATCCTTTTCTGTGTTGAACCTTCAAGATATTCATTCTTGACAGATTCGCGTTTAAAGTTGAATTTGATTATTTCCGACTGTTTCGCTTTATCGAGGCTACTGGAGTACGAGCGTGGAAGGAAGTTCAAGGGTACCCCGAAACACCTGTTGCATCACGAGTTCGGGAGAATTAAGTGTTTTCGACGAAGTTACAAGTTTCAACCACACTGGCCAACAACTCTCATCGCACTCGGATTCGTTTACCGAGGGCAGCAATTAAGATTCAATCTTTCACGACCCACAAATCAGATTTACTAAAACATTTCTTGCTTATTAAATAACCGAAGGGAAACTGTTTCTCGGCCGTCTGTATTTTATTAAGTGTGCATTAAGAAAAAGAAGGGTGGAAGATTATTTTTAGTAAAACAAAAATGTGTGTCAAATTTAAAAAGTAGAGACCGTCTTAAAAGTGAATTAAAATATTTCAATTTGATTCCGAACATTTTCGTGACATAACATAAACTCACACACATTAAAATAGCAATATTTCGCTATTTAATATTGCTTAGTTTCGTAGCGTTCTTTCATGTTTGCTAAAATGATTCAAATCATTTTTCCGTGTAGATGTATTTCCGTGTTTTGTCCTCATGTCAGAACTCGGCGTTTGAATGAAAATTACTCCAAACAATGCCTGAAATTCCCCAGTTTAATTAATCGTGATACACTCCCGTAGGTGTTATTTGGTTGTTTGGAATTCAAACCAGAAATAAATATCCATCTGAGCGGGGTGTCGAATCCTGGTCTGTATTTCTTTATTTATACTTTCTGAATTAATTTCCATTTTAGTTAATCACAAGGGAGTGTGTTCCGATTAATCAAATTGAGAAATATACCATCACTCACACCTGCGTTATAAAATAATAATGTTTAGTTGGTCAGTTCAAAGACAGACGAATCGTTGCTGTACTGTTCCAATCTATTCAGATCTAATGCACCAACAGTTCAGAAGCAATGAAGTTAACCGTCTCGGGAGCTTAGGGGTAAAGCACCTGACGGGCTATCGTGAGACCGGGATTTAGTTTGATGTTTTTTTCCTGGATTGATTTCCATAAAACCTTAAATTCGTCTTTAAATGTGTTATTTCCACGACATAAAGAAATATATGCTGAGCATTTCAATAAAGAGTGTATTTTTTTACAACACCTAATTATCAAGTGATCCAAGTTTAATCCGTTAAGACATATTATCATTACAAAATTTACAACAGGCCAAGTATACAGGAACAAGCCAAGCACAAAACACAATTCCGACAATCATATTAAAAGCATAAGCTCGATGAATCTTTAAATGACAAAATAACCAAAGGGCTATTTAGAAAACGGATGAACTCGGGGTCTAAGCTCAAATTTGCGAACTGTAATCCGTTTGTAAATGAGAGATTTAATTTCAGAGCAAAACATGAGAAACACAGAAAATGTTTGCCACAAATGCAAGTATTTAGCGGATTCGTTTAGTGCATTTCAAATCTCCTCGCTTAATTTGTTCTATGGGGTGATTATAGATTCACAATGATCGTCGTGCCGTCGCTCGACAAGCGCAATTGTCAGTAGCGGAGAGACGTAATTATGATCAGTGTCGGTGACACGCTGTTTGAAAACCTGCATGTCGTTGGTTGGCGCCGGTAGGTAATTGGCTAGTGGCGAGTTGCATTTTCGTCAATACGACTTTTGCTTCTGTAGGATCAGCAAATTCAAATAATATAAAACAATAGAAAGTAATAAATAAATGTTGTAAAATCTACTTCTCTTTACAAAAACAAGCATTGTACACATTTTAGTAGAATTGCTTATCAATTCAACGGCATGCTTCGTAAACAAATCGCAATTCACCCCAGTTATTTAAACTACTAGTCGACTGTTCATAGAAAATTTCTGGAATGCTATCTCAAATCAGATGCGTTTATTAATTTTGAAATATTGAACTCTCATTTGTTCAATGGTGTATAAATGATGAAGAGAAGACTCGTGTATCAAATTAGTCGGCTGAACGTAGTTTCCTATGTCCATGATTAAATAACAGGCACAAACTGGTGGGGTTGAGTTCCACAAACAACCGGCTAACTTTCATTATCAACTATCCACGATGTGACCTACATTTAGCATATTGAATTGATTATAAACACAAAAGGACGGTGTTTGTGGTAAGTTGTCCATTGTGGTATGACTAGGGATTGTGGCTCCCCTTGATGTCCGTCATTCTGCGCGCGTGTCATGTGTCGCATTAGTATGCGTTTTGTTATGTTGACCTGCCCAACAAGAATTATGCAGAATGTTTTGGGGACTCTGCAGATCACTCACTCAAACATTAGATATTTTCGAACCCAATACGACTATCAAAAGATATCAACGTTGATGGATGAGGTTTCTATTTGTGTAGAGTTTATTGGCAATCAATTGATTTTGGAGCTTCGCTCCTTATTCTGGGTTCTTCCGTGCGCGTGATTGTTTTGTTGTCACTCCAAAAAATACATATTTTTACATAATCTAGAGGCTCTTTGGTGTATACTTCAAGGATTATTTACTGATATAATGTCGCAAGAATTTGATTATATTTTAATAAGCAAAAACTTATAATTCTCTGGAATCACAAAAATAATATCACGCAAAACTATATTTGAAGTAATTTGTGATTTAGTTTGTGCTAGAAATGTTATGTACAAATTAAGTGGCTATGAAACTTCTATAAATTTACAAAATATTATTTCTTTAATTTAGTTCAGCCAAATTAAATATTTATTAGATCGTTTTATGCATCTATTCGCGCAAAGCATTTTAAAAGGGATTATGTAATATGTATTACTTCACATGTGTGTATATCTAGTTTTTATGCGTTTTGTTGTTTAAATACAAAAATTTAACTTAATCCTGTAAATTGCGTATGTATTGTTGGAATCAAAGACAATGAAACTAACAGTATATCAAAAAGCATCGATATATTTTCTTATCAATAGTCCGTCACTGTTTTCTCGTCCTCGTAACGCTAGTTTGTAGCGTCTGATTCCTCACCTTGTGAACGTCCATCTTTGTCTATCACCCCTATCATAGAATAGTACAGTTGCCTGAAACGAGCAGTCTACCAATAAACATACAGTCGATATTTTCTAGATCATTGATGCAGTTCCAATAAGTCATTAACATACCTTGCGCGTATTAGTTTTAATTGCATCCTAGAAACTTGCATTGCTTATCAACTTGGCAACATCTAGTTTTTGAAGTCAACTTATACTATTAACAAAATTGTTTATGCGTGTACTTTTTTTCAAAGTCATTTCATATTTTTACTTTTCTTTCGAGCAGATGAAGATGAGTTGTTAAATGATTTGACTCTCGAGTGCGCTTACGATTTCTGTTACAGAATTAATGGTGAAATAAAATTAAAAACCCTGCTCGCCGTAAATTAGAAACGAATATTTCTTAACTGCGTCATAAAAACACAAATTCAATTTTAGTTTTAAATCTAGGCAGAGATGATAATGCTGAACCTTGCGCTTCTGAAATGTTTGAGGAAAGAGTAATGTAATATTTCAAAACTCGTTATTTTAATTGACATCTATTTTTGTAAAAATAAGTCCAGCTCAAGGTTTATACCACGCGAACGAAAGATGTAGAACTAGGGCATAAAGTAATACTACTTGACTGCTTACTTACTCGTATAATCTGATGTCACACTTGAAGGTGATATAACTTACTTGAGCTATTTTTGCGTCGATGTTTGCTAATAATTCATTATAATTTTACGAACCGTTAACCGATAAAATATCAATATCAATTACACCTACGGGAGTGTTTCCCGACTAAACAAATGGGAGAAAAAAAATATATTCCGTTCTGAATGAAAGAAAAACTGTATTAGTTCCTAATAACAAGCACGAGTACAGGACATCTCTAACAGGAAGCTGAGCTTATGCGTTAGTCCCAACATTAAATCTCTTTTAAGGAGTTTAAGGTTTTTAAGATATTCTCCTTTTGCTAAATCCTTCCCCACCCTCCGACAAAAATAAAATTAAAATAATCTGTAACGTCCTTGTTGACTGGCATGTCAACACGGATGTCATGTTCGGTTTTATCGTGAGTCGGGACACACGCACAGATTGACAGAGAGAAAAGTGATGGTTTCTTCCGCGAAAGTTTGATTCCTCCCTGATTTGCTGTTCCTGATTTTTGGCAAACCTCATATTCGTTTGAGTGGGATCGTATAATAATTTAGTTTTTCTTTTCGCAATTCTTTTTTGATAACTTTCTTTCTTTTTTCTTTTCTTTTCTTTTCTCCCCCCCCCCCCCCTTCATAGTTGGTTCATTAAGTTATTGCATTTAATATCCTTTTTGACCAAAATTGTTATGTTTTAATGCATTGTTGTTGTAATATAACTATTTCAAATGTGTGTCGCTGCATCTATGTAATTAGATTTATTTAGTTAGCCTCCTTTGTAAATCAGTTTTTTTTTTAACTGAATAGGATAAACGTTAAATAAATAATAAAATAAAATAATAAATGCATATAGGAAAGTCAAGGGAAGATCCACAGTTAATGTAGAAATAAGAGGCTTCATTTGTATTAAATTAACAATGACTATAATACATATTATTCTTTCAAAACAGTAAACACATTCACAAATATCTTGGGTGCACACTCACTGATGTGCAGAACCGGTTAAACATACTTTGATATTGCCTATCGCGTTCACGTTGAGACGGGAACATACTAGTATAACATTTTTTAACATATTTTTGCAAATATTGATATGACACAGTTGACACTTCACATGAGTATAAGGCAAAGATTCCTACTTTCTACTATAGACAAAAGTGCCAATTAGCCCACCCCGCCCCTCGCCACCCTCCAAAAAAGACATAATAAAACTCGGTGTAACCAAATTCAAAAACGATTTTTAAAAATTACAAAATGACGAATCGAATATAGAAACACTTGTCTCGGTTTTCATGACATCTGTGAAAATTTCGGCCATTTCAGGTGTCATTCGGTCATTTAATAAATACATTTTAAGTAAGCAGTTGCATATTAGCACAACATGAAAATAAAATTTAACAAATAAGTTCGTGTTCATAGTTGTTGTCATAGTTGTCATGTGTTGAATAGTTAATATTTAATATTATTCAGAAGTTAAAAAATCCATCCCGATCGGGGTTCGAATCCGAGTCTCCCACATTCCAGGTAGGCGCCTTAGCCAACTAGACCACCGAGAAGGTAAATATTAAACTTCTGAATTATTGTAGTTGCATTATAAATCTGAATGGAATGGATACATTTCTTGTCTATTTCGGGATTAGCATTCACAATACAAAGCCATAAGGTTTTAATTTTGCCATCAACAATAAATAAAATAAAATATAAAAGGTTCAATATAAATAAGCATTTAAAATAAAACTTTTAATTAACATTAATGTTTCAATTTGTCGACTACACGTGTACGTGCATATTCTGATTATCCGCGTTTACGGAAGTTTATACTCAAAAACAGAGCGGTTAAAACTTTTGGTGTTGTGGTTGAACTGGATCGTCCGGTATATCCTTGTATAATGGAACCACGTTCATTGTAAATAAATCACAGTAGAGGATCAGAATATCAAAGAAAGGTTTAAGTTTGACGAGTGAATAATTGGTTTTAAAACGTTACAATCTCGATCAAACATTTTTCTACGTGTATGTTTCTCATCGATTGAAGATAATTATTTCCAATAGAGAAATAAGTTTGAATTTAATGAAGTGGAAGTTTATATATGACTAGAAAGAGATAGCTAGCTGCAATCTATATCACGTTTCCCCGTACATCCAAGTATAAAAATATCAACATTACGAATTATTATTTACAAATAGTCAATGTTTAATTAAAAGGTATCGTTACTTATAAACAGGGGTCAAAATTAACGCTCGCCCGCTCGCCCGAGGCTAGTGAAACTTTGGTCGGGCTAGTAAAAATCTCATTTCATTAGCCCGATGGGCGAGTACTTTTTCCACAGTTGCCAATTGCCGTTCAAAACTTCTTAATATTTCGCACCGATATCCTAACGAGTTCCCAGTATTTGTGTGCTACCTAGTATGGAAAATCGTTCTAAATAATAATAATAATCAAACACCCGGTTCCAACATAAGTCAGGTCGGGGGGTGACGTATCACCAATTTCTCGGGCTGTGGACTTTCAGTGTTTGCTAGCCAGGCTCAACACCTCCTCATCTACTTCAATGTCTTCTATGACAGGCATTTCTACCAGTTCTCTCCATTTCTTTCTATCCTCCCAGAGTCTTTCTTCATTAATTCTTTCCCATGATTTCCCTCTTTCTTCAACGTTCCATTTTATTTGGTCCCTCCATCTATCTCTTGGGCGTCCAACCTTTCTTACTCCTCCCCATGTGCGTTCAAATTCTCTTCTTGGTATTCTATCTTGTTTCATTCTTCGTACGTGCCCATACCATCGAAGTCTTTCTTTTCCTATTTTATTTCGTAAACTTTCCACTCCTAGTTTGTTTCTTATTGTTTTGCTCCGTACCTTGTCTATTTTTGTAAACAAAATAATTTTTTTTGTAAACAAAATAAAATATCTTCTTATTTTGGCTAATATTATTCATTATTATTGTGAAAATTGATTCCGGTCCCTCCCTAGTTCTCCATACCCACACGTCAAACTCTATGAATATTGTGGTTTTAGAGGAGTCGCTGAGGCTTCCACGGACACGAGTTTAGACGCACAGCTTTCTGTTTTTTTTTTTTTCGGGTTATCGCTTTATAACACCGTTATAAAATTTCACAATAACGTTAATAAAGAGTAAATGAATGATCAAGTACGCGTATTCCTAAATTAATTAATTGATTTTGAATTGAAAATTAGTGAAATCCCCGTAATTTACTCCATTTTGGTCAACTTCGGGAATTTATTCTAAGTGAACATATTTTTAAACGCAAATTTGCATACTGGATATCAACGTTTAAGTGTGAACGCGCAGATTAATTTGGTTTTATCGTAAGATAAACGGTTTGGTGGGAACTTCCAGAATTGAAATCCATGTTTTGAATTTCCATTTTTTTCACGTTTTGGACTTATGTCTCGCAATGGATCATTTAGGCTTAATTTTTATAATTAAGTGCGGATGTCAATAAAAAAGTACTTTATTTACATTCATGCAAAATTTGGAAAAGATATTACCAACTGTTCAGCAGAAATAATCAACACCTGAGTGAGCGCATTTGAGTTGGGCCAAACATTCACATCGTTTTATATCAATTACGACCTATTTGATTGCGTGGTAGTAAAAATGCTTTTGGGCTAGAGGACTATTGTTGCCATTAGCCTGAAGGGCTAGTAGAAAAAAAAAGTAAATTTGGACCCCTGCTAATACATAGTATTAGATTGTACTAAAGTAATATGTTTTTATGAGATGGTTGTTATTACACGGGTGTCTCTTATTTCTATTTTGCTGTTCGAGGCGATGTGTAGTGATGGATCATGATGAACTAGACTTCAAACTTCATGTCTTATGCGGGATTCGAACCCGCGGCCTTGCAGTAATATGCTTCGGACATACGCAGGCTAGATTAGCAGTCGGTGGTCCACTTCCGTGACAATTGGAAGCCATCTTGAAATTCCAGTTTACATGTTAATCAAATGGGAGCGATTTGTACACAAATAGTTCTCAAGATTGCCGCCAGGTTGACAGGTAAGCATTCCAGCCTTTAAAACTAAATGATTACTAAATTCCCTTATGCAATAACTTCGTATTGTTTCTGTTTGTTCAATACCATGCTGCACAAGCTAAAACCATATCAAACAATCCCGTAAAATACTTTATTGCATTAAAAAATCATCAATTAAAACGCCAAATCGCCATCTTGAAATGGGCCGATTGACTCTTCAATTTGTTACGCTCGCGCCTGTGCGGAGGTATATGAGACTGCTAATCTAGCCTACAATAGGGTTCAATATCAATGGACGTACGCCTACTTTATGCTCAGTGACGACGAAAACATTTTTTGACGATTGAAATGTATTTTTGCACTAGGCTTCATGAGACAATCAAAAGAAAGGCTAATATTTTTTTTACCTTGGGAATTCAACCTATGTAATATGCCCCTTTTAAGGTGAACTAGATATGTTTCGGATATGACAATTGTGAAGGGATGTCCGAGGGCTGTTTAAGAGGACAAAATCCCTTGCATTCACATTAACGACTGAGGAAAACCTCGGGAAAAACTTCAGTCAGGATTGACGGGCTCGACAGGATTAAATTCCGGGACATCACGAATCAGAGTCGAGCGCTTAGCGTCCGAGCCAACACTGTCGGTTTATAAGGGCGCGACCAGCGTAGCAGGAGCGGCCTTATACAGGTTTGCACCAAGTTTATAGGTGTATGTATGTATGTATGTATGTATGTATGTATGTATGTATGTATGTATGTATGTATGTATGTATGTATGTATGTATGTATGTATGTATGTATGTAGGTATGTATGTATTTGTATGTATGTATGTATAGTATGTATGTATGTATGTATGTATGTATGTATGTTATGTATGTATGTATGATGTATGTATGTATGTATGTATGTATGTATGTATGTGTATACATTTGGAGCGCGTCAAGACCTATGCATTTATTTGAGGTAGAAGATAACACACATAACAAAAACTTGTAGAAATACAGCCAAACCATACACACTCAAAAGAAATAAGATCTAAAAAAAGGGCCAAGTTAATCTACCCTTCCACATTAGCGCATTCTTAATTCATAAACGTACAGTGTCCCATAACAGCATCCTCGAAAAGCTTGGCAAAATAGAATTTGCGATTATTAATTTAAACGTAATAGTTCATCCAAGTTCTTTTTTCTAATTAATTTAAACGTAATAACATGCAAATTTTATTTTGCCAAGCTTTTCGAGGATGCTGTTATGGGACACTGTACGTTTATGAATTAAGAATGCGCAAATGTGGAAGGGTAGATGAGCTTGGCCATTTTTTTAGATCTCATTTCTTTTGAGTGTGTAAGGTTTGGCTGTATTTCTACAAGTTTTTGTTATGTGTGTGATCTCATTACTTTTTCAAGTTCCATTGCAAAATTATTTGTTAAAATATAATAATTTTATCAAAGTTGATTTAATTTCTATGGTATAATAAGCAATAACAATAGGATGTAAAATATCTAGACCCGGATACATGTACATCCTGGGTATAGGTGGTATAACCATGGTATAACGACGACTCACGGCCAATTAAAACTTTCCCATGCTACAACAAGCGCACAACTAATGTTATTTTAACCTTTCACTGCATCCACAGCCATGTAAATCAAATGATTATCAAAAGAACATCGAAAATTTTTGCACAGTTTTTGTTTTTTTTATATAGTGACAGGAGTTTTGCGTGAGATCATTGCAAGAAAAGAGTAGGTGTATTATTTCCGTACATTTTTGTATAGCCTAGGTGGACAATCATACTCTTGTTTATCTGAAAGGCATTTAGTAATCAAAACTAGTTATTTGTGCGGGTAGGGTGTCAGAACAAAGTTGTGCTGGCCTAGGGTTGGCTAGGCTTGTCAAACATGTAATGTAAGTATTTATTTTATCTAGTCCTATAGCCTTATGGAACTTTAGACCTACACTGTTGTATTATAAATAATTTTCTACATCTGGGCCTAGGCCAGGGACGGTTTCTGATTTGTTTTATGAGAGTATAATGACACCTTTTCTCGTTCCACACAAAGAAGAAAGATTTAAAATTTCCGCTATTTGTTTACGTATCGCACTTCCCCGCCTAACTCTGCTTGTACCGTCAACAAGTGTCAAGTAACTTTAGTTACTTGTTAATTGTATGCTTAGTGTATAAAGCTTTTTTTTATTTATTTTTTTATTTTTTATTTGGAAGCCTTCCAGCAAACTTTTTCAACTTTTTTTTTCAAAAGAGACTATATTACTATAACCTTAATATCCATGTAAAATATGAACATTGTAGCCCCACCCGTCTGGTCAGAATCGCGGTACGATTGAAACTGACGAATTAGATGTAGTAGCAGTAGTAGCAGTAGCAGTAGCTAATTTTGAGCATGTTTCAAGCCATTTTTTCACCAAGAAGGAATGGTCGTACCCCAATAAAATTTGGCATGTGTTGTCAGGTACCTAAATCCCCTCGATTGTGATAGTTTTCAAGTTCACATCACGTTACATGACGGCTAGGTAACACCTCGAAATCACCCCAACTCTGCTCGCTGTATAAGGTGCTTGAGTGTGTAGCGCGCCACGGTTTGGCTGCGGCGCCCTAACGGGCACCTAGATTAACTAATGTAAACGAAACTTTACAGGCATGATTTCAAAAGAACACTGCATCACTCTATAAAATTACATACTTTTTTGGGGGGCGTAAGTGTTTCTAAATGCAAGTTTAGTCAGCCGCAATATTTTGACATTGTACACATTGCGATAGTTTTTAATCAAAAGTCCTTTATCAATTTTGCGTTATCCCAACGAAACTTACATACGCATTGCCTCGATTGTTTGGTAATAGAATACTACCAAATAAATTTTTCTGACGTTGCGCCCTACAGTAAACGGCAGGAGGCCATTTACAGAGAAAAATCTTAACTCAAGGATCTATTAATCGTGTTATGAAATATATTCATATGTTATGTTTTATTTGGGTAATCGTATCAGCTAGCATCATATTTTTGTTTTCATAATGTGCTCCTAGCAAAGTTGTAATATTTTACCGCACTGATATTTTGAGGGTGTACAGTTTTTGTTTCATTCATATTTTGTTCCAATTCATGTGATAAAAATTAAGTTAAATTCCTCCTCTTTCTTTGGAAACAACAAGCTTCATTAAGATCGCCTTTTACCACATAGGAACATGCGGCGGAATGGACCGGCGCGGGAAGGCACTGCAAGAGGTCGCGCCGGCGACCTCTTGTTGATAAGATAGGATTTTGTGTGGCTCGTTGGTCTTGTTGTTAGCGTATCTGCTTCCAATGCAGAAGATCCAGGGTTCGATTCCCGCCCAAAGTCAGAAGTTTTGTAAATTCTGATTTGGACTTTAAGTCCATCAGTTCATGTCTTAGGAGTTTGTTAACGGTTACTTTGGAGCCGTCCTAGCAACGAAGCACATAATAAATTCAGAGTTGTTCTGAATCGGCCTTGTTGATTCTGGCGTTGATCCGCGGGTGTTCGCACTGTCCATACCACTGATTGCTATTTCCTATTAAAAATGTCGATCTTTGGTTGGTTATCGCTCACTCGTCGATTGCGTCGGAGCCTACAGGGTCGGCTTAGTCTCTTTGATTTACTGTCCCCCACTGAAAATCAGTTATATAACTGAGTGGGGTAGACTCTTCATACAATTTATTTATTTGTTTATTTATTTATTTATTTATTTATTTATTTATTTATTTATTTATTTATTTATTTATTTATTTATTTATTTATTTATTTATTTATTTATTTATTTATTTATTTATTTATTTATTTACGAAAAGAAACCGAAGCTGTATTATTTAACACCATCACTTTGTTATGTTACGTTTTGGGGTTATGGGGTATGGTTATGGGTTACTAAACAAACAAATAACCTAGCCCACACACCATCGCGCATCACCCATCACCACCTTACTACTGACCGGGAAGCGATTATCGACAAGTATTCATAAACATAAACTGGTATTTAAATTCTACCTTATTAAGTTCAGTATTCAACCAAATAACGAGTTAATCAAGCATGGGTTCGAGAGTAACGAAAATAGGGAGGAAAGCAATCTATTAGATTGTCGAAGAATGATACGTAAATAAACCTCGTCCAGCTTTGGCATTGGTGCGCGGTTCAAAAACAACTCTTTTTGTGTAAGGATAGCCCAGTCCTACTGGTCCCTTCGTGTCAATAACAAAGTGCATGCCTGAGTTTATTGTGAGACGTGACACGAACGAACGGACGGACAGGAAAGTGATCCCTACGAGTTACGCGATCTGTATACGATCTGTTGGAGACCGTAAACAAAAGTTCAGTAGGAAAAATCTCAGCTATCCTATATATATACATCCTGGAAGTGGGTCGCCGTTGCCGTAGAGTTATTATTTATGAAACTCTATCTGTCTTTTTATTTCGATTGACTTCAGAATGTTTTGTCTAGCTGAATATCGACTATCGTATCTTCCTTTGTTTGATGAACACGGCTAAGGTGAATATTCAAAAGTCAGGTAAATAAAGTGGATTTCTTAGTTTTCTGTTTGGTATTTACAAAACAAGTACAATCAGTGGGTGGGTTAGAAATCGTGTAGTTTGTTCCCATTGATATCGTGCATCTATACTCACGATCAAAGGGGTTATATAACAAAGTACCGTGATCTGAATTTTGTATGTGATCACCGCTTGGAGAATATTTTTTATTCCTAATTTGAATTTGTCACCAAAACGTACAACATTGCTAAGTCTGCAGGCCCTGTGGAGGCCGAGAAAATCATGGCATTCAAACTTAGTATAATATTAAACAAAAACCTTCAATGAATATCATAACAACCTTATACAATATTGAATATAAACTTTTCAGATACGTAAGATTTTAGTCGTTAATAATGCTTGAAATATTATATATTCACATTTTAATATTAAACCGTCGTGCACTGTTAACAGATGTACGCCTGTGCCTTAGGCAAACTATATTGAAATTCTTGAAATCGATTTTTACTATACGGTACACAGACGAGCAGGAAAGGAAGGGGGAATGGGGGAACCCCCCCCCTCCCGATTTTTTACCGTGACCCCCCCCCACTTCAGAAGAGTAATGACCAACAATGTCAACAATTTCCCATTATTGTTGGACGTGATCGCAAACGTAATGGTATGCATATTCAATGGTTGTAACATGGTCTATCTCATCACTATTTCAATTATATTTTTATGGTTTTATAGTTTTGACTGTTCAAAAATACGTTAATTTGGTATTGCATTCAGGCCACTTATTTTTTATAGAACTCATGAAACACTAGGGGCACCGACTTCGTGGATCCTCAGGGGCTGAAGAACCCCTCGGATTATTTGTTAGAAAAAAAATCGGTCAATACAATAACAAAGTTTTGAGCTATCTACATCTATGAAAACGTTCACAGATTAGTAACTTTTTTTTTACTTTTTTTAGAGTTATTTTTTGTAAATCTTGCAAGTCTGGTGATAAATCGGGTAATTCGGATTGTGACTGATCAATTGTGGAAATTGTCTTGTGGCCTTTCCTTGTCTTGAGAATAACAAATCCACAACCATAAAATATACTGGTAGACCTTTCCTGTGCATGCCTGAACAGAAACGGGAATTTATATTTTTAATTTTTAATATATTATATTTTTCAATTTGTAGAGAAACTAAAATGATTGAACAAAATCAGTAACGGGTAAAGTGGGGGGCAGTGCGGTGGGCGATCGTCATCCCCCACTCCCCCATAAGATTCTTATTTTGATTGCGCAGCCAATCATTACCATTGTTGTTCCATTTTCGATTCTTTTACTTGTTATTAGGCCGTCTTAAGTTGTAAATTAGCAAATTTTCTCGCCTTCGGCGCAAAGGGGCAGTAACAATCATAACTTTCAAGCATTCCCTGTTTTTTTTTAAACGAACTCGCTTCCCCCTAGATACGTAGATAGTTTTTGTTATACAATTATGTGCATGAAAATCTTCAAAATTAATCCCATGAATCACAGCACTGAATAACATATACCGAAATCATGGCAATTACACAGGCTAATTTCATTGCTGATATAATACGGTACACAAAACAATGCAGCAAAATAGTTGTAGAAAATCACTGACGGGCAGTCTTCGAAATGTTAGTGAAATATTTCAGCACCCCTCGGAATTTAGAAAACCCAGCGCCCCTGCCAAACACACTCTAAAGCCTGGTTTGGGGAGCTCTGCCCCCCCCCCCCGAGCACCTCGTGCTTGGTCCCTTTTCCCAAAAATTCAGCAGAAGATTTGTTGTTCCCCCCCCCCCCCCCCCCCCCCGATCAAAAAAAGAGTTCCTACGCGTCTGCCGGTACATTCTTTGGGCCGGAGAGAAAGTGATCCCACATAAATGTTAGCATGCGAGCATATAGGCTCGCGGGACTAAACTAACGATATGAAGATTCCCAGTTACTCGATTCACGATTACCTCTTGAATAATGTAACGTCTTTTAAATCAACCACTAGAAGATAACGATGCAAATTAATAATTAAATCGACAAGAAGAATCAATCACCATAAACATGTGACTGATTTTGGTGGATGTAAAGTTTAAGAAAACAAATCAGACTTGAAATTTAACCCTGTACCTTCTACATTGGGAGCCAGCGGTTTAGCCGAGGTTGTTTAGCCGGTTCCCACTCGAACACTGAAGTTAAGCAACCTCGGGCGTGGTCAGGGGTAGAGTGGTGAACGCTCGGCCCTGAGACACGAGACACACGTATAATTCGAGAAGACGGAGGGTTCAAGAGCTAGTGTAACGGCTACGTTCTCCTCGACGTCTGCTCGGCAGTCCGGGTTAGTGGAGGAACCTATGGCTGCCAAGGGCATACCGTTTTTAGGATGAGACGTAAAGCCGTTGGTTCTCATGGTACTTTTCGAAAGGAGTAGGCTACGTGCCGGTACCGGGTTTCACCTCCTCCCTTCTATTCATACTTCATCCTCATCCATCACCACTCATCGTCTCGAATAGCCTTAGTGCATTAATATGAGATGTTAAGCAATATCAAATCAAGTCAAATTCTACATTGGAAGTAGGACTATTCTGTACAAGCAGAAATAAGAAAAACACAATTTTAAGATGCTAACAATTCCATTCTGTCACGTAGCTTAGTTCAGTGACTGCGAGGCACTATAATTTTAAAGTTGACCAAGCTATCCCTGATGGCACCGCGATAACAACAACCGACAACATGTGCTGTTTTTACAACAAATCAATGAACAACGGACTGGCAATAAAGGTCGGCCTGTTAAGAGTCGCATGGGAGCTTTCATCCTTCATCCATAGCTACATTTTCATTCGATTCTTACGGAAACTGCTACAGAAAAGCTGATGAGTCGTACATTGACCCTACAGTATAAAGTAAATATCTTTGTCCATACCGTAATGTTTTTATTTTTTCCAGATGGCTCACCATGTGTTGCGTTTCCCGTCGACCCTGGAACGTTTGAATATTTCCATGGTGAGTAGCAACTCCATTTTAGACTAAAATATTAAATTTTTTGATACGCTGAAAAAATGCAACCCCCATAGTGAAATATTATTAACCCTTATGAAATATTATTAATATTATTATTAAATTGACTGCATTTAATTTACTTGAACATATAACACCTGTTATTATTAGCTCAAAATTAGAGAAAGTGAAATACATTTGATATTTATGATTCGTTGCTAGTTGAAACGCCTAAGATGAAATTCCACCCATTTCCACACACTACATGCAAGTATCCGCTTTGAATTGGCTTATTGAATTATTAAACATAATAGGTTGAAATTTTAAAACCGAAACTAACACCTATTAGATGAGTATCAATAAATCAATACATAACGAATGGCTCAAATTTCCTTTTAATTACAGTGACAAATTAGTACTAGGAATTAGATAGCGGGACAATTTATCCTTAGGCAGTGGCTCATACGGTCCGATCTTTGGTACCAAGGCAAGGCATATGTTGATAATATCCAACGAACATATGTGCATATGTTCACCACAGTGGTAATGTATCCATATTTTTTAACCTATACACTTATGCAGAATAAATAACATTCACACCTTTCATTATAGTTTTAATATGTTGATATAAACTTTAAAACGTTTCGCTGGATGCCCGCTGTAAGGTTGCATATCACTTTACACGTTGTGACCCGCTTTATATGAATAACTAGCTATTAATTGGGGCTTAGGATATTTGGGAAAAGATTGTTCAAATTCTGTTTAAGAGGACTCAATCTCAGCAATCACATTCTCGACTGGAGTAAACTTTGTAAAAACTTTGTAAAATCTGTAAAAACAACGACCACCATGCACCATAGTGTTACATGAAATAGTGATCATGAATGTATTTGACTAACTGAAGTGTAACAGAAATGAGCCTGACTCAAGGAAATTCGCTTGCGAGATGTTTACTAGGCCACTTGGAGCAAACGCTTTCTCCGGTCAAGTTGATTGATAAGCTTTTTTGGTTGGCTATCTCTGTCAAATAAGTTTTTTGTACGCGTCGGATCTCATTACTTTTTCAAGTTCCGTTGCAAAATTATTTTTGTTAAATTAAGATAATTTTTATAAAGTAGTATTAATTGCTATGGATACCAATTAACAATAGAATGTAAAATATATCGAGGCCCAAAGACTTTTTGTACGCTGTCTGTTTTTTTTTTTCTGTTACTGCTTCGATACAGGTCGCACCGTTTCTCTGATCGACTGAAATTTGCACACATGTACTTACCACCTAGGCGGGTTGCTGTATAGTTTTGAAAATCGTCAAAAGTTAAAAAGTTACATTAAAGTTAATCGAAGTTTTTTTTAAACTAAACGCGACAAATCTGAGGTGGCCAAATCATTAGAATGTCGTCGATCAAGATATGTTTTTTTTTGATCCGATAAGTGTTAGATGAAATTACATTATAACAAAGTCCCGTTACCATGGCAACGGAAAGTCGCACAGCTTTTTTGGCTCATGATAGCGTCAAACGGAGGCTCGATCGAGTTGAAATTTTGACCATCCGCAAGTTTCGTTCCGATTGAATGCCATTAGTTTTGTGCAAATCGTTCAAAAAGTTATAAGTTACATTAAGTTAACCATAAGTTTTTTTTTAACTAACGCGACAAAATCTGAGTAGCCAAATCATTTAGAATGTCCGTCCGTCACGAATTGTTAATTTTATTTTGATCGATAGTAGTGTAGATATAAATTACATTTAACAAAAGTTACGTTACCATGGCAACGAAAAGTCGCACAAGAATTCTGGTCACTATTACTGCCACCTAGAAGAAATCAAGTAAATAGTTTTCCCAAGAAATGATGTCAAGGTCTCTAGATGGCGGTGGATTTTATCCATTCTCTCCTATTTTACAATTTTTTAGCTAAATCGGTCAAGACCTTAAACTATTGGTATGTGTAACATTATGGAATGTCGTACTCGGTCGTGTTGCACGTACCGGTGCTCGCTCAACAACGCGTCAACTGAGCGTTTTCCTATAGGAATTATAGTCAAGTTTCTATACCAGTAGTTACTTGTTAATTATACACCTGTAAAAGACTTATATTAAAACCTTTATTTCTATAAATTCTGGCAAACATTTTCAACTTTTTCTTTAAAAGGCACTATACATCACCATTACCATAATGTCCATGTAAAATATGAAGTTGTAGCCCCACCCGTTTGGTCAGAATAGGCCCAAATATCACGAAAATATCGCACAAAAAATCGTAAAAGTACGATGAGTACGATCATGAGAAATATTTCTTCGGTTGCACCAAAAATTTGGCAGATCTAAACTCAGAGATTTCGAAGGTCCCCTCAAATTTTCATCAAGATCGCATACGCCGATTGCCTGTAAATAGCGAACAAACAGAAAACGAACAAACAAAGAAACAATAACAAGAAACGAGCTTTTCTCCTCGGGGTAAGTGAAATTGAATGTTTGACGAAATCAGTTACTAAAATGCAAGGATTGACACTCACCAAAATACTGCTTTTTAAGTCATCCCCCTAAAACAAATACGGCTTAGTCCGTCCCTCTCTCTGCGTGGGACATCTCGTACATGTCATATAGTCTAAGTTGTTAGTTATTTGTTTATATAACCTTTGTTCAATGTTTGTGTGCGCCCCCCCCCCACCCCTCCCAACCCCCCGGGCCATCAATCCAAAATACAATTCCAAAACAACTATGCGGCTGTGAAGCATTTTTCAATTCATACCTACAAATGATTTTATTTGCTCACTGTCTGTAAGTTATATTATAATAGTGTTCGCTTTCAATATATACTACTAATTTGACGCTGTTTAGGATGTCCTCTTATATGATCACAGAATAACCCGAATATCACAATACTCACTCTTGTATTTGCAGATTCCTTGGTATCCGGAGAAAAATGTCCTCACAACAATAAGTTATTTCTCATGCTTGTCTAATTGTACGTTTCTTGCGCAGGGTTCTCACGAGGTTATTCTACCGTCCCGGGACGACGGAGTTCCTTCATATATGGCGTTCATTTCACTCTACCTCGTCGTCGCGGTCGCAATCATCATAGCGCTGATATCTTGGTATTTTAAATGTTGTCCACTTCTTTGCAAAGGGTAAGTACAATCCAATTGCAATTTTAATTTATTATGTGGAATTTAAGATAGACAATGAAGCTTCATATTTAAAAATAGCAAAATTAACAATATTATCATCGCTAATAAATTTTGATCTTGGAGTTGGCTTTGTAGAATGTTAGGTCTTGGTATCGATGCCAACGCCTGAAAATGTTTGTGTGTTCTGGTGTTCTTTACTTCAAAACACTGATCGCTGGTTATACATTATTCGCTTATAAATTTATAGCCGGTGTCGACATGGTTGTAGGTAACAGCTTTAATTAAAATCAGTTCAGAGATGTGTAGGCATAGACTATGGACTCCGAAAAGCGTAGTCTATTTATATTGGAGGTCGCTATTTTGCAATCCCGACTGTCAGTTTTTTCTTACTGCAAATATCTTCTTAGTTCCCTGAAGAGAGTCATAAATTGTCCTTATACCAAAAAGTATAGAATAATGGAACGTTATGTTCGGTGTAAAAGACACAGCCAGCGCCTGTTCTCCCTTCGCTGAGTATGGGTAGCGACTGCACCCTATAGCTGCGCCATCCAATGTTCTTCATGCAGAATATACAACAATAATATTTTTGTTGGATGCCCGCTGTAGGGTACACATCTGATTTAACCGGTGTGACCCCCTTCAGGTGTCTAACTAGGTATGTTTCGGATAGGACAATGGGGTATATGCAAGAAGTTCAAAAATGCTAATTAATGGGTGTTTCCTGATGCATTTTAAATTCTAAACACAAACAACTTGGTTTGAACGTTTAAAAAAAATGTATTCTATAAGAAAACTGTGTTTGAAAATGCGTTATTTTCAAATGCCGCCGTGGCAACCGATAACGCGCTCTGATTGGTCGTGACGTCACCCGCCATGTAAGAGGCTCGTAGAGGTAGTGGACTTGCTTGGTTGACGTGCAAATCCAATACGCAGGCCTCCGCCTACCATGGCAGAATATTATGGATTCAAGGAAGGCAGAGGCTAATAATATTAATTAACCAGAAGTCTCTGATTCTAATAGGTAAATGAGTAATTAACCATACTTCACTGCCATTCGATGATAACGTACAAACCTACCCAAATTAACTTTCCCGCAAAACCTCTGTGCGCGAAACCACCCTAGGATTTTCAAGTATAGGTTTGGCTTTTCGGCGCCTAGAAGGGCAATGTATACAAGAAAATATATTCATGTAATTTATACAGTAAGACACATGAGTAATTTATCATAAAACAATGCCACCACTAATTAATTACGAATATAACGTACCAAACAAATACGATTTCCCGTGCACAACCCCCGAGATTGTAGGCCTTTAGGCGGGGCATATAGCTCGGCCTTTAAAAGTTCATTTCGCACTTTTATAGACAGAGACTAGAAAATAGTTTAAAGGCTCACGCGGACATTAATAATTAGCATACTATTTTTGGCAACCACAACTCATGTTAATTTACCACCGTGAGGTAAGCGATCAGGATTTTCACTTTCTCGTAGATTTGCTATTCGACGCCTAGAAGGGTAATGTATACAAGTAAAAATATTCATGTAATTTATACAGTCAGACACATGAGTAATTTTAATTTATCTTAATACTATGCCACCACTAATTAATTATACGAATATAACGTACCAAAAAATTATGTTTTCCCGTGCATAACCCCCGAGATTGTAGGCCTGTAGGCCGGGCATATAGCTCGGCCTACACAAGTTCATTTTGCACTTTTATATACTAGAAAATAGTTTTAAAGGCTCACGGACATTTCTTACTAACATACTATTTTTAGCAACCACAACTCATGTTAATTTACCACCGTGAGGTTAGCGATCAGGATTTTCACTTTCACGTAGGTTGGCTATTTGACGCCTAGAAGGGTAATGCATACAAAAAAATACATTCGTGCAACTTATACGGTAAGATAAATTATTATTAATAATTAATTATCATAATACAATGCCACCACTAATTAATAACGAATATAACGTACCAAACAAATATGTTTTACCGTGCATAACCTCCGAGATTACAGGCCTATAGGCCGGGCATATAGCTCGGCCTACAGTTAAAAGTTCATATTGGCAACCACAACATTCCCTATATGCTACATGTCGATTTACGCCTCAAATCTTTGGGAACACTAAAATACAGTTTATGTAGCGTAGCTACACAAGTGCTAGTGCATAAAGGAACAACACAATACTTATAATTCGATCAATTATTGCTGATTGCCGCGAAAAAAGGGCCCCTGCGCGTGTTATCCCATTGCGTCCGCTGGTAGCCTACATGGCCGGTGACGTCACGAAAATGGCGCGCGACCAGGTGCGTTTCAAAACGCTAATTGACCAAGAAAACTAAAAACAATATTACGGCCAAACTAAAAAATGTAGAGATCCAATTTTTTTGTGTGTTCTATAGGGTGTTAGTGGCTATCGAAAAAATACACTTAGAGAATTTGTGCAAATAGCCTAAGGGATGTCCGAGGGCAGTTTAAGAGGACTTAATCCCTTGCGTTCGTATTAACGACTGGGGAAAATCTCGGAAAAAACCTTCAGTCAGGATTGCCGGTCTCGACGGGATTTGAACCCGGGACCTCCCGAGCACTGTCGGTGCAGAATATATAAGGGAGTGCGGCTCCAATATATGCATTATTTTTCTGTCTGGATGGCTATCCGTCTGTCCGTCTGTCCGTCCATCTGTTCGTTTGTCACCTTTCCCTATCACAACCGCACACGACGTCCGATTGACATACGTTTTAGATTGCCCTTCAACTTTGATATGATTTTGGTGACCATGGTGATACGGGGTAGAGTTTTTTCTAACCCCCCCCCCCCCCCCCAAGGAAGTTTGAATATCCATTTGCCCAGCACCTCCACTAATAATAAAGTCTAGTTAAACGTAGAAAAATAAATTATTATTATACTCATCTCAATCTGTCAAACTATAGTCTTCAACGATGTTCTGTTCAGTGACGTTTCAACTTTAAAACCGTTCTGATCTGACAACAATCAAAAGCCTGAAATTTAAAACAAATGGTTCAAATCACAAAATATCGATTTGCAATGAAGTTAATTAATTCTTCACGGTCATAACATTGAATCGTGCCTAATTTATTCGTTTCGATGTGGTTAGACAAGAGCCTCCCCATTTTGCGAGTTTTCTAAGCCCTGTCTGCCCGGAGTGTTCCCTCTCTAACGACGTATTAAGGGCATTAGCATTTGTTTACTTTATGTAGCAAAGTTTAGAACATTTTGTATTTGTCTTTAAAGACTCAATGAGAAGGTTACATTACTCTTTTTAAAAGAGTGAATATTTTCTAGCAGGTGCATAAAAGTATCTTATACCACGTTTTAGCAAGGAATGTTAGTAAAAAGGACAAACACAGAAAACAAAAGTTTTAAAATAAGTATTCTAGTACTAAATATTAATGAAAAGTATTAATTTTGTATTAATGTATTAAAATAATTTAACATCTTTCGAATTGTTAAGATTCAGTTGTGATTGATCGAAACGGGTTAACTAATTTTGACTTTCTTTAAAAATGTAAAATTCTAAAATGAGGTAGAAAATGGTGATGATTATTATTAAATTTCACTGTTTTTGGAAAAGAGGATAATGAAAAATAAATAGGATAATGAAAAATATAATATTTCTGACATAGTTGTATTGATAAAAAAAAATTAATGAGCCCTTGAGAACACAATTGGTGTAACTCAATATTTTCCATTCTGAGACAAATTGAGGTAAAGTTAGATCATTAAGGAAAACACTGGGGAATGCATTTGGATTAAGTTTGTTTTCAACAGTTGCACAAAGGTTAAACTTAAATTTGTATCATTCTGAAATTTTGAAAAATTAAGGAGCAATATTTAATTGTTTCTGGACTTACACCACTACTGCTGTAAACCTAATTGCAGATAAATTGATTGGATGAGTGACTTACACCACTAGTACTGTATTAGTAGCACTCGACATTGTAATAATAGGGTATTAGGGAATTTAACTGTAATAATATGTTTTCATTCACTTCATTAGAAATCATAATATCTGTCCATATCTGCTAAAGCAGCCATTGCAATGCATTGAAGAACGACTTAAATCACTTGAGCTGTGAACAACTTCTCATAACTGTTAACAA
Source organism: Sweltsa coloradensis (assembly GCA_024449915.1). Taxonomy (NCBI): domain Eukaryota; kingdom Metazoa; phylum Arthropoda; class Insecta; order Plecoptera; family Chloroperlidae; genus Sweltsa; species Sweltsa coloradensis. The sequence continues at coordinate 280,289 of JAMZAV010000498.1, forward strand.
CAAATGACTTGCGGTGCTATCTAGCAGTGAAAACATTAACTCACACCTACACCACTTTACTTGTTAATAAAATGTACTTCTCCCAACATTTACCACTTCTAACTCAAATGTGACAAAAAGTGAGTTTTACCACTTGTGTTCTCAGGGACTCTAATGTAGCAAATGTAAACTAAATGTAAATAACGAGATACTCAATGGGCAAAGACACAACAGAGGTGGCTCATGTGTAGCGTGTGAGACTATGATTGAGTAGGTCGCTTGTTCCATAACCGCCACAGGGACTTGCCTATGTTGGCATGGCATGAACTGTCCAATGGGAAGGTTTGCCTCGAGAAAATAGTCTTTCTCGATACATCCTACATAATATCCTATGCGTGTTTACAAAGCAGTCCGAACATCAAATATGGTTGAAATCATTGACAAACCGTCAATTATAATAAGATAATAGACTAGTTAAATTTTGCCATGTGCCTTCATAAACAAATATCCACTTTTATCGGCAATAAAATAAAAAGACAAAACAACACAGTATTATTTTTCGTTAAACATCGCTAATAAAGACAGAGGACCCGGGTTCTATCCCCGGGGTTGGGACACATCTTTTCGACTTCTGTGCTTTCTTCATTCCTGTCCTTACAGTAGGCTTACGCTGAAAGTTGGTAATTTCTTATAATTGGATGAGCGAAGCGAAGACTTCAATTTCACTGAACCCTCAAAAAATTTAGCTCCAATGTTTTTTTGTTTGGTTGTTTGTTTGTTTGTTTGTTTGTTTGTTTTTTTGTTTTTTTTTGGTTTTTCTGTCTGTTTGTTCGCACGATTCCGGGCAAACGGCATAAGCGATCTTGATGAAAATTGAAGGGGACCTTCGAAATCTCTGAACTTAGACGTGCCACGTTTTTGGGTACAATCGAAGAAATATTTCTCATGAATATCGTACTTTTACGATTTTTTTCGATTTTTAGTGCGATATTTTCGAGACATTTGGGCCGATTCTGACCAAACGGGTGGGGCTACAACGTTCATATTTCACATGAACATTAAGGTTATGGTGATGTAGTACCTTTTGAAAAAAAAAGTTGGAAAAGTCAGCCAGAATCCATAGAAATATAGGTTTTAATATGAGTTATTTTAGGTTTATAATAACAATTAACAAGTAACAATAGAAACTTGACAACAATCACCTACAATGAAATCAAAAAGCACTTGCAAACGAAAAGTGGTCCTACGCAAACTAAAAACTTACAAAAAAGCTCATCCATCAATGCGGCGGGACTTAAGCGTTTTCCTAGTATTATATCATCAGCATTTTCAGCATCATATTTTGCTTTGTTGATTCCGACATTACATATAGGGGGAAATAAATTCATTTTTTATTTTATTTGATATTTCATAAATATTTTATTTCATCGCCCTTAAACGCATTTATATTTTAATCATTTGTTATTTTACTTAACATATCTTAAGGATTTGTGGAAAATTAGGGTGGGGTGCAAGTGTTGTTGTACCATACGACGGCTATAGAAAGATCTCAAGCCCTTCAGCAAGGTTTATCTGTGACGTGCGTGCTATCACTGTGCCGAGTCATCTTATTACGTCACTTGGCGTAGTTAACAGCTGCGCTATGATCTGTGCACACGAGCAACCACGTGCTCAATGTTTTTGGCGGGAAGCGAGACCCAGCTGGCGACAAACCTTCGAACTACCCTGCAACAAACAGCTCCGAAATTAAAGCTACACTGTCTAAATAAAAAATGTTAAGTGTTAATTTTTATTGTTTTTAAGTTGTGTACATTCATATAGATGTATGAGCAAAGATTGGTTAAAACCTGATGGGTATGAGAATGAGTGTATTAAAGAAAAATATACCGAAATCAATGAACAATTAGTAAAACAATCATAAAGGACCAAGGTCCCTCATGTGTCGGCGAATGATTGTATTTAACTAGGAAAACGCTTAAGTCCCGCCGCGTTGTTGGATGAGCGTAATTGGTGCATTGAGCTGCCATGTGTTATGCGGATTTTCTGTTGTTCTGTGAAAAAATTATAACTAAGTTCAATTTTTTTTTAATTAAAATAAATTAAATAAAAAATAAACTTAAATTTTTTTTTTAAAATTAATCGTAATTTAAAAAAAAGAAAAAAATCGAAAAATTGGGATTTTTAGAAGAAATAATTATTCGATTGCGCTCGAATTTCACACGAATAAATAAATTAATAAAATTAAGGTTCTGTGAAAAACTTATTACAATAGAATCAAGCATGTAGGTGTAATAAGTAAAACAATTGTCTTAAAAAAGAAAAAAAAAACACAAAATTTCTATTTTCATGAAAAATAATTTTTCGATTGCACTTAAATTTCACACGAATATCTTAATTCATAAAATTAAGTTTCTGTGAAAAAATCATTAAAATCGGATAAAGCATGTAGTTGTTATAAGTAAAATAAATTTTCAAAAAATCGTAAAATTGCGATTTTCATGAGAAATAATTTTTCGATTGCGCTCAAAAATGTGGCAGTTCTAAGTTCAGAGATTTCGAAGGCCTCCATAAAATTTCATCGCAATTGGAGTATCGGTTTAGCCGGAATCGTGTTAACAGACAGACAAAAATACAAAAGAAAGAAAGAAAAAGAAAGAAAGAAAGAAAGAAAGAAAGAAAGAAAGAAAGAAAGAAAGAAAGAAAGAAAGAAAGAAAGAAAGAAAAAAAAACATTCCGGATTTTTTTCTCCAGTGTAGTGAAATGGAATCTTCGCTTCGCTCGCTACGCTCGCTACGCTCATCCAAAAAATGTTTTAGCCAAATAAATTGACAAACACAAACTCTACCATCATTAAGCGGTCAAGCCCATAATATGTACGTGAATGAATCGAATTTGACCATTTTTCCTCGGCTCAAACTTGTCCCTGTTTCTGTACTGTGTGTGTATTCTTAACTATATAGCCTACGTACAGAATATTGTGTAGCTCAAGAGTAACGCGTGCGACACTGATTCTTAACTATACAGCCTACGTACAGAATATTATTTAGCTCAAGAGTAACGCGTGCGACACTGATTCTTAACTATATAGCCTACGTACAGAATATTATGTAGCTCACGAGTAACGCGTGCGACACTGATTCTTTACTATATAGCCTACGTACAGAATATTATGTAGCTCACGAGTAACGCATGCAACACTGATTCGGAAGGTCCCAGAATCTATACCCGTCACCAGCAATCAAGACTGAAACTTGTTTTGAGGGTTAACATTTGTTTTTGAATAATTTTAGTTGGAAGCCTGCCCATGGCGCAGTTCATACCCCTCTTCAGGTGTGTTGCGGATAGGATGTCCGAGGACTGTTTAAGAGGACTCAATCCCTTGCATTCTCATTAACGAGTGAGGAAAACCTCGGAAAAAACTTCAATCTGGATTGCCGGTCTCGACAAGGTTTGAGCCCGGGACCTCCCAAATCAGAGTTGCGCGCTTAATTCAAATGCGAGCCTTCGCGCATTTCCTTTACAATAACCCTAACTAGCTTACCCTAACTTTACCCCACCTGCATTTACCCTACACGGTACTTTACCCTATAACTTGTTAGACTTGTTGTCTTGTTGTTGTATTTTGACTTTCCCACGAGAAATTAAACAAAATTGACTTGATATAATAAATAAATAATATGGTATTACAATACAGATTTATTGTTAAAATATCCCCTTTTAACAATGGATTTCCGAAAGATTTGGCTCGAGCGCGACTCTGATTCGAGAGGTCCCGGGTTAAAATCCCGTAGAGACCAGCAACCCTGAATCCTGAAGTTATTTCCTGAGGTTTTCATCTGCCGTATGCGAATTCAAGTGATTCCCTTCTCAATATTGTTCTAACTCCAATGTACCTAGTTAGACACCTGAAGAGGGGCATACATTGCACTCTGGGCACTGGGCAGCTGGTTTCGAACGAAAAATTATTTTAACCTAAAAAAATAGCATCGTTTTTAGTAATTACGCATCCATAAGCCATCTTAAAATACAATGTTGTACGGTAGCTATAATTGTAAAAATTACCCCCGACCGACTTTCAGAGTTTCCTGCGCTACATACCCTCCAGATATTTTGCTTGTCGGCATTGCTAGATTTATAAATCTTGTCTTATGAAACTTATTTTAATAGGGGGAGAGACATCAGCTGATGAAGAGGTCGTCACACATCAGCCACTCTGATTGTGATTGTTTTAGTTCCAGGACTCACCCGGGGGACGAGAATGAGCAAGTGCAGCGTCCAGGCTTCAACAACCGGTTCCACGACGCTTTTGAATTGCAGCGCTATTTGGAGGAAGGCGCCGCGCGACTGCATCGGTAAGTTGCCATCCCGTTTACTTCGTACTTCCAGCCACAGCCGATAGGTGGCACCGTTGATCAGTTTCACTAGATTGTGTTGGAGGCTTTTGCAACAGGTTGTTGTTCCAACTACTAGTCATTTATATTTATTGTATTATTCTATTCTTGTGTACAACTAATCGAAGTTCGAAATCATTATGGAATTATCTCAGAAAGTCTCAAACCTGTGCGTTTTAACTTTTTAAACTGCGTCTACATTTTTAAACCGATGTGGTGAAATACTTTGTGCATTCACAGCAAAATATGATACATATCCTCGTGCGATTTTTCAAATCCCGTTTGGTCACCCGAAATTTGTAGACCAATATGTATCGATAGACTAAAAATAAGTCCTTTGTTTGGACTTTGAGAACTCGCGTGGAAAAAGTTTCGCCTTAATGGGAAATGGGCTATGTGCGCGAAATAATAAATAAGTTACCTACTTTCGAAAAGATTTGTTGATTTTCCTGGATGAAATTCTACAAGTACAGAAGTACTGAACTCGAAAGGCTTCGCACGCAAGCCTATCTAATTCGAACATATTATTTATAATGTAAAAAGTAAAGGGATAATTGTCATATTTGTAACCTGGCAACAACACAAATGTGAAATAGAAAAAATTGTCAGTTGCAGATATAGTGAGTGTTTATGGATTGCGAGAGATATGTGAAAAGGAATACTATATTCTACAGAACATTTCCATGTATAAGCCTGTGAAGCTAGACATGTTTGAAATATATTTCTCCACGGGCACACTCTTACAACAACATGTTATCCAGAATTAAATGAAACCTCATTACACTTGATAGATAGAACAATACAAAGGCCATACAAAATCGTAGAAAAGATAAAAGCGATTGCATTTTTAAAAACTTCTGCATCCACTCTGTCCATGAAACTTGAACCTTCATTTAATTTGTAGTTCTTGTTCGTTATGGTTCTTAATTATTTCTTATTCTTATTTCGACTTAAGGCATGATACCACTTAAATTGACAAATACAATCGATGTTAAAACTAGGAAAATACCTCCATTATGTTATATTGAGGAACATATTTCTTCGGAGCACAACATATTTTAAAAACATATTATATAGAAGACTAACGACAATAAACTGAATATATCCTAAACTCAATTGCTACGAATAAAATATTGTTGGTTAGAAATTAAATACATAGTCTGTGGTGGAGGTGCCGGGTCCTTGCTGAGCTCGAAATAAATTATAAAACAATTTAGTTTTTGATATCCATTATTCTGACGGCAGGGCAATGTTGGACGAGTGTTATACTGTAAAACATAAATCAATAGCACTTGACGAACAAATAAACAGCACCAAAAAATCTCAATATTAAGAATGACACAAACTATTATAACTATACATTTAATAATTATATAACTACATAAAAAATCATAGTTTGCTCAAACAATATTGAAATCAAAATTTTCATCATGGAGATGCAATAGATTCAACGAATAGAATATAAAATGTATACATAGAATCGAATCAGGCATAACCCAGCTACACCCACCACCCTCCTTTCTATTGCATCAAGTTCAGGAAGTGTAACGAAACTCAAACTAGAAATCATTTCTCCTAGTAAACCCAGACACATTACAAGTACAATCTTAGATTGAAAAGCTAGTGTTATAAACATTATTATTTGACGTTTAACAATTTATTAACGTTTGATGATACGGGTCACCCTATACATATTGTTATAGATCAATGGTTTCTTAAAATCTATGCTACATTTTGATTGTTTCATTTTCTCCCTCTTGCTCTTACTCGCTTTCTTTATCTCTCCGTTTATCTTAATCCCTCTTTCTCTTCCACATCTTCTTTTTTTATACACAATGTGTTAATAATCCCATTCACAATTGTTGTGAAATGAATATTTTTTTAGTGATCCATGGTAAAACTGGAAGAACAGTTAAAATTTCACAAATCAATTAACTATACAATTACACGCAAATTAAGTTGAATTCTGAAGCCGAAAATAAGTCTTAATTAATTGTTTGTGATTATGGTGCACCATGAACTCACACTGAATTGAAATGGAATCAATTTGAGGATTTCTTAGGCGAGAGTACTATTTTATTAAACGATCTAACTTTGATAATTTTTCATGGCGTTAAAATTGTTGAAAAAATATTTTGCCATAAAATAAAAATGAATTGTACGTATAATCTATGACAATAGGTATGTTTCATTTCAATCAGATCCATTTCATGGATGTAGGCTTGGTAGCTTCCCTAACTCAATTACGTAAACCGGTAGTGAATCATTTGTCAACCCCTCGCGCGTGTGGTACTCTTACACCCGCAAGATGTTTTGATTTCCTCCGCAAGATCGCGCGAGCCCCGTCTAGAGCGAGCCCCGTACATGCGCACGTGGCCACGGTGTACCCGCCACCCGCGTCATCATTGTCGACCACGCGGCCGGTGTGACGGTACCTCGACGTGCTCGTTCTCGCATGAACACGTGACAACACGCGCGCGATCATGCTGTCACCTCGTGAGTGACGGAGGGCTCTATACTCGTAGTAGAGGGAGGATCCAAGTCTTTAGGGTAACATTCTGGAGGGAGAAGATTTGCCAGACGAGCCAGAGAAGGCTCAAAATACTAGTGACGTTTTAGGATTGACATCGAATCTAGTTAAGTTTTGTCAAATGACTGTGCATTGGTGTCGCAGAAACTACAGACACGGGTAAGGAAAGATACTCTGTAACTTTATCTTACTCTTATCAATCACAATCATTATTAATTGTTCAGTACTAAAATAACACAAACATATGTCCTTTTGAATGGATTTCATTGCTATTTAAATGGACTATTACCCCAACATTGTATTTATACAAATATTCTATTGCATAAAATAAAATATTTTATAACTGTGTTTTTTTTTATATTTATTTATTTCGATCATGAGATTTTCGATAATTGGGGTCTTGTTCAATTTCCTAAATCAGCTTATTTAACTCACTAATTTTTTTCACGTATATATACTAGAGCATAACACTGAAATGGACCTTAAAACATTTTTGTGTTGAAATTGTGCGCAAAAGTACATTCAAACACGCAAAAATACGAAATTACACTCCTTGGTCTGCATATTTTGACTAAACCACTTTCCTAAACTACAACACAGAATAATGTATACGAGTTCGTTCGACTTCAATAACACCTGTTTCAAACATGAGTCGGATAAGGTTTCTTTTCTTGGGCACAGTGTTTATTTACATCGGCTTCCATATCTTCACCTCATTTTTTTTCTCCTTCTCCTATCTTTTCTTCTTGTTAGTTGCATCTCCCTAGAAGTTCACACTACTTCCTTCTGTCTTCCCACAGTCTCCCTGCTTCTACTTCTTCCTAACACTCCTCCCCCCCTCTCTCTCTCTCTCTCTCTCTCTCTCTATTTATTTTATATCTGAGGACCTCTCTATTCGTCTTCAGAGAGCTCAAAATGCCTGTGTTCGTTTCATCTTTGGTATCAACAAATATGATCATATTACCCCTGGATTCAAAAATCTTGAGTGGATTCGTCTAAATGACCGTAGAAATCTACACTCGATTTGCCTTGTTCATCGTCTGCTCTCAACATCAACACCTTCGTATCTAGCATCTAATTTTCAATACTTATTCTCAAACAATACCTTCAACACTAGATCTAGATCAGGTACTCAGTTAACATTTCCAACCCATAGAACCAATCTTCTTGACCACTCTTTTACAATAAACGCTATTCGAGTCTGTAATACTCTCCCAACCAGCATCAGGGATGTTTAACGGAATTAATTACGACACTTTCAAGCTTAAAGTATATCAACATTACTTGAGTAATTATAATTAATTAGCAGCTATAAACATCAGCCGCTACAGCCTTTGTTAATGATTGAGTAATGCATACCACAACCTGCTCCTGCTCACTTGTATATTGCACACAACGGCTAAACCATATTAATTGTGTACTTTTGTGTGAATGGATGAATGAATGTTTCTTAAACTATTGTAGATTACATAAATAGATTTAAAGCCACAATTTGCATATCATTACCATATCCCTAGAAAATTTTAACTTTGCATTAATGTTACTCCTAATGTATTATTACATAATTTAGTTTGTTTTAGTTATTTTAGTATGATGTTAACATTATTTTTAGCTCTTAAATTGCACATTTAACTTGTGTGATCATAGTATTTAAATTTTTTCATTATTTTATGTAATCCTGTAATGTCGTGATTTGTTGTAATTAGGAAGTGGTTGGATGGAAGAGAAGGCTTAACAGGCCTTAATCCCGCCATCAATAAAGACGACAATCAAATCAAATCAAATCAAATCAAATCAAATCGAATCGAATCGAATCGAATCGAATCGAATCGAATCGAATCGAATCGAATCGAATCGAATCGAATCGAATCGAATCAAATCAAATCAAATCAAATCAAATCTCTCTCTTCTAGAATCTAGAGCATTTGTTATTTGATAATGCTCTGTCCTTGGTATTTTTTGTTTGATCATTCTTCTCACATGGCTATACTATCTCAACCATTCTTTTACAAATGTTTACAAAATCTTGACTACTCCAACTTGCTTTCTTATTTCTTTACTCCTGACTTTGTCAAGCTTTTATATTCTCGCTATGCTGGCAACGAATTTCATCTATGCGGCTTGTATTTTACTAGAGTCCCTCACTTCTCAAGTCCAAGACACTGCGTCATATGTTATTGTCATTTGACAAATTGTACAACTTATAATTTAACCGCTAACTTTTGTTGGAAAATCTGCATCCTGCAGTAACTTTCCTATAATTGCTGATAGAATATTTCGGCTTGAGCTACACTTTAAGAGAAGTCTTAACTTTCCATGTTTGCTTTGTTTGCCATAATACTTCCTAAGTTTGCAAATGCATCAACCTCCTGTAAATCATTTTCTCCGCCCTTCACATTTTCCTCCATGTCCTGCTGTTTCCTTTATTTGCTCGTTCTACTCTTTTCTTTAGGCCTTCCAATAATTCTAGCTTTCCACTTCAATATGGAATGACTAATATATTTTCTGGCCAAACTTCTCCACGGTAACCTTCAATAAAATCGTCAAAATGTTGTTTCTTACGGGAGAGTATTGACAGTGGGAACTCTTAGCTCGGAAGTCACTAAGCTTGACAGTAATGTCCAGGTGTGGTCTACATCGGACCCGGCGCCTCCACCAAGGTTATCGAAAAAGCCAAAAAGCGGGCGTCTGGCACAAACACAATATTTTTCTACTCGGTAAAAATTCATAACTAAATTACACGTATGAAAAATACTAGGAAAACGCTTAAGTCCCGTCGCGTTGATGGATGAGCTTTTTTGTAAGTTTTTAGTTTGCGTGGGATCTATTTACTTATCAAGTGCCTTTTGAACGCATTGTTGGTGATTGTTGTCAAGTTTCTATTGTTACTTGTAAATTGTCATTATAAACCTAAAAAAAACAATTAAACTAATATTTCAACAACCTTTATTCTATGGATTACTGTGCCTACCGTTTGTCGAATCGCCAATCACGAAAAACAAAAATCGAAAAAACGGTAAAGTACGATATTCATGAGAAATATTTCTTCGATTGTACCCAAAAACGTAGCAAGTCTAAGTTCAGAGATTTCGAAGGTCCCTTTCAATTTTCATCCAGATCGCATATGCCATTTGCTTGGTAGAGAGCGAACAAACAGACAGAAAAACAAACAAACAAAAAAACAAACAAAAAAACACCCGAGCTAAATTTTTTGGGGGGTCGGTGAAATTGAAGTCTTCGCTTCGCTCATCCAATAAATGTATTTTTGTTTTGAAGGCCTAGGATATCTACCTCGGGGAAAATCCATGCCCCACTTCAAGTGACTAACTATAAGATGTGAGGGTGTTAGGTAATTACGAAGGGAATAACCTGGGGTTGTTAAAGAGGACTCAATCTCCTGCGTTCGCATTAACAAGTCAGGAAAACCTCGGAAAAACCTTTCGGTCAGTATTAATTGCCGGCGGCCGGGATTCGAGCCCGTGACCTCCCGAATCAGTGTCGCACTTTATCAGTCAGTAGCAGAAAAAGAAAAAGAAGGGCTATTTAGAGCATTCAACTCCACTATTGCCCTAATTGAGTGAAGTGAACGTCGGGGAAAACTTTAAGTCAGGATTACCGTGGGAGATCCACTAACAATGCGGCAAATTTAAGCTCGTATAACGGCAGGGTAAATCAGCGATTTTGTCGCCATTGCATGTAGAGTTTTTTTTTTACAAATTAATTATATATTTTAAAATTATAAAATTGTATTGAAAATTAGTAAGGTAACAAAATTTGACTTACATGTGGGCAACTTGAATATTCAGAATGATACTTCCGAGGATATGAATTTAAAAACGATTCATCTGATCTAATTGCATGCATTCTTTCTTGTTCAAAGGCTTGATTTTGCTGTACGTAAAATTAAAATCAATTTCGTTAATTTCCTAACGAAAATGTTTAGCTCGGTGCTCAAGTATTGTATTTTATCCTTTACCGATCAGTTGTTTGCATTATTGTTTTATGTAAAATAATAAATCATAGTCAAAATACTTATAGAGTCGTATTCCAATCTGTACGTGGAAATTAAACTCCAAAATGTGAATTAAATACTAGTATGAACACGTGTTGTATGAATCTTAATAATATGGATTGTGTTTGAATGAGAAAGATGGGGAATGCAAATTGTTGAGTTAAAATTACCTAAAATTACAAAATTAATTTTCTTTTGATATCGATGCGTGCGGAAAAACTCGATAACAATATTTGGTATCTCGAAATATCGAAAGAAAGTCAATAACTTTATTGATTTAATGAATTTTTGGAATGTTTCTGTTTACTCCTACGTTTGCCACAAATATCTAAAATATATTAAGTTTTCAAAGTTGGTGGAGGTGCCGGGTGACGCATACACGAGAGCGAACACATAAAGCATTTTTGGCGTTACCCTATCAACCATTTTAGCCACAGATTATTAATAAATGGCCCAATTTGTTATTGTAATTGTAAAAGGTTTATATATCGATCAATTTCGAAATGTTTGTGATAACATTGATTGACTGATACGCCATTGCCCAGCCATAGTTAAAATGTATGGGAGTAGAGCAAGTACTAGGAACGCTTTGCGATGTAAATGTGAAAGTGTCTAGTGGGAAATTAATCGAATTTAATCACTTTAGTCAGCTAGAACCAATCCTTTGCTAAGAGGACGAGTGTAAAGCAGAAGCCATAATGTGGACTACAGTCCTAGGGGTTGAGAGTGTGAGGGCGTCGGTTTGTTTTAAGATTATCTTAATGTGATTTAGTAGTACGTTGTGATGTAGGGGGCAAATTTTAGACGGTGGTTGTCAGAGCTTCACGATGTATCTGTTGTTTAGCATTTAATAAAATTATTATTTAAAAGAGATGCATTTTAACTATGGTTTAACAATGGTATTCATTAGAAGTTTTGATAGAAAGATAACAACATTGTTCGTAGGAATTCCAGATCAGTGGGGCGCTGTATACCCTTCAATTGCACAGGAGCAAGCACTTAAAAACAGGACCCACACACACACCCATTTAGCACTTTCAAACAAACGTGGGGGGGGGGTTGACCCCAGCAAAATGCTAGCTTCAAGGTTAGTTTGGTGCAAATGCGATTGATCTGATCTGATGATCTGTGCGATTGTAATTTTCAGGTGTCGTGAAAACCAAAGATATCACACTTAACCAGAACAGTACTATTAAAATACTACGAAACTATTAGGCCTTATAATAATTTTTAAAATAACAATAAATAGGTAATTAATAATAATTTGTAATAAGTAAGTAAATAAAATGTGATAGTTGTATCGTCAGTCGGAATCACTAATAAGCCTAAAAATGTCTTCTGTCGCTGGAGATGGAGCAGCATTTTTAAATTACTGTATAAAATACTTGTAGTTTCACAAAAAAAACTTGCGTCGAAGGATGACCGTTTTATTGTCCATGGAGATCCCTATGCTTTTTACATTAAATGGCAGGAGCGATCACTTATCCAATCACTTATCAACATTGTCAGGGTCTCTTTTCCTACTTTTCAAGGCTATAAATTTGGCAGGATGAGAAAATAAATTACCTATTTTGCTTTTCAATGTTACGATTGGTAATGATGGGATATTAACATTGGGGTCCGGCCGGGGGCCACCACCGGAGAGATTATGAAATTGTAGATTTTATTTGGTGAGTTTTAGGGATTTTGGAGGGAAATTAAGGAAATTATTTTTCTAGTTGGATGTGATTTTTTGTAAGCGGATTTTTTGAGTATCAAAAGTTATTAATTATATTAGAGAAAAACAAATAATAGGGTTATTTCCAGCCACTTTTTTAGTTACATATTTTTACATTTTCTTTTTCCCTTGTTTATGGAACAAACATTGGAAGAAGTTGCATATCCCGGAATGGACAATGGAGAAGTGTAGGGGGCAGATGTTATTTTGAGACTAGGGAGCGCAGCGACTGAGTCTTCCAATTCAAGTCAAACGGCACTTCTGTGATTCTGTGTGTGCGAATGTGTCTTTGTACGCAGAAATTCAGCCGATTCGCTGAACCTATTGTGCCTCACCTCAAATGTTACGGACAAATTACTTAAAATTAAGTTAATTTTTTTATGCAACTCTTCCACGGAATAATATTATGTTGCGTTTTTAAGTTACATATTTTTTATGCCAACGCTGTGTCCCCTTAGGTGATTTTATTCACTACAAGACAGTATTTCTGATTTCAAACCGGCCTCTCTGTAACAACCCACTCTTCTTGGTTAATGCTTCCTGAGTAAATGTAGCTTACAACGTTATTCGGGCCTGCGCCTCAATTAAATAACAGTTTTTAAACACTATTGTTTGATACAAAGATATAATAAATATAAATATTACCATGTCTTAATAAATAAATAACTAATATTCCAAAGTCGTTGTTGGACGAGTGAGCGAGCCATGAGTTGAGTACCCGTAAACATTTGCATCTCTAGGCCTAATAGACTATTAGGCTAGGGAGGAAAGAGCTATGCTGTCTACATACAGACTAAGGTAGGGGGAGGAAAGGGAATGTTCCCAGATGCTTAACACATGGCTCACTCACTCGTCTAACAACGACTTAAACGTTATCCTTAGTTATAGACGTTAGACATAGAAACGCATATTATGTTTGGATCATTACTGACTCCGTAATTGAAGAATCATTTTATTTTGACTACGTCCATTAATGGATATGCGGATCCCTGTGGACCCCACCGCCCCCCTTGGGGGCATGCATTGCATTGCATGAGAAGCTGTAACGTAGGAGTGTCCGCTGTGGTGTTCACTCCAGTGTTGTTAGGTGCGACCCTATGCAAGTAACTAGGTAGTAACGATGTTCGGGCTAGGAGGGAATGTCCAGGGGCTGATAGTAGGATCCCAATACTAAACGCTGAAAAACTTTGAGCAGGATTACCAATGACTGGGATCAAACCGAAGATATCCCGTATAAGTCAAGCTTGTGGTTGGTTGAATATGGAAGATAATGTGGTATACTGGTAGGAATTATGGCGATGATGTCACATGTTAAACGGGAATAATTGGTGCTAGGGTCGAAACAGTAATTCACTTTTTTATTCACAGTAAAGCTGCTGCTATGTTATAAGCTATTGCACACATGGAGAGAAAGGGGAATACACAACCAACACCACGCTTTGGTTTGTTGTAATAATTATGGTTTAGTGTTATTGTTGTCTTGTGTAAAAGTAGAAGATTTGAGAGTGGAAATAGAATGTTATGAAAATGGTTAATTGAGTGTTATATTTTTGAATTAAAAATTAATGTGGGAACATTTTTTAATTATGACAAAATTGTCCTGTTTTAAATACAAAAATAAGAGAGCATGTAAATAGTATTTTTTCAGTGTACTTACTAGTTAATTGTTAAACACAATATTGCGAAAGAAACTATCACACGTCTTCAAGAGGCAGAAATAGTATTTGTTGTAATATAATGTAACCGTTGTAAATAACTTTTGCAGTAGTAAAAACCATTATTCAACGTTGGATCTACAACTAGTAAAAGAAACCCGAATGGTATCATGATGGCACACGACCAGTGAACAGTCACTTGGAGTTGTAATAAAGAGAAATGTGCGTGACGTGCAAAGAAGTTTCGAAGCGGGAATATCTTGTCAGGATGTGGATTCCACTCAGCGGTTACGTGATAACTCGGAACAGGATGATTGATGAGTTGTGGATGATAAATGATTGGTTAAGGATGATTGGCTTTTGTTTGATGTATAAAATCAATTTAAACGTTAGTTATTTGGACATTTGGTTCAGTAACAATTATCTTGATACCATTAGAAAAAGTGTAAATGAATTTTTAGGGTGTTTTGAAGGTATTCAGTTACTAGACATTTTGTATTCATTTTTTAAGATCTTTTTATCATGAACAATGATCAGGTTAAATCCCCTAAAAAGTCACCGAAACTTCAATCGAATCGTAACAAATAAAACCTGATGCAGGAGGCCCGTGTGCGATATTCGCCACCAGAATGCAAATTAATTCCAATGTATTCTTCAGTCGTTAATACGAGCGCAAGGGCTTGGATTCTTGTAATCAGCTCTGACACATTCCTTCAGAACTCCTATTACTCCAGACACTAGAGGAGAGTCATCTCTTTATCTCTATACAGCAAGGAAAAGTTTGTTTAACAGGTTATTATCAATTATTATTAAAATACATACCATAGGTAGGACATATCAGGTTAAAACATATTTTAATATACTGATATCACGACTTTAAGGGGCTAAAAACCCCCAAAAAATATTTTTACCACGTGATCTATAGCACAACACTACACTAAAATGACCGTTTAAAAAATGATATCTTGTAACTGTGATTTAACACGAAATTTTTTAATTTTTTTGATCCAAACATTTGCGAAAATTGGTGTTTTGAGAAATTTCTTAAATCGGCTTTAACCTGCTTCTTTTTTGGTCCACATAGATTAAAGATACAGAGCATAGTACTAATCTAAAATGTCCCTTTATAACATCGTGTCTTGAAACTGTGCCCAAAATATACCCTCAAACACGCAAAAATATGCATTCCAAAATCACACCCCATCTTGGTAATCAGTATATTTTGACCAAACTACTTGCCCAAATTACAAAACAAAATATAGAGAATTTACAGAAATGGCTGTAGAGTACGTCAATAATGGCCAATATTTTTTTGGATCAAAATCCTCCAAGGTCACGGGGCATAAAGATCGATCCCATGTTATTTCTTATAGGAGATTTTCGCCGATGGGACCTAGCTTGAAAAATGTCATGTTTGACAATTTTTTGGGAAGTCATGGTGGCCCCGATAATTTTTCTGTTGATTGCTAAATTCATTAGTAGTTAGCCTGAATGAAATATTTTTTTTGAGTTTAGCGGTTAAATACCCCTTTAAGTTTACTAAAATATTTTTAAATTGTTATACACTGTATATTTAAATCCCTTTATAAGTTTTACGAGATAAATTTTCATTTTCTAACAGAACAGTTCTCAATGAACTCGGGAACGAAAAATCAATAAACTTAACAATCACAGTAAAAGATAGCGCAATGTTAAATTTTCATTTTGGTACAGTTAAAAATATAATTTACACGGAAGATCGTAGGTATATTTTAGTTTATTTCGATATTGACGGTACACGATCATTTTTCTTCTCTTTTGATTTATATCGTAGTATACAACTCTTCTATCAAGGTAGTGATTTGTGTTTGGTATACCAATCAATGTGTTCATTTTGATTTTAACGAGAACTTTGAACACAATATGAGTTCTCTGTTTGTGCTTCAGTCAAACGCGTTAATAACTTATATGTGCGCGATTGATGTTTCATCGATGTTATGAATCAGAATACAGAAACCCGTAATGTCGATCGGGGTGCTTAATTGGGTCAGTTGTTAGCAACTTTAATTAAATTCCATGCAAGGCTGAGATTAATTAATAACAGTGTGCTTGACTTTATGTGCTATTATACATGAGCGCTACTTATGTTACACTTGGAATAAGCTTCATCATAAAAACTGGCTTTACTAGAAAGCTCAGAGCAGTGAAATCCACGGAACAAGTTTTATATGCGTGAACCTCTCCTGCAAACCACGTATTTCGACTTTAAACTGAGTCATAATAATTTTCAAATTGTCATGAGAAATGGAACAACAAAATTATCAATAAGAGCATATAATGTCGATACTTGTTGATGTTTATTTAATTATCGCATCAGATGGCAACCAGATACGCAGGATGTCGGCTCAAATCACAGAGATTGCATCCGTACGAAAGAAGATGTAGCTCACAACTGGCAAAGAATTTCGAAATGTTGGTAGTGTTAGATTTCATGCACGGGTGCAGCACTACCGACAGTAGAGAGCGAAACCTATTCCAACGATTTAAAGATTTGGTGGAGGTGCCGGGTTAGAAAGTGTGTACATCTAGACCGCCCCCTTAACACTGGGGTCTCTAAAAACATACTGTAGCACCTTTACTCGATAATTTGATGATTATTTCTTCATATATACTTCGACTTGCATCCAGTGGAATGTAGGGCAGAGGATATTATGTTCCAACGATGAAAAGTCTTTGGTGGAGGTGCCGGTTAGGATCGTGTGTACATTTAGACTGCCTTCTTAACCACTGGGGTCACCAAAGAACATACTGTAGCACCTTTACTCGATAATTTGATGATTATTTCTTCATATATACTTCGACTTGCATCCAGTGGAATGTAGGGCAGAGGATATTATGTTCCAACGATGAAAAGTCTTTGGTGGAGGTGCCGGGTTAGGAAGTGTGTACATCTTAGACCGCACCCTTAACACTCGGGGTCTCTAAAAACATACTGTAGCACCTTTACTCGATAATTTGATGATTATTTCTTCATATATACTTCGACTTGCATCCAGTGGAATGTAGGGCAGAGGATATTATGTTCCAACGATGAAAAGTCTTTGGTGGGGGTGCCGGGTTAGGAAGTGTGTACATCTAGACTGCCTTCTTAACACTCGGGGTCTCTAAAAACATACTGTAGCACCTTTACTCGATAATTTGATGATTATTTCTTCATATATACCTCGACTTGCATCCAATGGAATGTAGGGGATAGGATATTATGTTCCAACGATGAAAAGACTTTGGTGGAGGTGCCGGGTTAGGAAGTGTGTACATCTAGACCGCCCCCTTAACACTGGGGTCTCTAAAAACATACTGTAGCACCTTTACTCGATAATTTGATGATTATTTCTTCATATATACTTCGACTTGCATCCAGTGGAATGTAGGGCAGAGGATATTATGTTCCAACGATGAAAAGTCTTTGGTGGAGGTGCCGGGTTAGGAAGTGTGTACATCTAGACCGCCTTCTTAACACTCGGGGTCTCTAAAAACATACTGTAGCACCTTTACTCGATAATTTGATGATTATTTCTTCATATATACTTCGACTTGCATCCAGTGGAATGTAGGGCAGAGGATATTATGTTCCAACGATGAAAAGTCTTTGGTGGAGGTGCCGGGTTAGGAAGTGTGTACATCTAGACCGCCCCCTTAACACTGGGGTCTCTAAAAACATACTGTAGCACCTTTACTCGATAATTTGATGATTATTTCTTCATATATACTTAGACTTGCATCCAGTGGAATGTAGGGCAGAGGATATTATGTTCCAACGATGAAAAGACTTTGGTGGAGGTGCCGGGTTAGGAAGTGTGTACATCTAGACTGCCTTCTTAACACTGGGGTCTCTAAAAACATACTGTAGCACCTTTACTCGATAATTTGATGATTATTTCTTCATATATACTTAGACTTGCATCCAATGAAATGTAGAGCAAAGGATGTTATGTTCCAATGATGAAAAGTCTTTGGTGGAGGTGCCGGGTTAGGAAGTGTGTACATCTAGACCGCCCCCTTAACACTGGGGTCTCTAAAAACATACTGTAGCACCTTTACTCGATAATTTGATGATTATTTCTTCATATATATTTCGACTTGTATCCAATGAAATGTAGGGCAGAGGATATTTTTTTTAATGCCGGAAGGTACATTTTAATTGTAGGAGCGAAGTTTACCTTTATGATAATTTTCTCTGTCCTCCTTTAAGAACTTACCGTGTTTTCTGTAAGATTTTTTTTTTTTAGTTTTCATGACAGGCCATTAAAAAAAGCATCACTTCAAGTTATATCGATCTATGTTAATTTTTATAACCATAATATGTGCTGTGGAAATCTAAATTTCACGCGCCTCGCACTCGAATCCCTTTGAATGTGAATACTCATAAGGCTATGTGTAAAATCTCTTTGCTTGAGGAAGTAGGTCGGATGGAGATTTTGTTTCGTAAGCATCTCGAGTTGGGAGATGAGTTATTCTCCCTCGTCTGGTGGTGGAAAATTGCCACTTCCTTCTTCAAAATGAGTTTATCGAAAGGATTTTTAAACTCAGTTTGTCATACACGCGGATATTCACGGTAAGAAGGAGGAAGTAGGGAAGACGAGGAAGATTAATATTAAGCTAAGAGCGTGTAAGCTTGACTGACATGTACACCAGCGGAAATAAGTAAATAAACGGCAGGACAGGAAAAGTCATTACGATTAGGCCGGTGGTCCAAAGCGTATAGCTCTACGAGGACGTGGGTTCGAATCTCGCATAAGACATGAATTTTGTAATCGTCCTTTGTCGTCATCTATCACCACTCATCGTCTCGAATAGCGTTAGTACGTTAATAGAGATGTTAAGCAACAAAATCGTCATCATCATCATCATCATCATCATCATCATCATCATCATCATCATCCGTTACTTATTATAAATTATTGTTCGGGAATTATAAGGACCATTTTACAATTTAAACAAAATTGTCGTTACGGGACTTACGAGTTACGATAGATGATATATGAACGATCAAAGGATTCTTCGAGCAATTCAGAAGAAGATTTTGTTTTCCCAGTGAATTACGGGACGACATGTGTATTGCGATTGTCAATTAGTAATTTTATGAACCATTTGTATTCAGTTAACTGTCTTTTATTGTTTTACTAAACTTCTTTTAAGTTTATTTGCAATTGATTATTATTCTCCGTCTCAAGGCAACAGCGTTGGCTGAGAAACCAATAAATAAAGGATTAAAATTAATGTTATGATCGGCTCTATATTGCGCACTACAAGAATTATTCTCCAGTGCCAATCCTACAGTACGACAATCGACAGCCGTTTTTTGTAACAAGATGACGCACAGAAGAACTGTTGGATAAAATGTATCGTCTTTGTTAATAAGCGTGATAAGTGAGAGTAATAAGTGTGGCACACAGTTTGAATAAGGAGTTCTGGCCCGCGTAATATATTGTGCAAACCGTATGGCTGAAGTTGGTAAAAAAATTGATTGTCAGCAATTTAAAATATATACGTTGCTCATTATTTAAAGTTGTCTAGTAGTTAATGATACAATATTACAATGTACAGTGAATTTACTTTTTTCCTACCCAGTTACAAGAATTAATTTTATGAGGATCGTTATTTTGTAATTCGTTGTGTGATTTGTTTCCATAATGCTAACACGGCTTGACGAGTATGAGAGCACTGTATTGGTAGATTCACCGAGAAATGAGTCCGGCATCTTCTGAATAGGAACAAAGACATACGTTCATTGGCTTCATGAGCACGCATAGAGGTAAAGTATTCCAGTATTTTCTTGTATGTTCCATGACAGTCGTCACCTCGTGTTCATTCTGAAAAAGAGCTATTAAATTTGATCGAATCAAGTATCTCGCTTAGAAATATACTTATATTGGGAAAAGAAGCTGCATCAAATAATCTATGTCGTGAACTATGCTCAGTGCCCACTACATGTAAACTGAATCATACACGTATGGGTATGGGAGGGTACAAAAGAGGGAGCGAAGCTGCTTAGCCAAAGGATTGACGAAGAACAATACAAAAAAATAAAACGTTTCCTTCACCGTTGAAAACTTGTTGTTGGTGGAGGCGCCGGGTATTTTTCTAGGTGAAGTTTGGGTGGTGCCTTCCCGGTCCCTTTGAACCCCAGTGTCACCAAACAAAACATTCTGTAGCACCTTTGTTGAAGGTCAATAGCAACAAAAACACTTATCACTTCGGTTCTTATCGTGAGACTTGAGTCGCGTGACACGCGCACAGACGGACGGACGGCCTAACAAGTGAAGCATATAGGGGTTTTACTCCCTAATATATGTTTATAAATTGATGTATTCAGTTTTAAACTATACTATTTCAGTAAATAAGATGCTGAATTGACTAGGTCACAATTGAGTTTTCTAGTCAACAATAGCAATAAGAGCAAAAAATCATAACTACTTGCGTTCGCAAAACTTAAAGTAACTAATACTACTTTCCTAGTTTATTTTGAAAGTGTAATGAGTTTATATTACCGATATTGATGGATCAGTTTTCTAAACGATGTTAAAATTGCTGTGGCAACTGGTTCAATGACGGCTACCTGCAATCCTGCTTAGCTTAGATTCAAGGTTTACCTGCGTAAACAGACGTGGTGGATTTCAGGCAATTACAGTTTAGCTTCAACATTTCGAACCAACTCTCTTAACCTCTTCACCTATCTATCTAAATCTCTCTTACGTAATCTGTAGATTTCTCCCTAGCCAGAATAATGTTTGAATCATTTATTTTTCTCGATCTAAGGATGATTTCTTCTAACTTGTTGTTCTGTTTATCAGTGAATATTAGAACTGAGCAGTTGTAAAAACACATTTGATGTTTCACTCATTATTTTCATTTTATATCTCCTCTAATAGACGAAATAGGGATTTTATATCAATAACGACATAATAAAGATGAACTATAAAAAAAAGAGTAGCAAAAATATTGGAAAATTCTACGTTTAAATAGTTTCTCTAAAGAAAAGGTTAACTTTTCGGTTGCCGGTTTTCATATAAAGTATCTAAAGTTCCTATACCCCAGACATATTGCATTAATTACTACCAAAACAACGTATTATCCCAAACTAGATACTACTACAAGCCGTAGTTAGGTCGTTTAATTAATAACACGAGGATACATCAATTATCCTATTTAAACACACTAGGAAAACGCTTAAGTCCCACCGCGTTGATGGATGAGCTTTTTTAAGTTTTTAGTTTGCGTAGGATATCTTTACTTTTACAAGTGCTTTGCTTTGCTGCCTATGTATTGTAGGTGATTGTTGTCAAGTTTCTATTGGAACTTGTCAACTGTTATTATTTACCGTAAAAACTTATATTTAAAGCTTTATTTCTATGGATTCTGGCTAACTTTTTCAACTTTTTCTTTCAAAAGGTACTACATCACCATAATCTTAATGTCCATGTATAATATGAACGTTGTAGCCCCACCCGTTTGGTCATAATCGGCCCAAATGGCACGAAAATATCGCACTAAACCGTAAAAAACTCATATTAAAACCTTTATTCTATGGATTCTGGTTAAATTTTTCAACTTTTTCTTTCAAAAAGCAATACATCACCATTACCTTAATGTCCATGTGAAATATGAACGTTGTAGCCCCACCCGTTTGGTCAGAATCGGCCCAAATGTCACGAAAATATCGCACTAAAAATCGAAAAAAATCGTAAAAGCTTGTACGATATTCATGAGAAATATTTCTTCGATTGTACCCAAAAACAATACACCTCTAAGTTCAGAGATTTCAAAGGTCCCCACCAAATTTACACCAAGATCAGATAAGCCGTTTGCCTGGTAGAGAGTTAACAAACAGACAAAAACAAAACAAAAAAAAAACACCCGAGCTAAATTTTTTGGGGGTCAGTGAAATTGAAGTCTTCGCTTCGCTCATCCAAAAACACATAATACAACCAGTTCCGCCATATACTTTCTTGATCTGCTCGTTAATATTGTTTGATAAGTAAAATATTTGTAATCGATCGCTATCTAATCGATATTTTTATATTTTACGTCAAAGATTAGTGTTTCGTAATCTAAGTTTTGAAGCAAATATTTTATTCCATTCTTTCTTCGAATAAAAATAACTTTAAAAAGTTGTTTCAAAGTTTTAAAATTTACCTCGTATTTCCCAAAAATCATATTCTTTGGGACATGCATTCTCATCGTAATCGCATTCACAGAGCCAAGACAATGTTTCAATAGTTGGTTTTAATGGGTATGAATTCAAGTACACATTTCGACCTTGTTCATGGCAGATGATTGCCAGGGCTCTCTGGGAATACGACCAGTCCCGGCTGTGTGGCTTTATTTTCTCCGTTTAGTTTGGGGGTTGTTATAACTTGAGCTACCTCGAGAGGCGAGCACGTAAGACGAGTTGTCCCGTTCACAATTCTTCGAAACACATCGCAAACGCTGCTCAAAGTCTATTGTCAATGTTCCCTCTGGAGAAGACTTTTTTGTTTGTTGTCACGAAAATATTTTGTCTAGATAGCAATGCAATACACGTCGTAATAATCTTGGAGAAAATGAATACTTACAAAAAATACTTTCGTTTCACATTATTGTTATAATGTGTCCGAAACTGTTCATCGCGAATAACGTATCGTGAATAAAAATTGTTTGTTCTTGCAGGAAAATAATTTACCTTTGAGTTTATTACTTATTCTTTCAAAACAATTTTTAAATGCAATAGTTGATTCTATGTAAAAAAAAAAAAAAACAGGGTAATAACAGTACTTGTAGCGTCCGCAAAACAATCGTATATTCTACACAAGCAAAAATAAAACAAAAATCTTCACTTTAAAAATAAATATTTTAAAATCGAAATTTCATTGAGAGATCTTCATTCAGGTAAAATAATCTCGGTATTGAAATGAAAGTCACCCTGTTTCAAATCTCCCACTAAGTCTTGGTAATGTTTTCCATGCGC
This sequence comes from Sweltsa coloradensis, assembly GCA_024449915.1. Lineage (NCBI taxonomy): Eukaryota > Metazoa > Arthropoda > Insecta > Plecoptera > Chloroperlidae > Sweltsa > Sweltsa coloradensis. Next base: position 303,559 of record JAMZAV010000498.1, read on the forward strand.
GACAAAGGACACCTGTTAAAGGTGTGAATCTGGTTTGGGGACGCTCTTATTCACGGTGATAATAAACTTGAGTCACTGCTAAATATAGACCGAAGCATCCCCCCCTTACCCCCCTCTGAGCGGCTGCCGTTTTAGAATCAATAGCCCGAGGACCACGGTAGGCGCTTCATCGACTGCTACATGCATAAAGAATTGTTCATTCATTTCCGTTACGACTTCACAATAGTATTTTAATTTATAAAGTAATTTAAAGAGAGTATACACGGTATGGTTTTATTATTTACTATTAAGCAAATCGATACACACATAATACACAGACTTTTCACTGGTTAAAAATGGTTTTTATCTGTATACGATATTTCATATACATGAAGTAAAGTTTATTCCATAGTACTTTCAATAAATTAAGATACGTACAATTATAGCTCCGATGCTTATTTTAAGGAAACTAATTCGCCCTGATGACCTAAATGTGTTTTTGTATTACTATTTCTACAACAATTCTAACAAACGTATTTGTTAATTAAGATGCCTGACGCTTACAATACTTTTGTCAATATTTGTTAAAATAAACAAAATTCAAAGATAAAAACAAAATCACAAGAGCAAATAATACATAATTACACATTTACATGTAAACAAAGGTTGTATTGCGCTATGAATGCTTGGATGCACCGAAACATAATCAGGGTTTCTTCTTGAGATCGTGAAATAAACAAACACCTTGTGTATCTCAAAAGTGACACTAGGATAGTATGTACTTATTCCTTTTAATAGTGCTATCAGTAAGAGAAGATTCAAAATATACTTTTCTTTTTTCTTTTTTTTTTGACTCTTTGATGATGATGATTTTTATTGCTTAACTTCTCATTGTAGGCCTTATGCACTAAGGCTCTTAGGGACGATGAGTGGTGATAGATGAAGATGAAGGACGATTACAAAAAAGAACATGCCTTATGCGGCATTCGAACCCACGTCCTCGTAGATCCACACGTTTCGGACCAGCGCCCTAATCATATGAGCCACCGCGGACGACATAGAACCCACGTCCTCGTAGAGCCACACGTTTCGGACCAGCGCCCTAATCATATGAGCCACCGCGGACGACATAGAACCCACGTCCTCGTAGATCCACACGTTTCGGACCAGCGCCCTAATCATATGAGCCACCGCGGACGACATAGAACCCACGTCCTCGTAGATCCACACGTTTCGGACCAGCGCCCTAATCATATGAGCCACGCGGACGACATAGAACCCACGTCCTCGTAGATCCACACGTTTTGGACCAGCGCCTAATCATATGAGCCACCGCGGACGACATAGAACCCACGTCCTCGTAGATCCACACGTTTCGGACCAGCGCCCTAATCATGAGCCACCGCGGACGACATAGAACCCACGTCCTCGTAGATCCACACGTTTCGGACCAGCGCCCTAATCATATGAGCCACCGCGGACGACATAGAACCCACGTCCTCGTAGATCCACACGTTTTGGACCACGCCCTAATCATATGAGCCACCGCGGACGACATAGAACCCACGTCCTCGTAGATCCACACGTTTCTTACCAGCGCCCTAATCATATGTGCCACCGCGGACGACATAGAACCCACGTCCTCGTAGATCCACACGTTTCGGACCAGCGCCCTAATCATATGTGCCACCGCGGACGACATAGAACCCACGTCCTCGTAGATCCACACGTTTCGGACCAGCGCCCTAATCATATGTGCCACCGCGGACGGTTTCGACTCTTAGTTAAGTTCGTACGCAAAAGTCTAAAAGAATGATTAAGAGTTTCGAGTGTGAATGTAAATGTTAGTTTTGCTATACTAGGCCGCTTCGCGAACGATTTTTCCAGTCGCGTTGATGGATGAGCTTTTATGGAATATTTCTGTCCAATGATTACGTTTTTATGTGGAATCTCCTTACTTTTTCTATAGTTACTTGATATTACTTGTTCATTATACACCTGTAAAAGGCTTATATTAAAACCTTTATTTCTATGAATTTTGACCAACTTTTTCAACTTTTTCTTTCATGAGGCACTACATCACCATAATCTTTATGTTAATGTAAAATATGAACGTTGTAGCCCTACTCGTTTGGTCAAAATCGACCCAAATATCACGAAAATATCGTATTAAAAACCGGAGAAAAAATCTTAAAAGTACGATTTCTATAAGAAATATTTTTTCAAATGTCTCTAAAATCATAACATTTATGATTTCAGTGATTTTAAACGTTCCAATAAAGTTTCATCAATATCGGAGTAGCCGTTTGACAAATATTACCAAAATATCGCACTAAAAATCGAAAAAAAATCGTAAAAGTACTATATTTATGAGAAATATTTCTTTGATTGTACCCAAAAACAATACAGCTCTAATTTCAGAGATTTCGAAGGTCCCCTCCAATTTTCATCAAGATCACATATGCCGTTTGCCCGGCAGAGAGCGAACAAACAGACAAAAAAACTAACAAAAACAAAACACCCGAGCTATTTTTCTTGGGGTAACGTAAGTAAAAAACAAACAAAAAAACACAAAGTCAAAGTCTTCGCTTCGCTCATCCAATAAACGATGATACTGACAGCATGTATAGCTCAAGCGTAAAGTGAGAGACTCTGATTGGGAATGGATTTGCCCCTAATAACTGTCACAGGACAATCCATTCACAACTACTGTTAATCAGGTGAAGAAAGCAAAGGTGAAATCAAACAAGCTTTTATTTAAGTAGGTGATGCGCAGACATAGGTGATAGAGAAATACATAGGTGAAGATATAGGTGATAATAACATAGGTGATAAGAAGACATTGAAAGAAAGGTGATTTGATACTAAAGATGATAAAACAAGAACAAAAGAACCCGTAACCAAAACAAAGAATAACAAAGAGGTTAAATCACATTATTTGAAGATGCTCCGATCTAACAACTACTCTGACAAATCCTGGTTATACTTCTGCAGGGGGCATTCAATCTGGCGGGTTTTTGCCACAAGAAATTTGAAAATGTATTTAGATGCTGGCGATATCGAACATTAGTTATTACATTCCGTTTTCTGAAAGAAGGCTTGTTTGGGCGGTACGTGAAGTGATCTTCCATAGCTCGTTATTTATTTCACCGTGTTGACACCAGGGCGATGTCACCAAAGTAAAATGGTTGGGGAGGAAAATTTAACACGGCTTGCCTATCGCTTACCTTGACGTCAAGTACATGAGATGACGGCAATGTAGACTCTTGCATGAATCTATGTGGAGTTGATGATAATGAAAGGCGAGAACAAGTCAGAGTATGATGACTCAGATGAGCAAGCCTAGGGGTGGTGAGAGACGGTGATGGATATAACATGATGTTGAGGCATAGAAAAGAGCTTTGGTAATAAACGCGTACAGTACTACCGTACTTTTCGGATTACATGGAGGGAAATCAACATTTTCTTGTTCTTTATGTGTTCACCCTCCGATAGATAGCTACATGCCTAGCCATTTTAACATTTATGTCACAGATTATTTAGTACAAGATCTCAAAATTCATTGAAAATTGGAATTTTTTAAAAATTGTTTGTAACCAAAAGCAAACAGGGCCGATTTTGTTTTTAACCAAGCCATGTACGTATCATGTATCTTTCTGAGTATTCACAAATCAAAATTGATCTATGGGTAATTCAAACGCAAATGCTGACTGGAACATAGCTGGACTAAACTCGCCTGCTGAACAATACCTGAGCTAGATTCCGAAGATACCGATGTAGGGTCGCGATTAACAGAGATCGTGAGATTGTCAAGAGAGGTGAATGCCAACGTACAGAACGAATGCAGGCAGACTGGCGCGAACAAATCAAGTCAAGCATTTAGCACGGCTCGCTGCTGTAGATCACATTGCACAGCGAAGCCGTCAAGAAATTAAATTTAATTAACTGAGGGATGTGAGCTGTAAGTCGCCACGCATATATTCAATTACTGGCATCGCTTCGCTCCCTATGCTAGACAATGACTGTTACCGTTGACTGGCTGTCGACTATTAAGATTGAGTTTCAGGAGTAGTTTGATAAAATTCAAACCGATGGAAAGCTCAGTGGCAGCCAACTAAGAGGTCGCCTGTTCAACCCAGGCCGCCGCAATCCTGACTTAGGTTTTTCCAAGGTTGTATTCAGTGAATGTGCGGACATTTTCTCTCGGGAATTCTTAACGTAGGTGGCCTATACCTTAATGTAGTCACTTGAAGAGGGAACTTGAATTCGCCTTTTGAAATATTATTAACTTTACATGGTTATATGCTCTACATATAGACTGGTAATACCCTAATGGTGGCCCAATTCTTGAAATACAGGGCCAGGCCCTCATTAGCAACGTCTAATTTTGATTAATTGCATGTCGTTTTTGTCTTGGTTTGAATTACCCTCGTATTGAGGTTGATTTTCTTGCGCCTAACGATGAGGTTATAGGTCACACGAAGAACACACAGGCGTGGAAGTAAGAATAAACTACAAGGGGCTTGTTTAGTACCAAGGGTGTCAAGAAGTAATAGCGTTGTGTCAAACAACCTGGCTGTAAGTTAGATAAAGAGAGTGGAATAAGAACGGCATTAATGCTAGGCATGATAGGGAGTACGAACTTTAAAAAGATGGGTAGTTAAACTTCCATGGATCAGGTACTGAAACACAGGTCCTAAGTTTGTATGCTAGGCGTCTAAAGAGCATAGGCTATACATCATCATAAGTCATTAAAAAACATTGTTATTATAAAATAAAGAAAACGTAAATTAATATTTGTTCGTCGATTCTAATCAAAGACAATGATATTTTAAATTCACGTCTAGTATCAAAGCATCGTTTATGATTGTCAAACACATTCGTAATTTCAAACGTATTATTTACAGTTTGAATGATAAATGCGCTACAAAAATATGTTGTAAAATAATTGAACGGGTGATATCAGATTACAAATAAAATCCCTTTCTTCACTCTATGCAATGAAATTGCTCAAGGAAGGTATAGCGCATTCAGGGAAACCATAACTTAATTAAAAAGCGCATGTTCATACGTCTATCTGATACTGTGTTCGTTACTTTTCTCAGCTGACCCATATTAGAGAATACCTCTACTGCCAGTTCACCCTCAGCTTCTGATATCTGGTTGTTATCCGTGTTCCGTGGGGATCTCTCATCACATTGACAATTGTCGGAGCAGAGTTTGAACCGGGAATATGATACGATGGGTAGATTTCCCAGGAGTTGGCTTGAAATGCGTAGATTGCAATATTGCATTAATCCATACATTTCCAGGGGAATATATCATTTAATTCCTCTGTTTGACTATTTTCTACAAGACGAGGCACATTGCAGTTATACCTTATTATTGAAATGAGAGAGTAAGTATATGATGCTATTCAGAATAAGCATTAGGATTGACAGAACGTATGTGCACATAGAAACTAATAATTTAACAAGGTACTCGTATAGGGTTTAGCAGTACACGGATTATTATTCGCCGAGTCAGTTGACCATACGAAGTGAGTAATGTGAGTACATGTTTTGTAACTAAGAAGCATCGCAAACGCTTTTTTTAGTCGCGTTGATGGATGAGCTTTTTTGTAAGTTTTTTAGTTTGCGTGGGATCTCTTTACCTTTGAAAGAGCTTTTTGAACGCATTGTAGGTGATTGTTGTAAGAGTTTCTATTGTTACTTGGTATTGTTATTATGTACCTCAAAAACTCATATTAAATCCTTTATTCTATGGATTCTAGCTAACTTTTTTAACTTTTTCTTTCAAAAAGCAATACATAACCATAACCTAAATGTACATGTAAAATATCAACGTTGTAGCCCCACCCGTTTGGTCAGAATCGGCCCAAATGTCACAAAAATATCGCACTAAAAATCGAAAACAAATCGTAAAAGTACAATATTCATGAGAAATATTTCTTCGATTGTACCCAAAATCGTGGCAGGTCTAAGTTCAGAGATTTCAAAGATCCCCTCTAATTTTTATCAAGATCGGATATGCCGTCTACCTGGTAGAGAGCGAACAGACAAAAATACAAAAAAAAACATTGTAGCTAAATTTTTTGAGGGGTCAGTGAAATTGAAGTCTTCGCATCAATTCAAATTAAGGGAAGCTGATCTGTTTTCATTTAAATGTGGAGTATGTTTATAAATAGTAATTATCTAAGTTTGTTTTTAAATTTAGTGTAAACATGTTTGTGTATGACGATTTTCATAATTCACGAAAATTGTGGTGGGGGCTGGTGGGTAATAGCCCTTTAGTACACATAAACAATTCATGTTTGGGGAGTAAAGCTCCCCTATAACCGTTACTTCTATGTACGTCCGTATGGGCGTATGTCACGTCTCACGACAAAGACCGAAAAAGACATGCGTTCTTTCTGTTGCAGTCATTGACCTTAAGACAGAATTTTTCTGGTATCCTGGTGGTCAGAAGGGCGTTACTACCGTCAGTGTCACCCAAACTCAACATATAAATACCCGGCACCTCCACCAACCCGGATAAAGAGTTAGATCTTGGTATTGACTTTATTACTGAATTATGAAGGAATCTACCTTAAAGATTTATCCGCCCTGCACTTCCGGTCTCAACTCTCCCCGTAGCTGGAATCTTAGTTTATGTATGTTTTTTGAATGCCGGTGTTAAAACATCTTCACATTTTATCAATCTTTTTGGTTTGGAGGTCATAAAAAGACGCTTTTATACGTGTTTTGCAGGACATTTAAATATTAATCAATAGTACGTTTATTTTTAAACAAGAATGTTTATTTAGACATCATATATGTACAAGAAATACCACTATACACGATGGTACTTTTCGTTTTTCTCCAAACACTATATCGTTGGCTACAGAGATAGTTCTTTAGCACGCTTGTCACATATTTGTCCGTTCACAAGGACGTGATGGGTGCGCAATGTCTACGTCACTACTAGCGGAGGCTCGCATCCATCGATATTATTGTTATTAAATCGTGTCATTACTTTCTGTTACAACTGACAAGTTAGCAACATCTAGTTTTCTGCATAATTGATTTTAAAGAATTAATAAAATATTCCCTTACTCAATTTACTAATTGCGCCTCATTGTTTTCGAAAGTTAAGGTTACTAACTTTTTCATTATTTCGTTGAATGAAGCAAGTCCTCCATAGGGCAAGTTTCCTGGGGCTTATTTACAAACTAAAGAGAACAGTGTTGTCGTTCGACAGCTACAACTCTTTAAATAGAATAGGTAGTCATGCTCAGCGCTGTAGTCTTGACTTCCTGCTTGCCATTGACTAACATGTTAGCTATGTGGTTATATTTAATAAGTTGGCACTGTCGTTTGACAATCTATCAACAAGCGTTATTGTATTTACGTCGATTGACAGTTATTTGGTCGCACGAGTTATCTAGGTGCCCGTTAGGGCGCCGCAGCCAAGCCGTGGCGCGCTACACACTCAAGCACCTTATACAGCAAGCAGAGTTGGGGTGATTTCGAGGTGTTACCTAGCCGTCATGTAACGTGATGTGAACTTGAAAACTATCACAATCGAGGGGATTTAGGTACCTGACAACACATGCCAAATTTTATTGGGGTACGACCATTCCTTCTTGGTGAAAAAATGGCTTGAAACATGCTCAAAATCACTTTAAGGATGTTAGCTACTGCTACTACTGCTACTGCTACTACTGCTACTACTGTCTAATCCGTCAGTTTCAATCGGCCCGCGATTCTGACCAGACGGGTGGGGCTACAATGTTCATATTTTACATGGACATTAAGGTTATAGTAATAAATCTCTTTTGAAAAAAAAAGTTGAAAAAGTTTGCTGGAAGGCTTCCAAATAAAGGTTTTAAAATAAGCCTTATACACTGGGCATACAATCAACAAGTAACTATAGTTACTTGACACTTGTTGACGGTACAAGCAGAGTTAGGCGGGAAAGTGCGATACGTGAACAAATAGCGGACATTTTAAATTTTTCTTCTTTGTGTGGAACGAGAAAAGGTGTCATTATACTCTCATAAAACAAATCAGAAACCATCCCTGGCCTAGGCCCAGATGTAGAAAATTATTTATAATACAACAGTGTAGGTCTAAAGTTCCATTAGGCTATAGGACTAGATAAAATAAATACTTACATTACATGTTTGACAAGCCTAGCCAACCCTAGGCCAGCACAACCTTGTTCTGACACACTTCCCGCACAAATAACTAGTTTTGATTACTAAAAGCCTAATTCAGATAAACAATAGTATGATTGTCCACCTAGGCTATACAAAAATGTACGGAAATAATACACCTATTCTTTTCTTGCAATGATCTCACGCAAAACTCCTGTCACTATATAAAAACAAAAACAAAAACTGTGCAAATTTTCGATGTTCTTTTGATAATCATTTGATTTACATGGCTGTGGATGCAGTGAAAGGTATAAAATAACATAAGTTGTGCGCTTGTTGTAGCATGGGAAAGTTTCAATTGGATGTGAGTTGCCTAGACTTAACCAGTCCTTATACCGTCGTTATACCATGGTTATACCACCTATACCCAGGATGTACATGAATCCGGGTCTAGATATTTTACACCTATTGTTATTGCTAATACCATAAAAATTAAATCAACTTTGATAAAATTTATTTCTCGATTTGGTTAATCGGGAAACACTCCCGTTGGTGTAATTGTTTTTATTTACTACAATTCAGAAATTAAAAAAATCCGCCCCAACCGGGAATCGAACCACGGATCTCCCACATTCCAGGTGGACGTCTTAACCACTAGACCATCAGGACGGGTACATTTTAATCTCTGAATTGTAGTTGCATTATACATCTGAATGGATGGAAACAGTACTGCAACGAATATCTGCTGCCTTTGAACTGACCACCAAACATTAATTATAATGTCATTAATGTCATAATTACCTTTACGCAAGTATGAGCGAGGGTTTATTTCTCGATTTGGTTAATCGGGGAAAACACTCCCGTGGGTGTAATGTTTTTTATTTACTACAATTCAGAAATTAAAAAAGTCCGCCTCAACCGGGAATCGAACCACGGATCTCCCACATTCCAGGTAGACGTCCTTAACCACTAGACCATCAATTGCAAATTATTATATTTTAACAAATAATTTTGCAATGGAACTTGAAAAAGTGTAATGAGATCCCACACATAATAAAAAACTTGTAAAAATACAGCCAAACCTGACACACTCAAAATAAATATGATCTAAACTAGGAAAACGCTTAAGTCCCGCCGCGTTGTTGGATGAGCGTAATTGGTGCATTGAGCTGTCATGTGTTATGCGGATTTTCTGTTGTTCTGTGAAAAATTTATAACTTAGTCGAAGAATTTTTTTTAAATTAAATTAAATTAAATAAAAAAATAACTTAATTTTTTTAATTAATCGTAATTTTTAACAAAACAAAAAAATCGTTAAATTGCAATTTTCATAAGAAATAAATATTCGATTGCGCTCAAATTTAACACGAATATATTAATTCATGAAATTAAGGTTCTGTGAAAAAATAATTACAATAGGATAAAGCATGTAGGTGTAATAAGTCAAAGAATTGTTTTAAAAAAGAAAAAAACCCGTAAAATTTCGATTTTCATGAGAAATTATTTTTAGATTACGCTCAAATTTCGCACGAATATCTTAATTCATGAAATTAAGGTTCTGTGAAAAAATCATTACAATCGATTTAAGCATGTTAGGTGTTATAAGTCGAAGAAAGTTTTTAAAAATCGAAAAAAATCGTAACAATTGCGTTTTTTATGAGAAAAAAATTCCCGATGGCGCTCAAAAACGTGCAGTTCTAAGTTTAAAGATTTCGAAGGCCTCCATGAAATTTCATCGCAATCGGAGTATCGGTTTTGCCGGAATAGTGCTAACAAACAGACAAAAATACAGAAAGAAAGAAAAAAAAACATTCCGGATTTTTTTTCTCCAGTGTAGTGAAATGGAATCTTCGCTTCGCTCGCTACGCTCATCCAAAAAATGGCCAAGCTCATCTACCCTTTCCACATTTGCGCATTCTTAATTAATAAACGTACAGTGTCCCATAACAGCATCCTCGAAAAGCTTGGCAAAATAAAATTTGCATGTTATTACGTTTAAATTAATTAGAAAATAGAACTTGGATGAACTATTACGTTTAAATTAATAATCGCAAATTCTATTTTGCCAAGCTTTTCGAGGATGCTGTTATGGGACACTGCACGTTTATGAATTAAGAATGCGCAAATGTGGAAGGGTAGATGAGCTTGGCCCTTTTTTTAGATCTCATTTCTTTTGAGTGTGTATTTGGCGGTATTTCTACAAGTTTTTGTTATGTGTGTGATTAAATATACTTCCAGAAAAGGGAAACGTGTTTAGTAGTAAGTACACCCTGGAAAAACACATTTTAACAAGTGTATTTATGTATTTGATAATTCATACATTATTTCATATTTGTTGCAGGCAGTCTGGCAATCCTAACAGCAATGCAACTTTCCACAGCAGAATACGCGAAATACAAACACCTTCGATTATTTGTAAGTACATATTTTAATACAATCAATTTAATTGTAATATTAATGAAACTTTTAGAGCAGGTGAGGTTAATACTGTGATGATATAGTTGGACTATACACTGCTCTTTTAAATAAATAAAAAATATGTAGTTAACGATATTTCGACGACTATTCAGTCGTCTTCAACTGGTTTAATGACATTTGACAGTTACTGTAACTGAACCAGTTGAAGACGATTGAATAGTCGTCGAAATATCGTTACCAATATATTTTTTCTTCGTTTAAAAGAACAGTGTGTAGTCCAACAATTCATCACATTATCAATTTAATTGCACTTATTTTACGTTTATTATATTTTATTTTGATAGTATAACTACAATTTATTTGTTTTAAATTACATAATGGTACAGGAAAGAAGGCCTATGTGGCCCATCCACCCCAACTTAAAAAAAAAAATAACCTGATGAACTTCTAAGAAATCGATTATGCAAGTCAATTGGCTTATGCAATGGATTGAGAAAGTAATGGTACGACTTGCGAATAAAATGATACCCTTCAATCTTCAAATCAGACTGTCTAAAGGTGCATGCATCCTACATTAAAAACTTCCCCCAATTAATTCATTATCGTCTATTTTTTTTAAAATACATTTTGTATAATATAGTGTGTAAATTAAAATTGCCTGGACCGGCACCTCCACCAATAAGGTTTGTAAATCCTGGACCGGCACCTCCACCATCCCCCCCAATGTTTTTGGTTACCCAAAAATTGGAAATCTTTTCTACTATCATTTCGGCACCCAAATACCCGACCCGACCCTAAATTTCGGGTACCCGGACATCACTAGTCCACAAGTTTAGACGTTGCGGCTGAGCGCAGAAATCCATGTCGATCTAATTGCAAGTTGTTGTTTGGACGTTGATCTAGAAAGCACTCTTTACCATAATGAAGCGGGAATAATTGCAGTGGTCGTTATCATTACAAACCATACTATAGCCCTTAGTTACATGAAGTGGTCTCTTTCTATTAAACGCACCATGGGGACCCATACTCGCGTGGGAGAGAATCCCTAACACTGGCCGATCTCTCATTGTTACGGCTTAACTTTATCTCAGAGAATTTCACGACAAACCATTTCGCTTTCAACTTTAAAGTTCCTGGTCAACCAAAGTGTACCGAACAACAACACCAACAACAACACTACGCAAGCGGACAAATAATGAGAACATAGATAGTTTAATTTTAATCCGTGAATATGAAATCGACAACAAGCATAAGATTGAGAATTGAAAATATATAGTTCTAAAAATATTTCTACTTTGATATTTTAAAATTACAAAACAACATCGATTACCAAAAATCACAAGAATAAAAACCAATGTAGTAGTGAGTAGCTGAATATTTCTAACTAATTAATTAAAATTTTCCTTTTATTTACTACAATTCAGAAATTAAAAAAGTCCGCCCCAAACGGGATTCGAACCACGGACTCCCGCATTCCAGACAGGCGCCTTAACCACTAGATCATCAGGACGGGTACATTGTAAGCTCTGTATTGTAGTTGCATTATACATCTGAATGGATGGAACAGTACTGCAACGAATATCTGCTGCCTTTGAACTGACACAAACCTTTAATTAAAGTCATAACTACGCAGGTATGAGCGAGGGTTTATTTCTCGATTTGGTTAGTCGGGAAAAACTCCCGTAGGTGTAATTGTTATTATTAACTACAATTCAGAAATTGATTTTTTATTTTTATTTTTTCTGAATTGTAGTAAATAATAACAATTACACCTACGGGAGTGTTTCCCGACTAACCAAATCGAGAAATAAAATTTATTTATTGCCTAGAGTGATATTAAAAATTAACAGCTGTTTCCTGCTTATAATGTTGTACGCAATCTTTAACAATTTGTTACTACCATCTTTTTCGTGAGTATTTGTTGCATATTCTGCTAGAATGAATATGTTTCCATATTTCTTTCATAATCAATCAAACACATTTTCTATTCGTTTTCATAGAATATCATTAGGACATTGTCCGCAGTAAAAAGTAAATTAGTTTGAGTTTCACTTGGAAACTTGTTTCTATTTGATTTCATTTGAAAGCTTCGCAGCAGTCGAGTGTTAGGATTAGCATCGGCTTTGACTTGGTGTTGCTATGACAACCGGATCAGCTCTACTGTGTCAGTCGAGTGTTAGGATTAGCCATCGGCTTTGACTTGGTGTTGCTATGGACACACCGGATCAGCCTCTATGTGTCAGTCGCAGTGTTAGGATATGCATCGGCTGTTGACTTGGTGTTGCTATGACAAAACCGAGATCAGTCTATTAACGAGTGGGTCAGTCGAGTGTTGTAGGATTAGCATCGCTTTGGACTCTGTGTTGCTATGACCAACAGGATCAAGTCCTACTGTGTCAGCGAGGTTTAGATAGCATCAGCTATTGACTTGTGTTGCCATGACAACCGGCTCAGCTTACTGTGTCAGTTCGAGTGTTAGGATTAGCATCGGCTTTGGATTGGTGTGCTATGACAACCGGATCAGCTCACTGTTGTCCCCCCCCAAGTCGAGTGCTAGGATTAGCATCGGCTTTGGGACTTGGTGTTGCCATGACAACCGGATCAGCGCTACGTGTCAGTCGAGTGTTAGCTTAGGCATAGGCTTTTGACTTGGTGTTGCTCATGACCAACCGGATCAAGTCTAACTGTGTCAGTCGAGTGTAGGATTAGCATCGGCTTTGACTTGGGTGGCTATGACATACCGGATCAGCTCTACTGTGTCAGTCGAGTGTTAGATTAGCATCGCTTTGGACGTGTTTGCATGACCAACCGGATCCGACAGTCTATTGTGTCAGCGAGTGTTAGGATAGCATCGGGCTTTGACTTGGTGTTTGCCTATGACAACCGGATAGCATCTAACTGTGTAAGCGAACGTGTTAGGATAGCATCGGCTTGAAATTGGTGGTGCTATGAACAACCGGATAAGCTAACTGTGTCAGTCGAGTGTTAGGATTAGCATCGGCTTTGACTGGTGGTGCTATGACAACTCAGGCATCAGCGCTCTACTGTTGTCAAGTCGTATAACAGTGTTAGGATTAGCATCGGCTTGAATTGGGTTGATTATGACAACGGATCAGCTCTACTGTGTCAGCTCGAGGTTAGGATTAAGATCGGCTTCTGACTCGTGTTGCTATGGACAACCGGATCACAGCTTCTACTGTGTCAGGCGAGTGTTAGGATTAAGCAATCGGCTTGATTTGTGTTGCTATGACAACCGGATCAGCTCTACTGTGTCAGTCGAGTGTTAGGATTAGCATCGGCTTTGACTTGGTGTGCTATGACCACCGGATCAGCTACTACACTGTTGTCAGTCGATGTTAGGATAGATCGGCTTTGCTTGGTGTTGCTATGACAAGCCGGATCACGCTCTACTGTGTCGTCGAGTGTTAGAATTAGCATCGGTTTTTGCTGGTGGCTATGACAACCGGGATCGCTCTCGGCAGTCGAGTGTTAGGATTGCATCGGTTTTGACTGGTTTTTGCTAGAAAACCGGATCAGCTCTACGTGTCAGTCGGGTTGGGTTTAGCATCGGTTTTGATGGTGTTGCTATGAAAACCCGGATCCTCTATGTGTCATCGGTTTTGGGATTAGCATCGGTTTTGATTTGGTTTCATGACAACCGGACACTCTACTGTGTCGTCGAGTGAGGTTAGCATCGGCTTTGTTTGGGTTTTGCTATGAAAACCCGGGATCATCTCTGGCTCGAGTGTTAGGATTAGATCGGCTTTGATTTTGGTGTTGCCATGAAACTGGATCGCTCTACTGGTCAGTCGAGGTTAGATTAGCATCGGCTTTGACTTGGTGTGCTATGAAAACCGGATCAGCTCTACGTGTCAGCGGTGTTAGGATTAGCATCGGTTTGTTTGGGTTTTGCATGAAAAAAGGATCAGCTTTACGGGTCAATCGAGTGTTAGGTTTAGATCGGTTTGATTGGTGTTCTATGAAAAACCGATCAGTTTACTGTGTCATCGAGTTTTTAGGATTAGAATGGGGTTTGATTTGTTGTTCTATGACAACCGGATCGCTCTACTGTGTCGTCGAGTTTTAGGTTTAGATGGGTTTTGTTGGGTGTTGCTATGAAAACCCGGGATCAGCTCTACTGTTCAGCGAGTGTTAGGATTAGATCGGCTTTGACTTGGTGTTCTATAAAACCGAATAGCTCTACTGGGTCGAGTGTTAGGATTAGCATCGGCTTTGACTTGGTGTTGTATGACACCGGATCACCCTATTGTGTCAGTCGAGTGTTAAAATTTAGCATGGGTTTTGACTTGGTTTTGCCATACAACGGACCCTACGTGCCCGGGAGTTTTGATTGCATGGGCTCTGATTTTGGTGTGCTATGAAAAACCGGGATAGCTCTCTTGTCAGTGGTGTTAGGATTAGCATCGGCTTTGATTTGGTTTTGCCATGAAAGGGGATCAGCTTCTGTGTCATGGTGTTAGGATTAGCATGGGTTTTGATTTGGTGTTGCTATGACAACCGGATCGCTCTACTGTGTCAGTCGAGTGTTGGGTTGATCGGCTTTGACTCGGTTTGCTATGAAAAAGGGATCAGCTTTATGGTCAGTCGAGTGTTGGGATTAGCATGGGCTTTGATTGGGTGTTGTATGAAAACCCGGATCGCTCTACTTTCAGTCGGTGTTGGGATTAGCTCGGCTTTGTTTGTGTTCTAGACAACCGATAAAGCTCTCTGTGTCAGTGAGTTTTGGGTTTAGCATCGGTTTTGATTTTGTTTTGCATGAAAGGGGATCAGCTTACGGTCAGTCGAGTGTTAGGATTGCACGGTTTTGATTTGGTGTTGCATGAAAAACCGGATCAGCTCTACTGGTCGTGAGTGTTAGGATTAGCTGGGCTTTGATTTGGTGTTTGCTATGAAAACCCGGATCAGTTACTGTGTCAGTCGAGTGTTAGGATTAGCACGGCTTTGACTTGGTTTTGCTATGAAACCGGATCAGCTCTCTGTGTCAGCCCGTGTTGGGTTTGATGGGTTTTGACTTGGTGTGCTATGACAACCGGATCAGCTCTACTGTGTCGTCGAGTGTTAGGTTTAGCATCGGTTTTTGATTTGGTGGCTAGACAACGGATCAGTTACTGTGTCAGTCGAGTGTTGGGATTAGCATGGGCTTTGATTGGTTTTTGCCAGACAACCGGATCACTCCTGGTCAGTCGAGTTTTGGGATTGCATGGCTTATTGTGTTGCTATGACAACCGGATCAGCTCTACTGTGTCAGTCGAGTGTTAGGTTTAGCATCGGTTTTGATTTGGTTTTGCTATGAAAACCGGATCAGCTCTACTGTGTCAGTCGAGTGTTAGGATTAGCATGGGCTTTGACTTGGTGTTGCTATGACAACCGGAATCAGCTCTACTGTGTCAGTCGAGTGTTAGGATTAGCATCGGTTTTGATTTGGTTTTGCTATGACAACCGGATCAGCTTTTACTGTGTCAGTCGAGTTTTTAGGATTAGCATCGGCTTTGACTTGGTGTTGCTATGACAACCGGATCAGCTCTACTGTGTCAGTCGAGTGTTAGGATTAGCATCGGCTTTGACTCGGTGTTGCCATGACAACCGAATCAGCTCTACCGTGCCATGAATGAACGCTACGACGTGGGAGGGGAGCACAGATGTGGGTTTTTCCTCCCCTTTAGTTGTGTGCTGGGTCGCACTGTCAGCCCGCATGCACCCTAGCACCACTCAACGCCCCCAAAGCTCACAGAACAATGCAACCCCTGACCTTTCATCGTCACTCTCTGATGAACGCGCGGGCTCACTGCCCATCAGACTACATGTCAACACTGATTCCAAGAGCACAATGTGTTGTACACATTTAAATACGAGTTAACACTTGATTTGAAAATACAATCAGGATTATAATCAACTAGTAGTAGTTGTCTAAAGAAGAGTACTTATTTGGGAAAACTCTTAATTCTTTACAACCGATAGTAATAATTATAATCACATACATGCCGGTAATAACTAATAATACATTAAGTCCAATAGTTTGAAAAAAAAATCACTGAAATATTTCGCCAAAATGTTTAATATTTTTTTGTTTGTTCTTATTTCACCTTATTATAAAATTGGAGGTTTAAAATAGGTGCAAGTCCGTATTGGGTTTAGGTTGTGTTTGGAAATGTTAAAACTTTTTTGGGAAAACGTACATCCTCATTAAATTTTATCACTTAAAAAAAATGCAACCAAACAACATGCAATTTTATCGAAAAGGATAGATATTATGGACTTTCTTAATCGTGTAGCAGGATTGAAGAACATTTAAGAAAAAATTCACAAAAGTAAACAAACGTGAGCTTTGTTTAATGCCATTATAACGTCGGATCATTGGTCACCAAAACACCATTTTAGGGAAAAAATCATGAATAGAGAAATTTGACCATTGTATTTGGAACAATGTTTTTGTCCTATACATGTACAAATACGAACTAAATGACTAACACACCTGTTTTGCCCATTTTGTAGATCCATGTAGTGGGGTTATAAGCTCCAAATTATATACAATCGTGCAATCGTGAAGAAGCTAAAAGTTTTAATATCCCCAATGGAAAAAT